>JARFXV010001288.1:0-577944 GCA_031761425.1 Cosmopolites sordidus
TATATATATAATGTTGACGAAAATGAAGATGAACCTTCTTGAGGAAGACCTTCCACGTCAACCAATGAAAAAAAACACTACCTATATCAAAGATCTTGTTCTAAGTAAACGCCAGTTAAACCATAGATGTAATACGTTAAGATTTGTAGCAATATAATTCATGGTTTTTGCATCACGATAACGCACCATCGAAGACAGCAATAATTATTCGTGAAATGTTCTCTAAAAATCAAACAAATACCGTTCTACAGGCACCATATTCACTAGATATCACACCGCGTAAGTTTTCCTGTTTCCTCGATTGAAGAATTCACTTCGTGGATGCCTTAGAAACTCATAGAAACTATTCAAGTTCGCTGGCTGCTTTGAAGGCAATTGGGAAACTGTAGTTTAAAAATTTGTTCGAAGAATGAAAAAATATTGGAAACAAGTGTATGTTGTGGGAGAGTATTACTTTGTTGAAGAAAAAATAAATTTGGCTGAATAAATAAATATTTGTGCTTTATTAAAAAGGTCACCTTTTTGCTCTTAATAGCATATGAAATGACCATTAACTATAAATTACGATCAAATAAAATAAAGCGAGTAAAATCTTTTATAATCGAAAAGTAATGTAAAGTTTTAGAGTTTGAGGCGCATCAGCAACTGAGCAGGCTATTTAGCGACAGGACCTACAGCTTAACGTGGGTTCCAAACCAGCGTCATTTGCTGGTCAGCACCCCATTCGGACTATCAACCCTTAGTTTTGTGCTTAATCATAAGTATCCCGAGAAGCCTACCGGCTGGCGAGTGATCGACGTAGAAAGCCTCTCAGAAGACCTTACCCAGCCTCAAACAGGCGTAACTGAGAGGTGATTTACTTCTTACTCTTACCTAAAATATTCACAAGCATTTAGAAAAAGTCCATACCTAGTATGGAAATCAAACCCTCTCCATGCTAACTACAGTACCGTATCGTCAGGCTGACGACTTAAACACCGCGGCTAACGTGGCTCTTATTATCCGCGGAAATCCATCAAAAGTAATAATATGGATTAAATATAACATATGTTGTAAAAATGTGACACATTTAAACTCAGTCCATAGATAATAATAATTAATATAATTTTTCGCCTTTGAGTATCGTAAATAAAAAGTAAGTAAATAAGACGACTACGTGCATTTCATTGTTTTTTTTCCCATAGATTTTCCCGTAGATTAAAAAAAGTATAATATATAGAAATTTTATATTTGAGAACGTGGTTTCCATGATCAAGTTCATTCAAACAAATAATAACCCTGAAAATGACATGGAAATTCATTTAATTACTCAACGGAATCGGTAGTAAAAAAGCTCGCTGGCCCGTGTAAAAAAACTACAAATCATAGAAAATACACGTAAAAAATTTGAACCGTTAATTCCATTTGCTCTGATGATGGTAAGAATTTCAAAAATTGAAAAATAGAACTTTGGGAGTCTACTCTTCTTAGTCAGTTTTATGTTTGCAATAATATAGGGTTGGGTGATATATTGTATTAGAATATCAAAGTGTTATAATTAATTCGGAATAAAATCAAATCCCAAAAAATAATACATACATAATACATAAGTACATACATAATACATACATAAGTTTACATATTATGATATTATGTAAAATTTAAAATGACAAAAATACAACACGTACCGTTAGATTTTGCCCAATTTAATTTTTAAATAAAAAATATGTCTTTGGAAGGAGTAACAATATTTTTTAATCCAAATATCAGCCGGATGTCAAAATATCATATGCGTTTTTTTGACATAAACAATTTTGAACAAAGTTTATGCCAAAATGCCCACGTTCTCACTAGAAACTTCCACATTCCACAAAACCGTACAAGAAGAAGTAATGTGATGTCAAATCACACTGTGGAGGCTTGTACTGTAAATGACGCTACCTACCATACCACAGCCATAGTTTAAGCCGTAGCTTGCGGAGGTGGATGACACGGTGGTTTTTGGTGCGATTAGAGTGAGTGACGCTCTCGGATAGTAAGATGGAAAAATATTTATAATTCATGTAGAATTACGCACTAGTTGTTAATAAATAGAAATGTCGAAATCCTCTTAGTTTCCTTTGAACAATAGTATAGCTATGAGCACCTAGCCGGTTAAAAATAGCACGCCCACCTCAACCTATAGCACTATAACATTAACCAACAAATGTCAATTGATAAAATGGAATTGTAGACATTTTTGTTAGATTAAACGAATTTTGAATAGTTTTTTTTACTAAAATACCGTTGAAACAGTAAAAATGTCGTGAAGGTCCAGTGAGGCTAGCTCACTGCTCCAATGAAGCTAGTTTGTTTTCTGTGTCATAATAATTCATCTTATATATAAGAGATTTCTTCAACTTGGTGTATATTCCCTCGCCTACATTAATGTTTCTTATAGCCTACTCTAAGAGTTATTTGTCTATTTGAGCTATATTAGCCTTCTTGCTTCAGGTTTTGTGATATTTTAAACCAACGTATTAGCTAATTCTATATACGTACT
Organism: Cosmopolites sordidus; assembly: GCA_031761425.1. Taxonomy (NCBI): domain Eukaryota; kingdom Metazoa; phylum Arthropoda; class Insecta; order Coleoptera; family Curculionidae; genus Cosmopolites; species Cosmopolites sordidus. The sequence continues at coordinate 2,522 of JARFXV010001288.1, forward strand.
CACCTTTATATATATATTTTAGTGGTGACTCGTGAGGGAGGGTATTGAGGCGCCGCTCCAATAGTATTTATCACAGTAAACGACTTTTCAGAGTAAAACACTATATTTTATTTCCGTTCAGTTTCCTTCCCTTAACTCATTTTCCTGGTTCACCTCCTTATAAGGTTTTAATAGCACGAAAAGTAAAAAGGAGAAATCTTCAGCAGCACTATTTTCTTCTACGCCCTCCCACTTTAAAAACCCACGATCACTGATATATTTGGTATTTGCCCTTATTAGTCTGATCGGTTTATGGGCGCAGCAGAATAGCCGATTTTCAAAAACAAATTTCCAAAAACAATATAATAACATTCTTAACCAGTATGAAAAGTGTACAAGAAACTCTTAGGCGTTATAAAGGCACTATGGGATGTACTATACCATCTTTTAGCAATATTGGTCTTTAATTTTTTGAGAATGTTAATGGAAATGCTAACTACTGGTACATCATCCCGCTATGTTGTATTATGCGAGGGTAAATCAAATTACCGGAATTTTACAATTACATTCCTCAACCAATTACGAGCAGGGTGTCAGTATAAGTCATTACACAGCAATGTATTAGTAGTGGGAGAAACGGTCGGAAAGCTGTTTCACCGTCCACCGTCAACAGGTTCCACCGTCTGTTGCACAACGGGTTATAATAAAGTTTTTAACCAAGGAAGGCGTTAAACCATCCAAAATATTAAGTCGGGTAAAGGTTCAGTATGAGGACGATAGCCTTGCTAAGACCCAAGTGTTTGGTAAGACGTTTAACAGTGGGTGAGAAAGTGTGGTAAATGTAAGTCATAATCGACGTCTCAGGTCAAGTGTCATTGTTGGCATGCATTAGGCTGCAAAATAAGCATTAGGGATATTTTGGACACCTTCCATACAGCCCAGATTTGTCACCCTGTGATTATTTTTTGTTTACGCCCTTGAAAGATGCACTTGGAGGGCTACGATTCGACAACGACCAAGATGTTGAGGACTTCATGCCCAATTGGTTGATGATTCAAACTCAAAGTTTCTACGAGCAAGAAATTCACAAGCTTTCAAACCGCTGGGAAAAATGTGTAGAGACTATGGAGGAGACTATGTTGAAAAATGATTAATAGTTTTTTTGTATTATTTTATAAATAATAAATATATATAAAACAATTCCAGTTTATAATTGATTCACCCTCGTACAAATTCGTATCAATCAGATTAATTCATTAATTAATGGAAGTACAAAGAAATTAAGTTTTGAATTAACGAAATTATTCGTGCGCTACAAATAATTTACATATGAAAGCAATTTAATATAATTCAGTATTTTTTTGGTGAGATAAAAAATAATCATTTAATAAATAAATTAATTAATATATAAATATTCATATGTTGTGAATAATAGATAATTTAAACTATTTAAACTACTAATAAGATGAACAATTAAATAAAATACAAGTATTTATTCAAGTGTCGATCCACTGCAGGATGAAGGCCTCTTCAGCATGTTTCCAACTAGCTCGATACTGGAAGTTCCTCCGCCATTCAGGCCCAACATACTTGGTAATGTCATCAGTCATCTTTTTTTTCGGTCTTCTTCATGGACGTTTGTGATCAAGCGGTACCCACTCCAGGATTTCCCTGGTCTATCTGTCGTTCATCGCCTCGCTATATAACCTGCCCGCTTCCATTTTAATTCCTTTACTCTTCCAATGATCTGTATTTCTCTGATCTATCTGCAGGTTTTTCTGCCCCGCTTTATAATGCCAAGCATATATCTTCCCATTCCCATCTGTGCTACTCGAAGTTTCTGAACTGATTGTGATTTTGAACTGAAGATTTCGAGTTATTTGCGATTTTCGATTTTTCTTGTATTTCCCAATGTTCATGTTTTTTCTTTTATTTTTGAAACATGTATCTGTTTTGTCAACGTCATTAACAAATATGTACAGTGACATTTACGTTAACCAATGCCGAAAATATTCATCTAGCAGCAAATTATAGTTTTTAGAATGTTTTATTTTTAAAATGAAGTAGTCTTAGATGTTTTTAAAACATCTCTCTTTTACGCCATTTCGAATGATGTATAACACTTGTAATTATTATGTATTTACGTAAACAATAGTTGATTCCAAACTAAAGACTACCAAGGAAACCGCCGTGTATGACATCGGCACCATTATTCATAGTAGGACTGCTTACTTGTTGAGATGTGTTTCTTGTGCCCTTTTATGTAATTGGTCCCGAGTTTCATGTAATTCTATCGTGTCAAGAAGCACTTCCATTGTTCTGGTGTAGAAATCCTTCATGTTTAGAGTTTTGTTTAATTTGGACTATTTTTTTGGTAAAATGGATAGTGTTAGCAATGCAGAATACGCAGATATTTTGTACATATAGAGCCGATAGTAACGGATCAGAATCACACCGGTTGTACAAGGAACAAGTTCCGTACAGAAGATTACCCAATATTAGAGTGTTTTATACCACATATCGAAGCATTTACAAAACAGGAAGTGTCCGTCATACAAAGCTTGGGACTAATACACATCGTACAGCAAACGACAAGGAAATCCTGGAATGATTTGAACAAAATCCCACTACGAGCAACAGGGCAGTAGCTCATAATCTTCTTGGCATTTCGACGTGGAAAATTTAGAACACCATAAATACTGAAGAAAAATACCCTTTTCTTGGAACAGGTGTACAAGGTCTTGAAGAAGACAATCCTGTGCGTAGAATACAGTTTGTCGTTTTTTGATAAATATAGACATATTGAAGACGGATGATTTCTGAAAAGTATTTTACGGACTAATGTAACACTTTGTATTAAGACTTTGCATTTCAAATGATCTCTCTTATCACTCTTAGCCTCATGGCTCTGCATCGACCTTCATAATACCCTGTATATAGGGCACAATATTTCTGTAAGGATTCGGGTTATTTTTTGTTAAAATCCGAGTTTCAGATTCGCAATAAATATGGGGAATCAACGTAAACCATGTTTTTTAAATAATCCAACAAATATAGAGCGATTTTTTTGTGCGTCCGAGCTTTAAATTCAAGTAAAACAATAACCAAATCAGATGCCTTGAAACTAGTTATTTAATGTGAAATAACATTTAATGACATTATTGTTTGAAAACAATTCCGGATCTGCCGTGGCTACTTCTAATAAAGCGTATTATTCAATTCAATTTCCGACCACTTTTATAAGCAATTTCTTTTTTGCAATTGCAATTTTATAAACATAGGCCTAAGATAATAATGGTAACGTAACTACATAGAAAATAATCAAAGGCGTTAAATCACATGAGGTTGGTGACCAATTATCAGGCCCGTTTCTAGAAATAATTTTCTCACCGAATGGTTCTCCTAATAAATAAATTGTTGCATCGGTTGTATGACATATCCAGCCGTCCTGTTGGAACCACATCTCCTCCAGATCAATACCATTCAAATGGAATTAAATAATCCACGAATAGTCGAACAACAAAGTCCAAGTCCCTGTGAACAGCGACGAATTAATACATTTCCAGCAATAGCGGCGATTTTTTTTTTTTGGAATGCACAGTTTTATGTCTTGTTTTTGTTTTAACACCGAAGAGCGGGAAATGTCATAATGAATCGATAATTCGACGAATACATTACGAAGAATAAATCTAGAAGTTTGGTACAAAGAACACTGATTTTTATAATACATTTCGACTATTTGCAAGCATTGCTCGGGTGTTAAACGTTCCATAATGATTTGCAAAACTATTAAAACATAGATTTTTAGACTTGTGCGTAAAGTCACAGTTCGTTTGATAGCGACCCCTATCGAATGCTCAGACACACTAAAAAAATCACTCTTTAAATATATATATTATATCATACTTGTTTATTTTATCAAAAAGTAGAGACATTGCAGTTATGTTTTAAAAATAACATTCACCAAATGTCCCCTTCGGTGGTTTTGATAGGTTGCCATTCTTTGTGTAAAATTGTCAATAGCAATTTGACACAATTGAGGTTTAATTTTATCAATAGCTTTACGCATGTTTTGCTGCAGGTCATTAATCCTCTGCGGATTGTTAGAATAGACTTTTTCCTTAAGGAAGCCCCACTGAACCCACTGAATATCACCATTTACAGAAATGGCTCGGCCAAAAAATGTGTCCGTAATATATCTAAAGTTTCCTTCGCCGTATGACTCATGGCGCCATCTTGTTGAAAGAACATACTGTTAAGGAGCATATTATCCATTTGGAGCCATAAAAAGTTTCATAACATATTTTGTTAACACTTATCGTTCCACCATCGTCATTTTCATGAAAAATGGCCTTATAGCCCTTCCAGCCTTCTTAAAGGTTGTTCTACAAGCACTCGAAGATTTTTACTTCCCCAAATTCTACAATTTTGCTTGTTCACATAACCTATGAAATGGTAGAAATAAGTTTCGTCGAAAAACATAATTTGATTGCAAAATTCTGCATTATTTCTAGCTTCATCAACGATAAAACTATTGCGTATTTCTAACATGTTATTCTGTCGTAAAACGATTCATAATTAAACTGCCGGGTCTGTAGATGACACATACGATATATACAGTTTCTAGGTTAAGTAGTACTCATGATGAACTCATCAAAATCCATGATTTTTAACTGAATAGTATTAAAAAAGGAATAAAACAATTTTTTACTTTGTTATCTATCACTTTTACTTTTAAACAAAATTGGTGTGATTATAGATTCATTAAACGACTTTACATTCTCAAACACTACTTTAAAACTTGAACTTTGAGAATGTAAAGTCTCAGTCTCAGAAACTATAGTCACACCAATTTTGTTTAAAAATAAAATTGATAGATAACAAAGTAAAAAATTGTTTATTCCTCTTTTAAAAAAAGAACTATCATAAAGTAACGGACAAATCACTCAATAATTTGAATAGTATTAATCTTTCAGCATCATTATTTATCTAAAAGATTATAAAAAGGCTAAGATAATTATAAGGTAAAGGGCATTTATGTAAAGTTATACAAATTACCGTTTCCTTTAACAAGCAGCTCTTGTCAATTGTTCTCAAAATCAAAAGCCTGCCACATTATAATATTGTTAGTATAATGTGATTTGTGAAAATAAGCTGTTGTCTCAGCGTTGACCTCATCATTTGAAGTGAATCTCCACGCAGCGAGCCATTTCTTCAGGTTTATGATAGGAAAGTAATCGCTGGGAGCTAAATCCAAACGCATTTCGAAGTGTAGTTCATGGAGTTGTGCAACATCAACCCGATACTTGTATGCAGGTGCATTATTATGATAAAAGAACAAGTTCCTTTTGGCCATATATGGACGTTTAGCCTGAATAGGATCCTTTAGTTGTTCTGTTAGAGCAACGGTGATGGTTCTGCATTTTCTTCGATTTTTGCCCGTATAAATCATATTTGTTAGAAAGATAACGCCAGATTATAGCCGATACAACATGCATTGGGTATGAACTATTAAGCGATTACCCCAGCCGCGAGAAACTTTAAACTAACTTCAGGTAATGGTTATCTATCTATAAGATGTAGATCATCTATTTATGATCCATATAGTTCTACAATATTATAATAACCGTGTTAAATCTATTAATGTTTTTACATCAAATGAAAGTGAAATTTATGGGTTTATTTATGGTGGAGCTTTTTTTATTATCGGGTATGTCTTCAGAATATGAATAATTATGACAATATTTGTAAGTAAATATAGGAAAAAAGTATCATAGGTTTATATCATTAGAAACTATCAGAATCATTATAGATGTATTATATTCTAATTTTCGTGTGTCAATATTAAAAAACAACCTATAACGTTAACCCATATACATGAGAAATCGACAAAATTACTAAAAATATAGATATATTGACGTTTTAGGGTAAAGCTTTAGTGACGCCTTATCGCTGATGATATACTTATTTAAATTATACCATCATAACAGTTCGATACAATTGTTATTATAGTAATAATTACAGATTGTAATGATTATTTTATTATCTTCATGTAAGAAATCCAAAGTCATATTAAGTTGATATCTGTGTTTTCATTTCTTCACTGTTGTTGAGGTGTAACAAAAGTACTACTTATTATAGTATTATATTATTATATTAAAAGTGTTTACGAATAAAGCAATATATTTCGCCCTTCAGAGGATTAATTCGACTTTAATTTTGTGCTCTGATAAATAAATATTCCTTCAGTATTAAAGTGATTCCACTGAGAAATATTCACTCGTCACTTTTAAATCGCGAAATAAAGGCAATTTTAAAACATTATTTGCTATAAATTAGATTTGTAAAGCAGAAGAAGGTGCCGTATCAATCTACACTTATAAACTTTGGTTCAAAATATTCCGGGAAGGAGACAGGAATCTTGAGGATAAGGGAAAATTAGCTCGTCCACGGTTTCGATGTCGATGTTTTAAGAGTTGACGTGACTGCAGATCCTAGAACAAGCACTAAAAAGCTTTCAGAGGAGTTAGGCGCTAACGTTTCAGGGGAATTAGGGTCCACACTACCACCATTAACCAAAATCTGCCATCTAGTGTTTGCCAACGATCTGTAAAAGAGATTCCTCATGAACAAACGCATCATCAAAAATGTAAATACTTTTGTTACATCCTACATAATATACGGGGGTGGATTGAAAAGTTGTCGGATTAACACACAGATATTGAGGAAGTATGACAAAATAACTATAATAATTAATCTAGATATCTCTAGATCGCCTATTGTGGAGGGTCAGACACATGAGCTATTGAATTTAAACGTGATCGAAAATACATTGAAGATGTTGAAGGCGGACAATAACTGGCTAACATAACTGACAAAATCGTCACCAAAACCCACAATATCGTATTAAATGATCGGCGATTGAAGGCACGCGGGCTTATTGATATAGTAGATATCTGAATAGACCGTGTTCAATATATTTTATACGATGTTTTGGATATGAAAAGGTTTTCCGCTCGATGGATGCCGCGTCGACCAAGAGACCAATTTAAATTAACACAATCAGCAGGTGAAAATGAGCCCAAAAAAAGCGAAAACGGTTCCATTTACAGAAATATTATATGTTTAAGGATTCTCGCAGTGTGGTGCTCATAAAAGAGCTAATAAAAAGCAAGACCATCACCGAAGAGTATCACGCTTCATAACTAAATCACTTGAAGGGTGTTATTTAGGCCATACGCCTACATCTAGTTAAAAATACAGTAATCTTTCACCACGACAATGCTCTTGCATACACTTCTCAGTTTATTGCTGCAAAAATCCCCGATCTACGCTTTGAAATGCTTCCTTTCGCATGCATCACATTTCGCTCCCAGAGACTACTTTCTCTTACAAAATCTAAATATGTGGCTTGTTGGACGAAAATTCACTTCAAATAATAAGATTATAGCAGAGACAACTACTTATCTTACAGAGTTAGTCAAATCATATTACGATGATTGCTGTTTATGTATCCGGAATAATACACTTCTTCGGAATAATAAATAAAAACAAATATTTATCATTGAAAATGGTTTTAGTGTTTTTCAAAATATTCTCCGTGATGATCGATATACTTTTGCTTACGATTGATCCCATTTTTATAGCACTTTTTTCATTTCGATTAGAGTACCTCTATAAAACATTCATTTTGAACGCATCAACCCCTTCTTCTGGCATCGAAATCATGGACCACATAGTTTATTCTTCACGTACGGGATTCTTATTTCTTCAAAGACTTTTGGCAAGCAAATTGTTGTGTACCATTCAGAATTGACCGTTCTATGATTCTCTAGTGGCACTGTAGCCACATGCCTATTTATCCCAAAAAAACTGGTGACCATTTGCTTCGAAGTCTGTTTTTGTACACAACTTATGTTGTTGCAACAACTTATTTGGGTTTGGCTCATTTTGAAACATCCGTACAGTAGACTGCTGTTTACTTTCGGGCTCATACGCATAGATCCAAGATTCGCCACCCGTGTATATTTACTGTTTACCGTATATTTACTGTTTTTCAAAATATTCTCTGCGATGATCGATATACTTTTGCTTACGGTTGAGCCAATTTTTATAGCACTTTTTTCATTCCGATTGGAGTACCTCTAAAACATGCATTTTGAACCCATCAACCCCCTCCTCTGGCATCGAAATCGTGGACCACATAGTTTATTCTTCACGTACCGGATTCTTATTTCTTCAAAGACTTTTGGCAAGCACATTGTTGTGTACCATTCAGAATTGACCGTTCTATGATTCTCTAGTGGCACTGTAGCCACATGCCTATTTATCCTAAAAAAACTGGTGACCATTTGCTTCGAAGTCTGTTTTTGTACACAACTTATGTTGTTGCAACAACTTATTTGGGTTTGGCTCATTTTGAAACATCCGTACAGTAGACTGCTGTTTACTTTCGGGCTCATACGCATAGATCCAAGATTCGCCACCCGTGTATATTTACTGTTTACCGTATATTTACTGTTTTTCAAAATATTCTCCGCGATGATCGATATACTTTTGCTTACGGTTGAGCCAATTTTTATAGCACTTTTTTCATTCCGATTGGAGTACCTCTAAAACATGCATTTTGAACCCCTCAACCCCTTCTGGCATAGAAATCGTGAATCACAAACATTATTCTTCACGTACGGGATTCTTATTTATCCAAAGACTTTTGGCAAGCAAATTGTTGTGTACCATTTAGAGTTGACCGTTCTATGATTCTCTAGTGGAACTGTAGCCGCATGCCTATTTATCCCAAAAAAACAGGCCACCATTTGCTTCGAAGTGTGTTTTTGTACACAACTTATGTTGTTGCAACATCTTATGTTGGGTTTGGCTCATTTTGAAACACCCGTACAGTCGATTGCTGTTTACTTTCGGGCTCATACGCATAGATCCAAGATTCGCCACCCGTGTATATTTACTGTTTACCGTATATTTACTGTTTTTCAAAATATTCTCCGCGATGATCGATATACTTTTGCTTATGGTTGAGCCAATTTTTATAGCACTTTTTTCATTCCGATTGGAGTACCTCTAAAACATCCATTTTGAACCCATCAACCCCTTCTTCTGGCATAGAAATCGTGGACCACATAGTTTATTCTTGACCTACGGGATTCTTATTTCTTCAAAGACTTTTGGCAAGCAAATTGTTGTGTACCATTTAGAGTTGACCGTTCTATGATTCTCTAGTGGAACTGTAGCCACATGCCTATTTATCCCAAAAAAACAGGCCACCATTTGCTTCGAAGTGTGTTTTTGTACACAACTTATGTTGTTGCAACATCTTATGTTGGGTTTGGCTCATTTTGAAACACCCGTACAGTCGATTGCTGTTTACTTTCGGGTTCATATGCATAGATCCAATATTCGCCACCCGTGTACATGTTATATACGACTTTTGAGCATCATGTTTATTATTCTTTGAGCATTTCTTTGCACCAATCGACTAAAGCATTTTTTTTAGCAATTGTCAAATTAAGCGGTCTCCAATGCGCACAATTTTTTTTCACAGCGAAATGTTCATGTAAAATCTTGTGTATGCTTGGTTTGAAAACCACTTACATATTTCAGTACCCATACTTCCGCATTTATTAAATGCAGCCATTAATTAAAAAAAAAATCATCAAAACCTATAAAAAAAGTTATTTATCAATTAACGAAAGTACTCTAACACCCTAAATAATGAACTAATGCAAACAACTTAATGTGATTCACCACAAAGAAAATAATCAATTAATAGCATTCATAATTACAGTAATAAGCAATTGTATCGAACCTTTATGACGGTATAATTTAAACAAATATATTAACGCGTTACTAAAATTATACTCAAAAAACATCAATATTTCTATCTTTTTATTAGTTCCAATGTCAATTTTTCATATATATGGATTAACGTTTTGGATCATGGCCATATTTTAATATTGACATTCCGAGATTAGAAAATAATACTTCTATAACGGTTGCGATAGTTTAGTATGATGAACACGTGTAATATTATTAATTTTAAAACATTCATATATCCATTTTGAAAGTATGACTATTTCAATATACTGAGATGGCAATTATATTCGTGCGGTATGATGATTATGCATTTTTTTGCTTGTAATTTTTTATGTGAATTCATATACACCTGTGACTGACATTATAATCATCATTTGATTAATTTGTCAATTCAAATAACTCTGAACTAACGCTACTGTGTTTTGTTGACTGACGCGCGTATTTTGCGTTGCTGTGAATATAAAAAAAATTATGTATAAAAATGTCATATTGGGCTTTTCCTTCTTTCTGTGGTGTTGCAGCTCGTTAAAAAGCATTGGCCTCCTTCAATCTTCGTCGGTTGACGATCAAAATGATCGGGGAAGACTTGAATTTGATTCATACAACCATTCATCTGATGCTGACCAGTAAATTGGATATGAAGGAAATGTGCTCGCATCAGATTCTGTGGCCCAATTCCCGAATCTGCAGCCTGCCGTAGCTCCATCACGCTGGAACCCGCATTAAAGAATACTCGATTTTTTTTGCTTATTTTTGCCTACAAGGATGCTAATAAATGTAATATAGTTTTTTTTTGGAGTGTCAGTAATTATGCAGGAGAAACAATAGATATTGTGCAAGCAGTAAATATTGATAATAATATGAAAAATAGGAATGAAATTAGTTCTAAATTGTTTGTAGTTTATTGTAGTCACAAGATTTTTTTTTACTCTATTCATGTAAATAAATATCCGATAAAATCGAAAATAACGAAGTTGTCGGAAGAAACGACCCTAACCCAGAAACTACAAATGATATAAATGTTTGTAGTAGTACGCGTATATTTATAGTGACTGTTAAACTCTTGTTATAACTGCAAAGGAAACAACTGATCAAAAAATGATTATGATTAAAAAGGTTTGGTTGGAAAAAATCCTTGTTTTTTGAATATTTTTATTATTCTCCACTGGCCCACTTTGTATTTTTAAGTTCTGTTTGTGCTTTTGATCTAGATCTCTAAACAAATCATTTAATTCAGGTTGAGTGACTAAATGAGGTTCAGATTAGTGGGGAATAATGATGTCCTGATCTGTGGGGTCATCGTTTTCAGTATTATTGTCAAAATCGTCAAAAGGCGGTGTAGGGACTGGATGATGTTCTTTGTGTGGTTGATGTCTTTGAGCTGATATTGTACCAATGTAATATTTTCTCTGCTTACGGATATTGAGCCCTGCAGTTGTATTCATGCAAAAATAACAATCTTCACATGGTCCCTCTGCTCTTTTCATAATATTAGCGTTGCGAAAGGTAAACTTGATGAACGACCAGACAGCCAATTCCGCAAATTCTTACCACAACTCAAATATATCACGAGCGGAACTTACGGTTTATTTTGATTTTTGAACTGTGACGCCAAACTAAAGTTCGTATGCCCAAGAAATTCGTATAGTTAATTTTTCTTGTTTTTCTTTCATAGTTAAATGACCACACATATAACAAAAATTGTTTGGATTATTTTTTCAAATACGAGGCATTATTATGATGATAATATTACGACTTAAATACAGCAATACTTAGAAATAAATCAATATAAATGAGGACAAAAATGTAGAACCATAAACTGGTTAAAAATACATATATTATACTATTTGAACTATTTGTTGGCAAAAGATATCACAATCTACGGGTTCAAGAGTGCTCTATTAATTTGTTTTTATATGTCGCATTCGCCAGAGATAGCAATAATATGTAAAGTTCAAGAATAGACACGATACATGTTTCAACCAGCATGATTCGATAAAATCGAGTTAAGCCAGCTATGAAACTTAAGTTATTGATGAGTAGTTATCGCATACTACTTGATAATCAACTCATTATCATTGAGCAAAAACCTTGTTGACCAGTGTCATTAATGTAAATGAGTATCCATAAATTAAAAGTTTCACCCTAAAGCATTATTCTACATACTTCTTCCTGTAGGCGTATCTCAAAGATATGGTATACGCTAATAAACCAATGACAACTGAGTAGTTAAAGATTAACAGTCAATAAGCTATTCAGTACATGATCCATCCAGTATGGACACTTCCATGTATTATATTCCATGCATATTTTTTTTCGCATAAAATACTAAAATAAGATAAGAAAAATTCGAAATTCAACTTGTTTAAATATTTTTGTTTACATTCTTAATGTGCATTAATAATCCTAAATAACTAACATAGGATGTACAACAATTTTCAGATTCAAATTTTAAACGTTCAACTACTCTGTTTCAAAGCTTAAAAGAAGATCTAAAGCATGAGAATCTTGTCATTACAACTTTAAAGGTAAGCACAATAAACTTTTTGGTGTAGTATTTTAAAATAAGTTATCATTTGTTGCCTTATTAGTTTTCATTTATATAAAAACAATTTATATATTTTTAGAATGGACCTCTTAGTGGATACATATTCGAAAATGGCTCTTTGGTTGGTACCGGCGTTGCGTTCGACATAATAAAAATTTTACAGAGGGAGTATGGTTTCAACTACACGTTAGTGGTACCGGATGATGATGTATTTGAGCCACCAGATGGAGAGAACGGTGGTGTTAAAAATATGCTTCTCAACAAGGTATTCTCGCTATTCGGTTTCAATACTTTTATAGTACGTCTTCGAATTTCTAAATTAAACTTGTATGCAAATTATACTATATATCAGTTATAATAAGATGAGAAAAAGCAAAAAAAATATATTTATTAACATATAATTATTCTTCTTCCTCCTGTAGTGCTACAACCCGTCTGTACGAGCCTTCAATCTTTGCCTCTAACCCGATCGAGCCGGTAAAAATCCAGTTATCATCTCATGATATCGAACACCATTCGCAGTTACAGCTTCACCAACAAAATCTGTAAAAAATACGTCCCACTTAAACCTCCTGACCATAATAAACAGTGACTCTTTTATGATGTAAATGTTTCTGATGAATCAATCCTGGATTTTCCTTACCCCAAATGCGATACTTTTGTTTATTAACATAACTACCTATTTCAAAATGTGCTTCATCTGAAAAGATAATTTTTTGAGAAAAATCATCTGTTTGTTCTTTGGTCCAATTGACAAGTGCACGAATGGTGAGTGCATGAATAATTTGAATGATTGATCCAGTGGATTGATCCTGTGTTATTTGAACCTTCTATGCCTTCAAAATTAAATCCGTTCGTAAAATACACCATGTTGTGAATTCACTGATCCAAATTATTGTAAACGTCGATTAATGGAAATTTCTGGATCTTCAGCAGCACGTTTCCGTACCAACTTAATATGCTCTTTTGAACGGCCACTGCGATTATATATAATTTTTCTTCTATCTTCCACTGAACCAGCTTCTTGAAATTTTTGAACAATTCGATTCATAGCGCTTTCAGATGGAAGGTTGTGCAAACCGTTAATATCACGTAATTTTCAAAAAAAAAAAAATTCTAAACACCTAAACAATTTTAACTCTTTGTTGTCTTCTGTACGACTCCATTTTTATCAATATCATACATTACACTTCTGAAAAAAGATTAGACCTAGGCAAATTCACAACGCCATCTGTATCTTTTTTAAGAATTAATAAAACCGCTCAATTTGAAAGATCTGTTATATGTGTTTCTTTATTTATCTCTATTCCTTTTACACCTACCATATATCTGTTTTGCTGATGACCAAACCTTCTCATATCTCAAATTTTACCGTGGTGTGTTGTAGGATTTTTACTACTCCCTTAGAGTTTCTAATTAATGTTTCCGAGGCACCATCATCAACCATTTTGAACCCTATTAAGACCTTTAAGATCATGAACCTTTAAGACGATTATATATTAGCTTTTCAATCGGTTCATAACAAACTTTTGTGTTATGCAAAATGTAAGGGTTGTTTTGTTACCATTAACGAAAAATTTCGATGAAACCACATTCAGTTTTACTGAACTGATCCATGTATTAAAACAAATATGTAGACATGATTGTTATATGTGTATTTAATTTTCGGAATTAAGGTCGACATGGCCGCATTACTGAACGAGATATCACAATAGGAGTTGAAAAAAATTTGATAAAGGAAGAAATAAAAGCATATCTTGAAGATGAATCTTTTGGTATATTTAAAACTTCAGTTTCCATGCTTTATATAGTAAGTGACTTTTTCTATGACCGGCTGAAATTGCAACTTCGTACCTTTTACCCTTCTTGCTACTTTAACTGATGAAATAGCAGCACTTTTTTTTAATAATAATTTTTCAATTTTCAGAAAATTGATATGGCTGCTGCTTTCTTACCCGTAGAATACAATGACGTGGTTGATTATTCCAGAAGCTTGGACACAGCCCAATGGGTAGTTTTAATGAAAAGGCCGAAAGAGTCAGCAACAGGTTCGAATAAGCACATGAATATTTTATTTCGGCCGCTTAAGTAACCCGAGCAAAATTAATTCACTTCTAATAAATATTCAATCTTAATAGCACCAACTGTATAAACACTTTTATTTCAGCGTCAGTTTTATTGTCTGCAATTTATTACTGAAGTGATATTAAAGCAAAAAAATCAATAGAATCATGTTCAATCTTAATAACTGCTCATTTACTAAATTATGTTATATTCTGATTCGTATTTCTTTTGTTATATATAGGTTCTGGGTTATTAGCACCTTTTACGGCCACGGTATGGACACTGATAATTATCTCTTTACTAGCTGTGGGACCAATTTTATATATAATTGTACTTTTACGGGCGAGAATATGCAACGAAAACGAAGATATTGTTTTTTCCTTGCCAGCTTGTATGTGGTTTGTTTATGGGGCTCTTTTGAAACAGGGTTCCACGTTAAACCCAAGAACAGGTACATAAATCGTCTGATTAAATATATTATCAAAAATATTGATTACACAGACCTACAAAAATTTTTTGTGCCTAGGATTTTAGAACTGGTTTTAGCTATATTTGGAGCCCAATGCAACAACCAATGCTCCCAAATACCCCGGCATACCAAATGTTATCTTAAGTAATGTCTACCCATAAATAATACCCATAAGTAAAGTCGTTTTTTTTTAGCTGCACAAAATTTTATTTTATGTAAGAGTTTATGGTTTTAATCCGAACATTTAACGGTTTTAATTCCGAACATCATAATTGACAATCTTCGCCCAACTCCCTGAAAAATTTCTATTCGTTTTTTATAAAGTGAAGGGAATTTTTGTACAGTGTTGACAGCTGTCGCCATAGGATATATTGGAGATAGGAAACATTGTATATGTTTCCTTCCATAGATCTGCACAGATGGTAATCTCATGGTGCAGCATCAGAAAAATTCGGTGGTTGAGGAAGTACTTCCCCGTCTAACTCCTTCATTTTTTTTGGGTGATGACATTATGAAGTCTTGCATTGTCATGTATAATCAGTTTTGGACGTCAATCAAAGCCATGTTTAGTTTCCCAAGCTGAGCATAATAATATTCAACACTTCGGAAACTCGGATTCGGAAACTCATAGTGAAGAATTCCTACAAAATCCCACTATACTGACAGTAACACTTTCTAGGGTGAACATCTGGTTTTGGACTAGGCAAAGGTGGTTGTCCTAGTAGTGGCGGCTCGTGGGTTTTTAAAGTGGAAGGACGTAGAAGAAAATAGTGCTGCTGAAGATTTTGTTTGCTATTTTTACATTCTTTTGTGAAAAAGGAAGGAGTGGAATGACCGTTAGTTTTTAATTCAACTTTATCCTCCAAACTTAAATTAGTCATTATTAACTGTTTTAAATCAGACACCTTCATGTTTGCAATTAAATAGTACTACTCAGTGCGTACCCACGTAGCAAATCCCAAAGCAAAACGAGTATTCGCGAGGCGAACGAAAACGCGATGCAAGACATATCAAACGTACCCGTCAAATCAGCGTTTAAAACTAATTACCGATATGCTCGGGCGCAGGGAATCTAGGTCCAAATTGCCAAACCCCCGAATTCTGGCAACCAACAAACCATGTAACGCCAACGACGAGATAAATGAACGTGACTTATGGTCGCTGGAGGTAAACGTCCGATGTAACGATGTAACGACGTTCTTCTACATTTGGAGATTTTAATTTTTAATAATATCTTAAAATGAATTAAAGAAAAGAAACTGCACGGAAATAAAATATGCTGTTTTGCTCTGAAAAATTGTTTACTGTGATAAATGCTGGAGGGGCGTTGACCCAACGGCCTCCCTCATGAGCCGCCACTGTGTCCTAGTGCTATTATTTTGTCTTATGTGGATTGCTGTATAGAATTAACTTTTCATCTCTAAAACAATATGTTTAAAAAAGGGATCCCTGCCTAACCTGGACAAAAGTGTACTGCAGATGGTTACCTGATGAATTTCGTTTTGAACTGAAAGTTGATATGGTTCTCATATTCCTTCTTTTTGCTCTTTGGTCAGTTGTTTTAAACATCGTTGAATTATAAACTATGAAGTTTTAATTATTGTCGCTAATTTCTGGATAATGTGTTTAGTATCCTTAAAATCCAACCAATCCAACCAATCCAACAAATCCTAATCAAATTCAATAGGTCTTTTTTTTACAATCGAAAAAATTGAAATTATTATTATCAATTTCTTTAAACCAACGCTGACATGTTTTGCCATCCAAGTCGCCAAGATAAACAGCATTAGTTTCATTTGCAGAATTTGTATGCTTTCGAAACCCATTAAGCATAAAATTTCTGATATGGAACTTATCTACCCTTCCATCATTTTCCTTTTATTTTTTTTTAATTTAATAAGAACACTATCTAGCAATACGTTTAACTAGAAAATATGTAATGTTATATTAAGTTAAATTATTGTCAATAGATAACAATGTTATACAAACTTGAAAAACCAGTATTACTTTTTTTTATCTCGCATATATTTGCAATAACCTAAAGGTAATAAGCAACTGTTACAATATTCAGGGCAAGGCACGGAGTTGCCAAGCATCAGGAGTTCGAGTGTTTCCATGGTAGGGGTTAACTTGTTAACCAACGATAGTTTGGATTTTCTACCATTTAACCAGTAGAGTTTGGAAAAATTTTCGCCAAGTTACTTGCTCTTCGTAAAAATGTATTGTTTCCAGTTTAGTCTTCGGTCAAGTCTCGTTCCAAGATATTTTGCACAGTCTGCCTGGGGGAGTTAATGTCCATTAAGTGTTACACTTGGGCATGATTCCTTCCTTAAGGTAAAAGTGTCCTGCTCAGATTTTTCCTTGTGGATTTTAGGTGCCATTTTTTTACCCACTCTTCTATTTTATCAAGAACTTCCTGAACCTTCTCAGATACACATCTTGGTACCCTACTCATTGTCATAACCATGTTACCACCTGCAAAGGTTGCTATAAACGTGTTTGGTGTAGTTAGTAGGTCAGCAGTGAAGATTTGAAAAAGTATGAGACCCCAGACACTACCTTGAGATATTCCTGATTTTATCGAATATATGCTAGTTGTTTCTCCTTTATATTTGACAACAAAGTATCTGTTCGTCAAGTATGATAACAATATCTCATAGAATGGTGTAGGAAATTTGAATTTGAGTTTGTATAGTAAGCCTGGGTGCCATACTCTATCGAAAGCTTGTGTCACATCCAAGAATGCAGCCGAGCAGTACTTTGTATCTTCAAAAACGTTATTCATCATTTTCAATAGCCTGTGCACTTGTTCGATTGTTGCGTGTCTTTCGCGAAATCCGAACTGGAGTTCTGGTACAATATTTAGTTCGTCAAGCAATGGCTTCATTCTCTTTAGGAAAAACTCAAAAAGCTTTGACAAGATAGGCAAAGGTGTAATGGGTCTATATGATGATGCTTTCTCCGTCAGTTTACCAGGTTTTGGAATAAATATAATTTGTCCTAATTTCCACTGTGACGGATAATGGCTGACTCTAAGTATTGTATTATAAATAAGGACAACTAATGCTATTTCCGGTAATTGTTTAACGACTTGCCCAGTTATATGGTCAAATCCTGGACTTTTCTTTGGGTTGAGGTTTCTATGATTCATAGCCTTAACTTCACTATTTTTTATGGCTTTAAGGGGAAATGCCATTAGGAATGGTGTTTCAAGGTATAAGGTTATTTCTTCCTCGTCTTTATAAAGTTTTCATTGGAAATGGCTCAAAAAACATTACTAGGTGTATTGCAAAAGTTTCAACCTTATCAGTATAGTAGTTCAAGTTCCACCCTGTTTGCTGATTGGTGGTTTGCTATCTTGTGTTTTATTGATTTTTACTGTTGCCTTCCATGAAAAGAAATCAGTAACTTCAGTGGGAATAAGACCTTTAAGGTGAGTTTGAATTGTCTTCATTGTCTTCATCTTGTCTTGTCTTCTGGGGCTCTAATTTATTTTTCCTTTTTTGGAATTCATGTTTTGCTATTTCAATACAATTCTAATTCTGAATTTGACTATTCATCCCAGCTACATCCCAGGGGGCTTTTTGTATTGTAATAAATAGATCTTCGACAACCTTCTCTATGTTTTTAGGAGGTTTTAGTAGGATAGCAGTATGTACATATTTTTTCATCAAGCAAGTGTTTAAACAAATCCCAGTTCATTTTTTTTACTAGTGAGTACGGCTGGTTTTTGTACATTGATGATGTTCGGACTGACTGTTACTATTCCGAGAGAATAATTCGAAGAAAGATCAAGCCTTTGTTCTGCTAGACAATGGCTAGTAGGAATACCTTTAGTAATACAAAAATCAATAGTGTCGGGTACAAGCATGTGGGCCTACCAGCATACAAAGTATTTAGATTATTTTTGATAGATGTATTTTATGAGTTCTGGACCTTTAGTAGTTATATTTAGACATTTTATTGTTATATACATTACTTATGGGTATACCTAATATGAAGTATTTAAGTACCATTACAAGCATATTGTGTGATGGAACCAAACCTCCTCGTATATGGAAGTCCTACTAAATACCTTTTTACTTTTACCTGGCTCTAACGCTCTGACGTTTTAAAAAAAATCCTGTAGAAGATTAATATTTCCAGATTCTTCAAGAATTCTTTTCTCAACATGGTGGATATTTATCACGATCTTAACTGCTTTCTACACGGCTAATCTGACCGCATTCTTGACATTATCGAAATTTACACTACCGATTAGCGAGCCCCAGGATATAATGAAGAAACGCTTTACATGGGTAACTAATAAAGGTAATGGAATTATCGAAAAACTGATCAATTCCAAAGACTACAGTTCTATTAATGGAAAAAGCTTATATGAACAAATAGGAATTCCAAAATTACAAGTAAGCATTTTTTGTATTCGTTTATGAATAAATCTGGATATTAGTAGTTGGTGTACAAATTAAACGGAAAGGAATCTAGAAAATTGATCAGGTATAGGATAGCCAGGAAATAACTGATCCATTTATAAATGTATTTGAGAGTTAATCGAATACATTTA
Source organism: Cosmopolites sordidus (assembly GCA_031761425.1). NCBI lineage: Eukaryota > Metazoa > Arthropoda > Insecta > Coleoptera > Curculionidae > Cosmopolites > Cosmopolites sordidus. The sequence continues at coordinate 21,977 of JARFXV010001288.1, forward strand.
TAAATAAATAAAATACCATATTAATTTTAAAATTAGTGTTAACCTGATCGATTTATATGGTCATGGCTTTGATCATTTCTTCAGGCGCTGTCCAAGCGTTCAGCTTGTGCCCGACTCCTGACGGCATAAGGCTAGAAACCAGCCGGCTGGTCTTATTATATAGTAGGTATATAAATGATGAATTCTTTGTGTTTATGATTTTGTTGTTTCTATATTTTAATAACTGTTCCTTAATACAAATTAATCTTTAACTAACACATCGATCAATGAGTTCCCGGTCTGACATATAGATGCATCACTCACGAAAAATGCTTACCAGTGGTCAATTGTGCCAACCTTCAAATGTCGTGTGACAAAATTTCATGACAATCTGTCTACAAGTTTCTGAGTTGTGCTTTAAGTGACGCTACTGTTGTTGTTTAAGCATTGCTTTTTGATGAAGAAAAATACCGTTGAAGCAAAACAATGGTTTGATAAATATTACCCGGACTCTACCTCAGGAAAATCAACCGTAATTGTTTAGTATGCTGAATTCAAACGTGACCGTACAAGTACCGATGATGCTGAACGCTATGGACGTCCAAATGAGGTGGTTACACCAGACAACATCAGAAAAATTCGCAAAATTATTTGGCAAAACCGTAAAGTAAAGCTACAGGAGATAGCTGATATCATGAAGATACCGAAAGGAAGTGTATACACCATTTTAAATGAACATTTGAGAATGCGTAAACTGCTATCGAAATGGGTGCCGCTTTTGCTCACAGCGGACCAAAAACAACAATGTATAGATGATTCTGAGCAATGTTTCGAACTGTTTAAGCGAAATAAAAATATATTTTTCATGTGGTATGTGACACCATTGTCCATACATTCATCCGTATGAAGCATAGATCCATCACTACACTCCAGAATCAAATAGGCAATCATCTAAGTGGACAGCAGCCCGTGAAAGCTGTTCAAAGCGACCAAAAACACAACCATCGGCAGGCAAGGTTATGGTCTCTGTATTTTGGGATGCGAATGAGATATTGGTCATCGATCATCTAGAGGAAGGTAAGAGATTGAAGGACGAGATCGCAAAAAAGGCTCCAAATGAACAACAAAAAAATGCTGTTTCATCTTGTCACAAATCATTGGTAACGATGACTAAATTGCATAAATTGACCTTCGAATTGTTTCCTCATTCACCGTATTCTCCAGATTTGCCTCCCAGAACCTATTCTCAGACCTCAAAAAATGCTTGCTGGAAAGAAATTTCGCTCCAATGAAGGGATAATTGCCCAAACTGAGTGATATTTTGACGGTAAAGAAAAATCCTTCTATAAAAAAGTTGTAGAAATGTTAGAAAAAGATTGGAATCATTGTATTGCTCTTCAAGAAGAATATATTAATGAATAATGTCGATTTGTAAAAAAAGTGTGTTTTATTTGTCAGACCGGGAAATTATTGTTATTGTTTCAATATTATCGCTTCTCTTATATTCGATGTTTTTGTTAAAATGTTTTTTAAACTACACTTATGCACACATTACACTTCAATATCATCTGCAGCTTAATTTGATCTAAAAAAGCGTATAAAAACATCATCGACTCAAATTCTGACGCTGAAACACATTTATTACTAGATGTTTTGCAGTCCTAAGTCTTATCGAGCTATTTATTTATTTTATTTATTCTATTATTGGAACTTTCGGTATAAAACACAAAACTCGAAGAGATTTACCGTAAATCATTTTTTTCACTTCTAAAAAAAGTTATTTGATGTTTAGTTTTAAATCTTTTCGAGTTTAATCCTACAATATACCAATAAGGATAATCTATTGATTCAGATTAACAATCTGTATTTTGCCGAAAGAAACATCAAGTTATTTGCCAAAAACTATTAAAAATCATATTTTTGTATGGAGTATATTATTATTCAACGTGAAATATTGTATCAGAAATTATGATCAACGAATTTCGCCTCGCTAGATCGGTTATCGGTTCCATTGTGCGGCCTCAGGAGACACTTGCTGACGTTTTGGTGACGACTGAATGAATGAGCAAAATACCCACTGTGGAGTGCGGGTGAATTTGTTTGCTTATTAATATATATATATATATATATATATATATATATATATATATATATATATATATATATATATATATATATTAATATATATATATATATATATATATATATTAATATATATATATATATATATATATATATATATATATATATATATATATATATATATATTGAAATTGAGATGGGCAGGCCATATAGCGAGGCGATGGGACGACAGATGGACCAAGGCAATCCTGGAGTGGATACCGCTTGATCGCAAACGTCCGCGAAGAAGACCGAAAGCACGATGGACTGATGACATCGTTAAGTATATTGGACCCGAGTGGCAGAGGAAAGCCCAGGACCGTGAAGGTTGGAAGCATGCTGAAGAGGCCTTCATCCTGCAGTGGATCGATACGGGCTGATGATAATATATATATATATATATATATATATATATATATATATATATATATATATATATATATATATATATATATATTAATATATATATATATATATATATATATATATATATATATATATATATATATATATATATATATATATATATATATATATATATATATAAATATATATATATATATATATATATATATATATATATATATATATATATATATATATATATATATATATATATATATATATATATACAAGGTGTTTGGTGCATCGTTTGCCAAATTAAAATGGCCGATAGGTTCCACAGGTTTTTTTATGTTAATTATTTCGTTCTTTATTTGAAAAATTCTAAAAGTTAGCATTGAAACTTGAATTAAAAAAAGTTATTGGTATAACCTCCAAATTATCTTTTTATTTTAATGTGTAATATTGTAGGGTTCTATGAAAATTAAAATTAGATGCAAGTGACATCTACTTTGTTTATAAACTCGCAAAGTTTTTGGAAAAATTAAAAATAAATTTAAAGCCCAACTTTGAATTGCATATTAAAAAAAAAGTTGAAAGTGATCGTGGTCTTCGAATTAAAAAAAAAATCTCTGGTGTCCTCTTTCTAACTTCATTAATTTGCTAACTTTGTGTATCGGGACGCATTAGGCTGATATTCGATATTACTTATTTGCGTAAATAACATACGGTAAGTAGGTAGAAATTGCTATCTCACTCTTGCGTAGTGAAGTCTGATTGCTATATCTTTCCACATAGGGTATTAACGTTATTTGGAGTTGAAGTAAAAATAAAATTTTAATAATCAATGTTTTAATCACGAATCTTGCTCGAATTGCTACTGAAAGTATTTTCGAACGTCCGGCGGGAAGATAAGCGTCTGTTAGGAAAGCGTTCTTGATAGATTCTTTGCGCTTCTCATGCGCTAGTGCGCTTCTCGTCCATATGTCATTAAAATGTCCGCGTATTCTTCATTAGAGAATGCAGCTATCATCAAATCCACAAAATGCCACAAAAACACTAACAAAAACTAACATAATTCAACAAAAACAAATTACACAAGTAAAAGAATTAAAAGATTAGCGGCGCTGCGTTGGAACAACAAATAAGTTAATCAGCAAGGACAGTCAAATCTTGACTAAAAAAACTGAAACCACGGCGCGCATTTTTTGCGCTGGTTTTCCGTTTACCTAATGAAAGAGAAAGGCAGATGATGCAATTCTGCTGTGTATGAGGGAGATAACAATTTTTACCTAATTTTTTTCGTAAAATACGCCATGTTGTCTGAGTCCAATTCAGAACGTCTACTAATGGAAATTTCTGGGTGCTTTAGCAACACTTTCACGTACCAAATCAATATGCTCTTGTGAACGACCACTACGACTATATATTGCTTTAATTTTATCTTCCACCGACAGTTTCTCAAAATTTTTGAACATTTCTATTAATAGTGCTTTCAGATGGACGATTGTGCAAGCTGTAAATATCACGTATTGTATTGTATATCATTGTTGTATTGTAGAAGAGCTCCATTGTTATAAATATCATACATTACACTTTTAAAATGAGACTAGACCTAGCCAAATTCACAGCGACATCTGTGTTTTATTCAAGGATTAAAAAAAACCACTCAATTTGAAAGACCGGTTATAACAATTTCTTTAATTTTAAGGTGGATGCTGAGGAGGGGATCATACTAACAGATTTCGTTACAAAACAAAATTTTATGTATATCAGAGAGAGAACGGTATTAGAATCAATCATGTACGAGGATTACAAACAGAAAACTAAAGCTAATATCACGGAGAATGAAAGATGCACTTACGTCATCACTGATTTTCCAGTTTGCACTTTTCCTAGAGCTTTCGCTTTCACACCCAAGTTTAAATACAAACCGCTATTCGATTTGACGTAAGTATCAGAAGTAAGTAAAAATAGTAAAAATGAAGTAAAATGAAAAATTTTCAAAAGTTCGTTCATAAATTATAATAATACATAAAGCTTTTTTTTATTAAAAATTAACATAAATTAAAAATAAATGCATTTGGAGTTATCCTTCACAATATTCTATTGGTTGTTCTATTGGTTGTTCAATCTAGGTTGTTTAATCCCACTCCACTTTGATGACATCCAACTTTGATGACAAGAAGTGCACTTATAAACAGAAAAAGTAAAAGTCGAATGAGGCCAACCTAGTACTATCAAGCGGTCTGACACTTTTTGCCCCCTCCTAATGTCTTATTTCTGATCGTATTTTATTTCTATACCACTACAGCGGAGCAAATTAGTGGAATTAAATCAGTTGGTAATAGTTAATATGACTGCGTCGCTCTCTGGAAAAGAATAATAATAACACTTCTTTTAGCGTTTTATTTGTTCCACACTTCTTTCCACAGAAATGGCATAGCACCTCCCATTTTCAAGTACATGCTTCTCCTTTATATCATGGGTTAATTGAAATTATTTGTACCTGATTTTGGACTGGACAATGTAGGAATTGCCATAAAACCGTAGAGGGGTATTTCCACAGTATTCTACGAACCTTTAAGGGCAGTTTTATTGTTTTCTATAGTTTAATTTGTTTCTGTCTCGTTTACAGTACGGTCAAGTGTTTAAGTCGATTTTATATAAAATGACAAGTTCTAATCGTCGATTTTGCAAACATTCAGCGAATAAGTGTTGCTATATATACGGACGATTTATTTTAAAATCACAAGCTAGATCTATATCCAAAGAAGTCAAATAAACCTATCTTTTATATTTTAAATGCAAAATTGGAGATCAAGATAAAAGTTGAGCTGCGCAGCTTACTATGTGAGTTGTCACGTTAATTTAGTGCAGTGGATGCATCGCAAGAAAAATTGTATACCGTTTGCTGTTCCTATCGCTTGGAGAAAATCTACTGACCATGTAATTGATTGCTATTTTTGTATCACTGAAACAGAATAGATTTGAAAAAAGCAACGGGACAAAATTCAGTATCCAAATTTGTCTTCTTCGCTTTGGCCAGTTCCTCTCAGCCAGAAACTACCGGTACCGGTATTACACCTTTAAAACTGGATAACATAGTTCCCGGTGATTCTAATTTTTCATCAGGATCTGATCCACAACTTGTGAACCACAACAGAACACCAGTGACCCAACATTTTTGACAACTACCAGTGAACCTCATGTTATTATTATTACGTAACCTGGGATTGTCAAAACAAACTACTTATAGGTTCCAAAGTTCAACAGTAGAACCTGTTAGATAAAAAAGTGTTTCACTTTGCCGAAAATGGAATGTAACATTTTCAAGTTTTTATAAAATCGCTATGTGTGTGTTGTGATGTTGATGGTTTAATAAATGAGTCTAATATGAAACATGTATCATCTGAGTGGCGTATTTTCATAGATTCGTCGAAATACAGCCTAAAAGCAGTCTTGCTTCATAATGGAAACAAAAACCCATCTATTCCTCTAGCTCATTCAGTGTCAATGAAAGAAACCTATAATAACTTAGCAACCATACTAAATCACGTTAAATATGAACATGATAGATATATTGCTAGGACTTCAGGGGGGTTTTACAAAGTATTGCTGTTTTTTGTTCTATGGGACAGTAGGGTAACCGATTAACATTACAGTAAGAAAGATTGGCCTCATAGAACTTCTTTCGAACTTGGTACTTCAAACATAAATTATGATAGATATTAAGCTTGGACTAATATCTATCTATATATATCTATAGTATTTATAGTATTTATAGTATCTATAGTATACATATATATATATATATATATATATATATATATATATATATATATATATATATATATATATATATATATATATATATATATATAGATATTTATATATATATATATATATATATATATATATATATATATATATATATATATATATATATAGATATTTATATATATATATATATATATATATATATATATATATATATATATATATATATATATATATATATATATATATATATATATATATATAGATATTTATATATATATATATATATATATATATATATATATATATATATATATATATATATATATATATATATATAGATATTTATATATATATATATATATATATATATATATATATATATATATATATATATATATATATATATATATATATATAGATATATATATATATATATATATATATATATATATATATATATATATATATATATATATAAAAGGAAAACTTTGACAAAGCCATGGACAACGAAGGTAATGGTTTCAAATACCTAAAAGAAATATTTCCTCAATTAAGTGATGTAAAACTAGAAGAAGGCATATTTATTGGACCTCAAATAAGGAAGCTTCTAGGTGATTTCCGTTTTCAACAAATATTAAATGAAAAGGAATTGGCAGCTTGGAAGTGTTTTGTAAGTGTAATGAAACTGCGAGTTTTGATGAAATTTTGTTTAGAGTGCGCTTGGAACAACATTGCTGACTTGGGAAATTAAGAAATTAAGTGTAGAGTTGGTGCTAAAAAAATATACGATGGTCAATTAAGCTCCCTATCTAATAGCATTGAGTGTCAGACCGCTGGTACTATCAGTGCAAAGTTGGAAAGAATCGAGGTTATGTCAACGGTTTTGATTATTTGACATCAGCTTAATGTATTATATATTACTTATCTTAAGAATGATTGGCTCAATAAAATAACGGTTTTTTTGGCAATTATTCCAGTACATATTTGACATCTGAATTGTTTTTTTATCTTAACATTTGAGAAAGTAAATAGAATGAAAAATGTTTTTCCTAATTGGGTACGAGGGTCGTTCAAAATGTTCTCGTCCTGATAGAGAGATCGTGAACTTATGACCAAATGGCTATGATATATGTCAAGTATGATTGGTTAGATAGTGTGCTGCAAAGTTTCAGACGTGTGCGTTTAGTTGCTAGTTTGTGGCGGTCGAGTAAAGCAAACAATCTTACCATTTTCTGAAAAGTGGATAAAATTGAAGTTCGAGCTGTTTTAAGGTATTTTGTTTTATGGAGTTTTACAAAAAAAAAATTGATTTCGCTTTAAAGGATTCTTCCTCGTTTTTGACAGTAAAAAAAATGAATTGGTAAATTTATACATGGTCGTACATCCAATGAAGATGATGAACACTCAAGATGCCGAAAAACCGCTACGACCGACAAAATCGTTACAAAAATCTACAATATCGTATTAAATGATCGCTAACTATAGATACACGAGCTTGATGATACTGTAAACATCTCGATAGATGCTGTTCGCCATTTTTACATGATATTTTAGGTATAAAAAAACCTTTTTACTCGATGGGCTAACATTCTGTGTGTTTAGACTTATTTAAAAAGGATAGTGCTGAGTTTTTTCGGCGTTTTATAACAATAGATGAAACATGAATATCCATTATACACCAGAGACGAAGCAGCAGTTCAAACAGTGAATGAAAACGTTGAAAGTGCGGTACGAAATCGATTCAATTTACAGGAGTTATTGCGAAGATTTTCTGGGATTCTAGTGGTTTGGTGTTCATAAACTACCGCCGGGAATCTTAAGCTTCACTACTGGATCACTTGAAAGGCGATATACAGTTTAAACGTCCATAACTGCACGCACATTTCAGGTTGTTGCTCTGCATAAATCAATGACCTACGCGTCGAAGTGTTTTCTACACATGCGCTAAATTCGCTGGATTTGGTTTTCAGTAATTATCTCCTCTTTACATATCTGAAGAAATTCAAAAGATAGGATGAAAGCTGAGATAACCGCTTATTTTGCAAAATTAGACAAACAGCATTATACCGAAAGTATTAATACATTCTTTATCAGGCAGAGAACTTTTCCTACGACCTTCGTAATCGACGTTGTAAAGCTTAAAGTTGAAAAGCGACTTAAATTTAATATAGTATTAAACTTAAATTTAATATAGTATATAATATATATATAAAGCAAATATAAGAAAGGGTATTAAACATTTTAATCTAGATTTTTTAATCTAATATTATAGTAAACATCTTAATTACTTCCACAAAAAATGATTAACCATTACAATTTATTTGCATTGAAGAAAATGATTTTAAATATCGAAAATGCAATAACATTTTAGGACTAGTTGATACTAATTATATTATTTTTGCAGAATCCAACATCTAAGCGAATCTGGCATTACTGAATTTAAGCAACGTGAATTTTTGCCTGATACAACAATTTGCCCATTGAATTTAGGCAACAAAGAACGCCGTCTCCGTAATACCGACCTTATCATGACCTATATGATAGTAGGGGGAGGTCTCATCATTTCTACGATCATTTTCGCTGTAGAACTAATCATATACTACTTTAAATTATATAATTGTTGCCGGAAACAACGACTAAGGAACAGGTTACACAGCGCTAAATTATTTACTCCAAACAAGAAACATTTAGCCGATAACGTTGTCACTTTTGGTAGCGTGTTTGAACCAGTAAAGCAATTCGTTACACCGCCGCCATCTTATCAAACATTGTTTGGTCGACCACCTATCCCCAAAGGGGCTGATTGCAAAAAGAAAACCATAAACGGAAGAGAATATTGGGTGGTCAACGACAAGAGTGGTGTGACATCACTTATACCACAAAGAGCCCCATCTGCTTTATTGTTTCAATTTACTCATTAATTATAACAGTACAAGATATATAGACATAATGTCAAAAGCAAATTTATTGCTTAATTTTGCTTCTGTCTTTTTCTCATATTATTTGCAATATTATCGCTCAGTTCCATAACAGGAACTGTTAATATTACAATAATTTCACAAATTCAACCAAAACATAAAATATGTTTTAATCACTCTTATATCAAGGTATTCAAGGTCTGTCTGAAAAGTAATTTGATTTATTTACAAAGATACCTAATGAAAAAATTATAAAATAAACTTAGGGCGCCCTCGATTCAATTATTGTAGCTTTTATAACTTTTTTCCACTATTTCTTGCTTTTAAAATGGGTTATAAATTTTATGAAATTAAAGAAATTACAAGTGGGCAAGTAACAGGGTTGTAAGGTGAGTATAGACAAATGTGTTTGTATTTTAATGTTAAAAACCCCGTAATTGTCGTATTGTCGTAATGGAAAATTTATTATATGGTAATTTCACGAGCCATAGGCCATAGGTCATTTTCCGTGAATTTTTTATCGAAATCTTGTCGTTAAAGAAAATATTCAACAATATTGATTGGATCTGCTATTGTGTACTATACAGTTCGTTATCTTTTCATATCTGAATCGTACCTAAAAACTTATATTAGTTTCCCAAATTAACTCGATCTACAGAGTGTAAGCAAAATAACTTTCGTAAATTTAACCAATGATTCTCTTACATTATTTCGAACAAAAAGTTTCTTTTTTATTTTTCTAACAATTACCAACATCACCAATTGTTAGGAAAAGTCAGTTTTTTGTTTCATTGTCCTCTTAAGGTAGTATTTGAATATAAATTGTAATATTTTTCTAGTGATTTATTCCATGTTTCAGCATATATTTGGTTTGCTTTTTTACAAAAATGAAAAAACTTACACATTAACGCTTTGTAGCCCAAGATGGTAAAAATGTAAAGTTATTGTGAAAAGAGACTAGTTCAGAGTAATAAAAAACACTTCTTTTAAGTCAATAATTTTATTTATTAATCAGTTATTGGGAATTTTAGAGAGCGTGACATTACTGCAACATCGAGTTAAACCAAAAAAAAATAATTATGTGGTATGAAAGGATCTAAAACAATGATTTTGTTTATTATAACATAATATTACTCCGTATTTTTCACAACTGGTTTGTGATACTCCACTGCATTTAGGACACATGAAATGTATCCTCTTTTCGACCCAAAGTGGCCAGTGACCGATTTGATCTTGCCGTATTGCAATTGGTAGAACATGTTGCGCGGGTCCCTTACGTTTTTAACCCTTAATGTTTTTTTTTACCTAAATTTCATTTTCAATCGATCTTCGATTCTTGATGTTAGGCTTCAGTCCAAGTTTGCATAAAGTATCCGCTACCTCAAGTCGAAAATCTGATGAAGACATTTGTTTGTTTGTTAAGTTTTTTTGCATTTTGAACTCTTCGGTATAGAAGCCAAGAATTAGCCATCTTGAGGTCTAATAAATAATAGAACACCCGAACTTGCCATATGTGCTGATTGTATTCTCCTACGATATGAAGGCGATTAATGTTGATGTACCTTTTATAGGCCTTATCGTAACGTCTGACCTGAGCCTTAGACCTTAGGGCGAAAGTAACAACTTTGTTGCCCTTTCATATGTCATTTGACACATCGATACCATCCATATCAGCCACATATTCAACAGAGAATCTTCTCAACACCTCCTTGTCAGTGGGTAATTTGCAATCCGGAATTCGATTACGTCGTACTGTCCCGAAACTCAATATACCCTCTTTAACTAAGTACTCCAGTAACGGTAATAAAGTGAAATAATTATCAAAATAGGTTGATAATTTTGATGCCTTGGTATTCCTTGCGCCATTCTTACAACTACGTTAGATGATATTCCTAAATCAGGTTCTTTATGAGGTACATTTTTTTCAACTCCCATTCCGGATTCAATTTTATTTGCGAATACAGAAACCTCACTGAGAACAAATATCTTATAACCCATTTATGAGGTTTTTTGAGATTAACTCTTCAAATGGTTTCTAGTTTTAATTGAACAAATCTGTTCATCTACGCAAAGATATTCCTTTATGGGAACTGTACTAAAAGTCTCGTTCAAATTTTCTACGATAGGTCTAACAGTGAATAGTGTTATCATTCGAGTCGTTACGTGGTGGTATCTTAGAATTGTCATTGAAATGTATATGTTGCCTATTTTCTTCAAACTTTAGTTTCAAAATTGTTTCTTGGATCATAGGGGTATCAATGGATAAATTCTATTTTATTACATATATTTTCGTGATCGTTTAACATTATTATTATTTTTTATTTTTTGGAATTTTGGGTCAATTATTAAATTATTATTTATTATTGTTTTCTTTACGTTCCAGTTTATTTACAAACCATCCTCAAAAAATGTGTCAATTAAAAATTGGAAAACAATGTCATATTTCATTGAAAAAATTTGAAAAATGAATCGTTCAATTAGATATAGTGGTAGGTTTTTAAATAAAAAAATAATTATATATATATATATATATATATATATATATATATATATATATATATATATATATATATATATATATATATATATATATTATATAATCCTTGGTTAAATTTACGAAAGTTATTTCCTTTACCAAGTTAAGTCATTTTTAAAGTTATGTTTAAATACTTTGTATCACTTGAATGTTAAACATCCAATAGTTCCTATGGGAATGTTAAAAAGAGCTTACGAAAATGCACTTCAAAATTACAAATATTCAGATGGCATAGGGGGTTCAAAGAGGATCGTGCTAACGTTGAAGACAAACTGTTAGATTGGTACAAACCTGTACATGGTTTGCATACAGAATTTGCATGAAAACGTTTGCATACAATATTATACAAATACTTATTTATATTAATTTGAGCAATTGTAAACAAGGATTTATATTAGTATTAGAAAATATCACTCACTATATAGATATATCACTCACTATATATATATATATATATATATATATATATATATATATATATATATATATATATATATATATATATATATATATATATATATATATATATATATATATATATATATATATATATATAATCCTTGGTTAAATTTACGAAAGTTATTTCCTTTACCAAGTTAAGTCATTTTTAAAGTTATGTTTAAATACTTTGTATCACTTGAATGTTAAACATCCAATAGTTCCTATGGGAATGTTAAAAAGAGCTTACGAAAATGCACTTCAAAATTACAAATATTCAGATGGCATAGGGGGTTCAAAGAGGATCGTGCTAACGTTGAAGACAAACTGTTAGATTGGTACAAACCTGTACATGGTTTGCATACAGAATTTGCATGAAAACGTTTGCATACAATATTATACAAATACTTATTTATATTAATTTGAGCAATTGTAAACAAGGATTTATATTAGTATTAGAAAATATCACTCACTATATAGAGCTAAAGCAACAACAAATACAAGTGAAATCAAAAAAAAAATATTTTCAAAATATCATATCGTTAACGTAATATCCGCAACTCCAGTAAACACTCTTATCAACTGAACTTAAGAACGGATAATTAAGTTGCCTACTTATTATATCAATTTACTTTTGATAGTATAATAGCACAAATATTATATATTTAGAATAGATAATATATTAATTATAATAAGACAAAATTAAGATATATGTGTTAACACAATAGAAAACAGTTAACTGTAAGGCAAAAAACTTGTGTGAAAGCACTTGAATTTTTCCTCACCACATTGTTTTACTGATAAACGTTTAATTTGTTATTGTTATAATGTACTGATTGTTGTTATATTAATACTTATACTTATATAATTATATCTTTGTTTCAATATATCTCAAAATAAAGGTATAAGAAAATTGTTTTACTTTTTTGTAATGTGTGCCTCTGATACCGTACGCCATAGTTATTGAAAATATGTCTGCAATGTCATTGTTCGTGTCATTTTTGTTTTATATAACAATATTACTTTTATACACACCTCCTATAAACTTCTTTGAGCTATCAGATCAAAAACTAGAAGAGTTGTGTATTCTAAATTGTATGTCATGTGAATTTCGAAAAGGGGGCACTGCCTCCAAACAACAATTACAAAAGCATATGTGACGTTTATCCAAAAGCGTTTGATGTACTTAAATAACAAAGATGATTTGCCGAGTTCATATCCGGAGAATTTTATCTTGTTTAATACATTAATAATGGGTCTTTCAAATTGAGCGGTCTTTTGAATTCTAGAATAAAACACAGATGGCGTTGTGAATTTGCCTGAGTCTAGTCTCATTTCAGAAGAGTAATGTATGACACGTATAAAAATGGAGTCGTACACAATACAATAACCCGTTAAAATTGTTGAATGGTTGAATAAAATGAGCGTTCAGTGAAAAATATTGTTAAAAAATGACGTGATATTCAAGGTTTGCAGAATTGTCCATCTGAAAGCACTATCAATCGAATAGTTCAAAAATTTCAAGAAACTGGTTCAGCGGATGATAAAAGAAGAGCAAAATATAGTCGTCGTTCACAAGAGCACATTGATTTGGTGCGTGAAAGTATTGCTGATGACCCAGAAATGTTCATTAGTCGACATTGACAATAATTTGGACTCAGTGAATCCACAACATGACGTATTTTATAAAAAGATTTAGCTCTGAAGGCATATAAGGTTCAAATAATTCAGGAACAAGAGCTACTGGATCAATCAAAACGTCGTGAATTTGTCAATTGGATTATAGAACAAACACATGATTTTTCTCAAAAAAATCGTCTTTTCAGATGAAGCACATTTTGAAATTGTTAGCAATATTAATAAACAAAATTGCCGCATTTGGGGTGAGGAAATCCTCGTTTGATACAGGAGAAACCTTTACACCCTGAACAAGGCACTGTTAGGTATGTATTATGGTTAGGAGGTGTAATCGGGCCCTATTTCTTTCAAAATGCTGCTGGTAAAAATGTAACTGTGAATGGTATGGATGATACCTAGATTTTTGTGGGCTGAATTGAATTATATTGATGTAGAGTATATGTAACTACATATCCTGGAACTCCAGCAGGATAGCGCTACATCTCTGCTAATGACACAACTCATTTTTCGACAGAAATATTTCCTGGATGAGTTATTGCAAGAAAAGATGATGTTAATTGGCTACCAACAGTGGCGTAACTATAGGATGGCAGGGCTGGCAAAATGCCACGGGCCCGACAAGGGCCCCCGGTCCGAGAGGCTGCTCAGAAGTAACCTAACATTTTTAACAAAATTTAGTAAAAATTATAAATTTTATACAAGTACTTAAAATCAATTAAAGTTAGATACAACTAAAGGCCATATACAAATTCAAATAAATTATTAAGATTTAAACTGATTCATAAGAAAAGGATGTCGATTAGTTTTAGAACGCATCCATTAGTTGTTTCATTTTTTGTCGCGGTACTTCGGTGGCGCGGGCGAGCTAGTGATGCTCGAGGAATTCCCACATTTTGTTAACCAAGAAAGTACTTTTTTCATGGCGTTGGCTGGCTAGCGACGCACGATATCAGGGGAATCCTCGATTTCTATTTTTACGTACGGAGGGCTCTACTACGCACTTTTCGTTTGATTGTTATGACAATTGGTCATTTGTATCTTTAATTTTTCGGAGTTTTTATTTTATTGAATCTGCAAATAGAGGCAGAGTAAAGTTAATTGTGAAAGTTAGATATTAACATGACTAGTTCGAGAAAATATTTAAGTGGGAGCGAAAAACGAAAGAGAAAGAGGGAGTCCGAAGAAAAAAAAAAGTTATCTAAAATTAGTCAATACTTTAAAAATGTTGAGTTTATTGATGAAAAAGCGAGTAAACAGTGCTCCGAAAGTCAAGAATTGGACATAACTGAAAGTAACAGTATAGCAGATGCAGCACCCGACACCAGTGTATATCCAGATTCAGAACAACCACAACAAGGTACAAGCGAAAATCAAAGTGAATCCTATTTTAGTGTGAAAAATATTGCAACTTCACCATATATTACTAATAAGGGTAATTTTAAAGAACTAAATGATCAAGTGAAAAGGTCCGTAATCGAAAACGGACATTGTAAACCTAAGGTTCCTTTCTTAAAGGCTTAAAGACAGTGATAATAGATTTTTGCTAGAAAAACATTACTATATTATGTCCAAGTCTGGCGTGAAATTTGAACGTACATGGCTATCTTATTCCTTAATACTTCAGAAGGCGTATTGTGAACCATGTTGGTTATTCCCAAATCAGGCATCTAAAAAAATACAATGGTTTGGATGGAAAGCTATGGCAACTGGAAACATATTGTAGATGCCATTGACAGACACGAGATATCGAAAATTTACCTGGATTCGTGTCTTACGCATTAACAATGGTGACTACATGGAACACTAGATGAAGACTCTTTAGACTCCTTGATATTACTCTGACACTTTCAACGTGTAATTTAGTCTTTCGTGGCCACAGAGAAAAGGCAGATAGCAATGATCCAAGTTCCTGAGAAAACTTTTTGAGTATTGTTGAGTTATTAGCAAAATACGATCCGATTTTACAAGAATTGTTAAGTAAACCAAAGGGCCGGATAAAATACTTAAGTCCAAAAATACGAAATGAGCTCATTTCTGTTCTGGTTCTAAAAATAGAAAATGCACTTGTAAATGAAATAAATGCTGCACCATTTTACTCTATCATATTCGATTCGACACAAGATATTTAAAAAACAGATCAAATGTGTGAACTTTACCGTTATTGTATGATCGAGAAAGGCACTCGTCATTAAAGAATCATTTTTAGGATTTCATGAAGTTGAGGACCAAACTGCCTTAGCAGTGTCCAACCAAATTATACAATCCATAAGTGACAAAAATATACCTCTAAATAAGTGTCGAGAACAAGGATATGATGGTGTTAACACAATGAAAGGCACTTATGATGGAGTTCAAAAACTCATAAAAGATATAGTCAAATGCGGGATATTTTCTCTGTGCTGCTCATAACTTAAATCTGGTACTTAATGATGCAGTAGGAGAAGTTATTGACATGCAACATTTTTTTGAAACAGTTCAACAAATTTATAAATTTTGGCCATAATATCAAAAGATGGAATATCTTATCAAGTTTTATATCTGATAAAGCAAGGGAGTCTTCAATTTCTGCTTTAAAAGTTCTGTTTGTTGAAGTCCAAAAAGCGCTGACGAAAACAATTCTTTCTTTTTTTCACAAATCAGATGAAAGAAATAAAGCTATTTCACTCAAGAAGAAGATCGAGGACTACAATTTTATTATGTTATTGGTTTTCCATTGCAAAATTCTACAAACTATCGATGCAGCCTCTAAAGCACTTCACTCTAAAGATCACCGATTTTTCAAATCTCTCACCGATTTTTCAAATATCTTAAAATGTCTGAAAATTTCTCTAGAAGAATTGGAAAGGTATAGACATGAATTTGAAAATTTAAAAAAGGAAGCAAATAGTGTAGCAGGAAAATGGCCCATCAACCCTGAATTTTCTAAAACTCGTCAGAGGAAGGTGAAACGCTATTTTGAGGAACTTTGCGAAGATGAGCGTCTCCAAGATCTGGAAAGTTTTCAAAGTGAACATATTTTATATTGTAGAGTATTGGACATCATTATTAATCAACTGAAATCGCGTTTCCTTCCAATTTCAGTGTTTTGCAACCTGCCACTTTGCAAAATTTAAATGACACTGAACTATTAAAACAACTTTAATTAAACAACAACAACAAATAAACTAGTTAAACAACTATTAAAAAAAGCTCTAGAATTTGTTGATATATATAAAAAAAAGACATGTCTGAATCATTTGTCAGTGAAATTCTCAGTTTTCGGTCCACCTTCAGAGACGAAATAGAAAAGTCTTCGTGTATTAGAGAACTTACTGATTTATTAATAATAAAGCATTATTGCATTATTGTAATTACTGCATTAATGTTGTTTGTTACAGTTCCTATGACTACAGCTAGTGCGGAAAGATCATTTTCGAAACTGAAATTAATAAAAACCTATTTAAGAAACTCTATGGGACAAGACAGGCTACGTAACTTGGCTATTCTGTCTGTTGAAAATTCTATGGCTCGATCTTTAAACTGTTTTGATATTATTGATACTTTTGCGGAACAGAAAGCTCGGAGAAAATAATTTTATTAATAAATATCTTGTTAATATTAAATTGTTATTTCATTAAAATTATGTAATACCTATGCTTTTGAAAATAAAATGTATTAGATATTTAACTAAAATGCCCACAATATTAGTAAAACTGTTGAGTAACTACTTAAGTGATTTATTAAAATTAAATTACAACGTGGCGATTTTTACCAGGAGGGCCCCATCCAAGGAATTTTCCACGGGCCTCAGATGGTATAGTTACGCCACTGACTACCAATCATGTGATTTGACACCGTTGGATTTTCTTTCGGGTTACGTGAAAAGCCAGGTTTATAAGAACAATCCACAATCGATTTCTGAACTAAAGGATCAAATTATTCGAGTCATTGGTGAGATAGAGCCACGTATATGGCAAATTTTCATCCAACATTTTGACAAAAGAATGGACGTCTGTGGAGCTGCAAGGGGTGGTCATTTGGCAGATATTGTCATTCCTGTTTAAATGCCATACGCTATGTTTCAATTATCAATAAAAAGTTTTTTGAAATCAATGCAAATTCTGTGTTTTATTCAAAAATTTAAAAAACCGGCCAATTTGAAGGATCCATTATATCTCGTTCAAGAGCAGTAACTCTAGATAATGATGTTGTCGAGGCCAATCTTGCTAGATTATAGTAAAACTATCGCGTAAGCTTAAATCACTTTGCTCAACAATTTAAGGACATTAAAAAAGGACTGGTAAAATATTCTTTGGAAGTTGTAAATGGAACATGGAAGTTGATCGCTCAATCACCTTATGAAAATACGATAATATAATAGCAAAATGCTGAACCATTTCTTGAACGTTAGTTACTTCAGACAAAAATATTTACTTTATGAAAATCCCAAATACAAGGGTCGTTCGAAAAGTTCTCGACCTGTCAAAGAAAACAAGATTTTTACGATTTTTTATTTTTCTATGTAGTCACCTTGCAATTCAATATATGTAAAACGATGACGTTCCAACTCTTTAATACTCGTGGAATAATACGAATATGGGCTAAGCTTTGACCAAATAATTTGGAGTGAATCTTCGTTCAATGTACCATTTCTTCAGATTTGGAAAGAGGAAGTAATCGCTAGATGCCAAATTTGGCGAATTTGGCATCTAGTGGAAAGTCCGGTCATGGAGTTTTGTAGTAACAAACCCAGACGTGTACGCAGGCGCATTGGCATATGAAAGAGAACTTTCTTTTTGGTCATATGTGGATATTTCGCCTGAATAGCATCCCTCAATTGGTCCAGTAGTGTAGCTTAATACTCTCCCTTGATGGTTATGCCTTTTGCAAAGCAATTTATGAGTACTACTCTACGAGAATTATAGAAATCCGTAATCATGACTTTTACTAGCTTCTATCCACTATTTGAACAGCTATTTTTGAACTTCTTCTACTGTTATAAAACGGCGAAGAAACTTATCAAAATCACGTTGAAATAAATCTAAACACTCTTAAGAAGTGTTGAGCAATAGTGTGTAACATCTATTAAGTGGAAAACTTTTTCATACCAAAATTCACCGTGTGAAATGTAGTGAATACGGTTTATCAAGATGTTTACAATGTCAGCATAAGAGTAAGTAAGTAAGACAGCAAACAACTGCTTCTATCTCTTTTTTTACTACTCAACCCCTTGTGCGCATGCCTCGCGACTCTAGTGGGGAATTAGCAAGTGGCATACTCAATGCAATTGGCATGCTCAATTCCCGGACATGCGCATAAGACTCGAAGTAGTTGTGAGGGAGACAGGCGTATATATGTCTGCATCGTAATGATTTCGTCCTTCTTCAAGTCTCTACTAGCAATATAGTAGTATTAGATATATTGTATACAAAATTTGAGATAATATAGCCTCATCAGCAACAAAGGCTATTTAGCGAACGTAGCCTGGAAGTTGTAAGAAGTATCAAATAAGCATCAAAATTGATCAAACATGAAATATGTAATTTACAATATGTTATAGTACGCTATTTAACAACACAGGTGTGTATAGATAAAATCAAGCCAAAAGTAAAGTAAAACAAAGTGAATAAATATAGTAAATGAAACAATAGCAGAGGAAATTATATGTCTGAGAGGGATGTTTCCCTTAGAAAGGCAAAAAGGGAAGTGATATGTTCACAAGGCAGTATGGACGAAGGTACTTGCGGTAGGTTATGTCTTTGTCCGAAAAAAGACAGAACCGCACATTCTATAAGATGTGTTTCACTGTAAGAGATGAGCTGTAAGGTATGCATATCTGATTTCCCTGCTCAGAAAGTGGCCATGTGAGCAATGGGCAATTCTGAGACGTGAGCCCATATTACCGGACTTCGTCTCTCTATAGGAGGAAAGGAGGAAGGGATTTATCAAAGAAACTGGGTTTTATTGAAAAAAACTTAAAGGAGTAGTGTCAAATTGGACTTGTTCTCGGACAAGGCCAGATATGCGTGTATAAGTGTCCCGATAGCAAAATATGGGGTAGGTAGGGAGATCGTCCTCTTGCGCAAGCTTAGCCCTAAGTCCCGCACGCTCGTTACCCTCAATTTTAGAATGGCCTGGAACCCATAGAAAACGACGAGCAGGAATTCAGATACCAAGGTAGAAGGTAGAGCATTAAGAGAATCTGGCAGATAAGCCAATCAGAAGGGAGGGGAGTTCTGGATATATGATAGAGTTTCTAATTGCTGTGAGTTCAGCCGTGAGGAATACAATAGCATACCCATGTTTATATATAGCAGTCCATTTTTTTTCCTAACGCATGCTAAGTAAAGAATTAAACACGATAAATATCTAAGTCGTTTTGTTATGTAATAGAAAGTAATTAAACAGCAATACATAATACGAACACACGGCCAGCTCTTTGTGGGCCCCTAATGTACTTTGTGCCCCTGACTTCTTACTTACCCTTTTGAGTGCCACCAAGATTTTGTACGACCGCCCCTGGTGGTTGACGGTTTGTCCAGACCTCAACTTGGATGTGGCCTGGACAAATGGTAAAGTTATAAATGGCATCAGAGGGTGTTTTTGGGGTCGTTAGTAGTGACTAATACTCTTAATAAATATAGAGTGATTTTTTTAGTGCGTCCGAACTTTAAATTCAAATAAACCAACAACTAAATTAGATGCCTTGAAACTATTTATTTTATGAAAATGTCATTAATGTTTGGAAGCAATTTTGGACAAATGTCCGCCGCAGCTACTTCTGACAAGGCGCATTCTGTCAATCCAATTTTCGATCATTTTTTCAAGTAATTGGGGTTTTATGTCCGCAATTGTCCCAGTTCTGTTGGCTTCCAAGGCGTCAATAGTTGCTGGTTTATTGGCATAGACCTAAGATAATAATCGAAATAATTTTCTCACCGAATTGTCCCCTCAATAAATCGATTGTTACGTATGCTGTATGACATGTGGAGCCGGCCTGTTGGAACCACATCTCCAAATCAATATCATTCATAATCGGAATTAAATAATTCACGTAGTCGGATAACAAGGCCAACTTCCTGCGAACGGTAACGAATTGATAAATTTGAATATTCAACATTGCCAGCAACAGCGGCGATATTTTTTTCGGAACGCACACTTTTTAATTTTTTATCTTGTTTTTGTTTTAATATCGAGCAGCGTGAAATGCTTTCGGAATTTGTCGATAAATCGGCGAATACATCACGAAGTGCTATCGATATTTGGCGCACAGAACACTGCTTTTAATAATACATTTCGACAATTTGCAAGCGTTGCTCTGATGTTAAACGTTTCATGATGATTTGCCAGACTATACTAAATATTTTTGACACCAAAGGCGCGCAAAATCACAGTTCGTTTGACACCGACCTCTATCGGAAGTTCGAATGCACTAAAAAATCACCCTTTATATGATAAAATATGTATTCCACATAAGACATAAAATATTATGACGCTAATTAGACATATATATTAAACTTAGATATTAATCTTTGTTTATTTATATTATGACGTGTTTATCTACATGGTCAGATGAATAGTTTGGCAGGACATTATTAATAACACAAATTATTATGGACCTCCTAACGCAACTTACAAATCACTTACATAAGAAAAATAAATATAACTAATATAAATTCTTAAATATGTGTACTCATCTGATTTCCGGTCTGAGATTTCTGAGTGATCGGTCTGATGGGGCTTGACTGGAGGTTGGCAGCTAATGTACTGCTGCTAAGAAACTGCTATTTCCTACAGTGGGCAGCAAACTAATCGCCCTCGGGGCTACAACTCCATCCTAACCGTAGATAATTGACAATCTATTTACTACCAAAAAAAACCAAAGGGTCGAACTGCTTTATCAGAGTCGGAATTAAATCGTCTTATTGAGAGTTGTGTACCCACACGCGACTCCAAACCCTATACTGCACCAATTATCAGGTGTGGAGGTTAATAATTCTTAATTTTTTGAGATAATTCTTAATTTTTGAGTTAATAATTCTTGATTTTTTTAAAGACATGGTACTAGAAACAAGAGTGAGTTCGCAGTCTAATCTCTTATATCATTTTGTTTCTACGACACCTTTCTATGGTACCTTTCAAAACACCATTGATGTTTAAACGATTTCGAGTTAGCGTCATATTTTTTTCGTGTGGTATATTGTCGAATGTTGAGTCAAAGAAAGAGAATTTGCTGTACGTATTGTTTTTCTTATCCAATAACAAGAAAAACGCGAGTGAAAACCGTCATATACCTGTGAAAACTTACAGTAACAATGTCCCAACGCAAGACGTTTGTGGGCGTTGATCTAGATGATTCAAAAGTATTGATTTTGAATGGAAAGACAAAGAACGCAAATACAATGAACGAAGAAGTTAACCCAAAAAATTAAAGATCAATTCAAATTGCAAGCATTGTTGGAAGAAGACAATATGCAAAGTCAACAACAAATGGAAGAAAGGATAAATGTTGGTCGCCGAACCATTTGTGATCGTCTGCATGCCATAGGAAAGATCCAGAAGGTACATCAGTTAAATGATATAGATGGAAAAGCGAAAAATGGTGTGCAAAGTTTTGGTTTCTCGCCATGAAAGAAAGACTTTTTTGTATCGGATCGTGACTGGAGTGAAAAAATCGATATATTTCGAAAACCCAAAACGCAGCAAATCATGGATTGACCCAGGATAACCAGCAACATCGACCGCAAGACCGAATAGCTTTGGAAAGAGCACAATGCTGTGCATTTGGTGAGATCGGAAGGGTGACGTGTACCATGAACTTCCGAAACCAGGTGAAACAGTTAATACCGTTCGCTACCATCGGCAAATAATCGGTTTGAACCATGCATTGGTCGAAAAGTGACCAAAATGGGGTACAAGATACGGAAAAGTGATTTAGCAGCACGACAATGCCCCATCACGACAGCGGTCAGAAAGACCTGCTCTTTCTGCACTTGGCCGGGAACTCTTGCCCCACCCGCCGTACTCACTGGACATGGCCCCTTTCGGCTACCATTGGTTTTCATCAATGTCTCATGTACCTTCCATGAAACACTTCAGCAATTACGGAGATATCGAAAAATGACTTGATGACTAGACTACCTCAAAAAATGTACGATTTTTCTGAGAGTACATCCACAAATTGCCAGATAGTTGTGGAAATGTCCAGATAGCGATGGCGTATACTTTGAATAAACCATTTTCTACCTTTCTCCGAATTTAAACGTGTTTTTTTTAGAAAAAAAATAAGAATAATTATCAGCCACACCTGATATGACTTTAGGGGGCCAGTGGACTAGTGAGTCAGTTTCATTCCCCCTTTATACCTCTTCGAAAAGCGGAGACGGCTAGGAATCGCCGACACGACAATTAAAATATCGGACCGTACAGCCATCGCTCAAATATATTTTCATCCGAATAATTAAACTTTTAGATAGTAAAAATTTGGTTAAACTTGCGCCATCTGTGTTAGCCCAAGAAGTTTTTGAACGGCCCTCATAAATTCATCAAAGCAATACAAGTTTGAAACTAAACTAAAACAAATGACTAACTAACTAAACTAAAAAAATTGTATCATTTAATACTCTTAACTTTAAACCTCCGTTAGTCGCGGCCGATGTGAGAAAAAAGGAATACTTTGTTTTGCAGAATTCCCTAGGTTGGCAATTATGAATTCACAGTTCTAGTAGCTTCCTAACTATTTAAGTGGAGTGAGGTAGTAGTGTTTTGACGTTCGGATAATAGGAAGGTATTTGGTTTGGTAGATTTCCAAATTCCTTTGTTAAAGACTTTGCCAAATTGTATGTTGGAAAATCAATGGCCGATACAATTGGTCTCATTGATTTTCCTGGTTTATGAATTTTTGGTAGAGCATATAATCTTGGCATTTTTGGATTAGAAACATGTAGTTTGCTTTTCGGAGAAGGATAAATAAGGATGTTACAAGATTTCAGTGTATCTCTGACTTCATCATTTTTGACAGCCTTATTTGTTGCTTATGCATATTTCTTATATCAACATATTGACCAAATTAGATATGGGAGAAATGAATAATCTTGTGTTGCCCAACATGCAATCGAACATGACCACAGTATAGATATTAGTAATTTAAGACTAATTAAAAGTGTTAATAATAATAGCGCTTTGGATGCATATGAAAGCATTCCAATAGAAAAATGTAAGAAAATCATCAACCGAGATAAAAGACCTATTCCGTTCAGTCAACTTTTTCAATTATTAATGTAAGGCTTAGTAAACTTTACGGTTCATAATTAGGTAGAGTTTTCATAAAAACAGAACATAGTTTAGTTTTAGAATTAGATTAAATCATCCCCTGATGATGCTAACATGGTTAGCGAAACGTGAGTCGAGAAGTTCAAAAATATTATTTGGTGTTTGGTGGTAAATCTCTTTAAGTTTAGTATATATAAGGAATAAAAAGTTCATAATTTGCGGAGTTTTCTAAAAATAGATCTGTCAGATCACCGCGACCAACATGACGGGTTTTGTAGCTGCGACTAACGGAGGGTTAATACATGAATTTTCTATTATTTTAATAATCTGGATGGTCATATTCCAGTAAGTATATAAAACTTTAGAAATGAAACTGAAAAAATATCTAAATTCATTTATTTGTTTACAATATCCTAAAGAAACCTACGAACTTAAGTAATCCGAAAAATCTTCACGAGGCGACTTTTTCAACGTATCTATTAAATCAACACTAGTGTTTAAAAATGAATAACTATTGTCAATAAACACACTTCGATGCTGTCTATTTCTAACTTCATCGTCCACTTCCTGTTGTTGTTCTAACTCTGCGTTCATCAACATTTTCGCGATGTTGTATTTGATCAGGGTTTGACTTCGGGGTGTTAGTTTTCTAGCTGTAGCTGCATATCCTTCAAAGATTTTATAAATATCATCCTTTTCTTCTTGGGCATAGTGTGTTTTCTCAGGAAAATGCATTTGAGTTTTACCAGATGATGACTGAGAAATATTTTGCGAACATTTCTTTTTATCTCTGGTACTGACTCTAATTGCAGAACTGCTGTTATTCCTATTCTTACGTTGAACTTTTGCAGGTTCTGCAATAAGATAATCTATTTCATTGATTTTTGCCTCATGATTTGATACATCTCTTGAACTGGTTTTCGATGCACCTAGAGATTGGGGTTGTGTCTTGTCTGATGTGTAAATATCTCGTTTGGTATAACCGATAAATTTCCTAAAAGGTTCCATATGCTTAGCCCAAGGCCATGCCTTGTATCTGGATATAATTTTAAAGTCTTCTTCGGTCCTCGGAGATTCTGTTCGTAAGTGTTTTGCGTAATTATCCTTTAGGTTTTTCCATTTCTTCATCAGTACTGCTCCTGCAATGAAAATGAAAATTTTTTATTTAACACATCGTAATTGAAATATTTCATATACAGTGTGGCGCTAAATACACGTCCCTAAATACGTCAATATGTTGTTTTATTATCGGGTTGTTACTGTAAAACTTCATGAGCTACGCTTCGAAGTGCTTCTATATTTCGTATCTGCCGAATTTAGCACCTAGTGGTTACTTCTTCTTCACAAACCTGAAGAAATAGCTAGCTCGTTGGGCGAAAATTCACTTTAAATAATGAGGTCAAAGCTGAGACAATGGATTATTTTGCAGAATTGTATAAATTGCATTATACCGAGGCTATTAAAAAAGTTGGAATATCTAAAGGCATTGAACTGCAAAGTGACTACATTAAAAAAATTGTAAATCAAAAATTGGGTTTTCCTTGTCAAGCCGAGGATTTTTCGAACGACTCCTGTAACACACATGTAATATATATATATATATATATATATATATATATATATATATATATATATATATATATATATATATATATATATATATATATATATATATACATATATATAAATATGAGAGAAACTATATAATACAATTCTAAAATGTGCCGTAAATTTTAAAGGGGTAATATTGAAAAAATCTTACTTGAGTGGAAGATTGGAACGAGAAATGGTAAAATTAAGAAGAAAATATTTCACTTAAAAGAAATTGTGTCCAGTCTTGAATGAATTAAAAATTATAATTTAAAAAATCATGGTTTATTTCTTGCACCTTCTAATTAATTTTTTTGTGTACAATGGAGAACGCGAAGTAATTCCTATAATTACTCTAGATATATCTAGAGTTCTCCACTTATTCAACGTACAACAAATAAAATTCCAAAAAGAAACACCAATGTCTATGATTTACTTTACCTTAAGTTAATAACCATGTATTTTTGGTTGCATAACATTCATCATTATTACATATTTGACAAAATTATATTCAAAATCCCTGTCCATTGATAAATATTTTTTAATATTGACACACATCACTTACCAGTTATTCCTCTATAATTCAATTTACTGGCTATTTCATTCCATACTTTTTCTTTAAATTTGAAATGTTTATATTTCGAATGAGAAATGTCATACAGAACCGGATGTTTTTCAATTTCCTTAATTAAATCTTCCGTAAAGGCCGCATTCCACGACATCCTACATTGGCTCCCCACATCCGTTCACTAACCTCAATGTTTGAATTTGATAAATACTGACACCCGTTTAGCATCAAAATAATGATTGGTCTGACCGCTAACCGCTACCGCTGCACAGAACGCCGGTTTTTGCGCAAGTCATGCGCGTCTTGTATTGGTTTTCGGCTTATATCGAGATATTTGAACGCTACCGCTACCGCTAATATTGTAGCAAGGCCGTGTTCATTCTTTCGTTTTGACCTTTGATATAGAAGAGTAGTCTAAATGTTTTGTGCTTAATAACAAAAAAAATATATATAAAAATATATTTGTAATTTCCAAACTTATATATAACCCAGGTCGATATCATTTTTGTAAGATTGGTGAGAATGCTCTTTTGACGTTTCATTTAGGTAGTTATTAAAATACCTTTTCACAGAAATTGACTAGCACGTCCCATTTTTAAGTACCTGCTTCTCCTTTATATCATGGAAACATTGAAATTATTTGTACCTGACTTTGGACTGGATAATATAGACATTACCATAAGGCCGTAAAAGAGGCATTTCCACAGTTTTCTAGGATCCTTCAAGGGTAGGTTTTTTGTTTTCTATAGTTTAGTTTGTATCTGTCTAGTTTACAGTACAGTCAAGTGTTTAAATCGATTTTATATAAAATGGCAAGTTCTAGTCGTCGATTTTGCAAAAATCCAGCGGATAAGGTTTGTTTTATATATGCGGACGATTTATTTTAAAGTCACAAGCTAGATATATATCCTATCCGAGGAAGTCAAAAAAGCCTATCTTTTATATTTTAATTGTCAAATAGGAGATCAAGATAAAAGTTGGGATCATGTTTGCTGTGTGAGATGTCACGTAAATTTAGTGCAGCGGATGCATCGCAAGAAAAATTCTATGCCGTTTTCTGTTCCTATGGTGTGGAGAAAACCTACTGATCATGTAAGTGGTTGCTACTTTTGTGCCACTAAAACAAAAGGAATTTCAAAAAAGCAAAATGACAAAATTCAGTATCCAAATTTGCCTTCTGCACTTAGGCCAGTTCCTCATAACTAGGAACTACCGGTACCAATTGCGATTTTAAACCTGCACAACATGTTTCCCGGTGATTTTAATTCTTCATCAGCATCTGATCCGCACTTCCTGAGAACACTATTTGTGACCCAACATTTTTAACTACTAGTGAAGTAAAACTCAGAATGAATTAAATGATTTGGTACGTGACCTGGACTTGTCAAAACAAAAATCGGAACTTCTTGGTTCCAGACTTCAACAGATAAAAAAATATAAGTATTTCACTTTACCGAAAACGGAATGTAACATTTTCAAGTTTTTATAAAATGAAAGGATCGCTATGTATACTGGTGGTTTCATGAATAAACTTAATATGGAACATGTCCCTTCCGAGTGACGTATTTTCATAGATTTGTCGAAATAGAGCCTAAAAGCAGTCTTGCTTCATAATGGAAACAAAAACCCATCTATCCCTTTAGCCTATTCAATGACAATAAAAGAACCCTATGACAACTTAGCAACCATATTAAATCGCGTTAAATATCAGTGGAATAATTACTATCAATAACAGTATCAGTGGAATATTTGTGGGGATTTAAAAATGATAGGTATATTGCTAGAACTGCAAGGGGATTTTACAAAAGATTGCTTTTTTTGTCTATGGGATAGTAGGGTAACAAAAAAATATCACAGAAAGAAAGATTGGCCTTATAGAACTTCTTTTGAACCTGGTACTTTAAACAAAAAAATACCCCGTTGTTAACCCAAAAAGATCCCTCTTCCGCATCTCCATATTAAGCCTGGACTAATGAAAAACGTTTTCAGAGCCATGTACAAAGAAGGTAATGCTTATCAAGTACCTAAAAAAATATTTCCTTAATTAAGTGATGCAAAAAAGAAGCCATATTTATTGGACCTCAAATAAGAAAGCTTCTAGGTGATTTCCATTTTCAAGAAAAATTAAATGAAAATAAATTGGCAGCTTGAAAGTGCTTTGTGTAAGTGTAGTGTAAGAATTTCTGGTGAAAGATGAAAGCCTATGAAATACCAAGGCCTCGCCTCGTCTGTGAAAAATGCCCTTAAAAATGCATTTTTCACATTTCCATTTGGATTTTTCCGGAAAATTTAGGTGCAGTAAGCGACGAACAAGGAGAGATGTTTCACCAGGACATCAGGACGATGGAAGCAAAATACCAGGGATGCTAGAACCCATCTATGTTGGGCGATGACAGCTGTTTTTTTAAAAAGAGAAGATGATACAGAACACAAGAGGAAAAAGTGAAAGTTTTTGTCGCCGTATGACATCTTATGTAATAAATTTTTTATTCATACATTCCTCAGTAATATCTTTGCATAGATTTATATTATATTAAATAAATATTAGATTGCAACAATATGTCGTCTCCTTTTTTCCCCATCACCTACCCATTGTAACAAAAAAACTATACGTGTTACAGTAATTAGCTTATCATTTTCAAATTTCGGACTACAAAATACTTCATATACTCCTATTTTCATTAATGTTACCTCAAAAAAGTTTACATTTGTTGATCTCTATAATGATGATTTAATCCGGCACATCATATAACTTAACGTGGATTAATTATTAGAGTCAAGTGAGGTAAGCTTTAGGTTTGCGGATTGATAAATTATGAAGTCGTTTAAAATTGAGAATCAAATCATATTATATCACTCCGTCTTTGAGGGATGTTTTCAAGTTATTGCATTACATATTACCCTGGTAAATTCAAAATTTTTTGTAGCCTTTTAACCAATGCCTCAGTAGATGTCAACATGTTCTCAATAATGTTAGGATTGACTGTGGTTTTACCTTTGATCTTTTTAATAACCACTGGAGACAACATGAAGACATAATCGCTGCTATGAATGCGCAGTAATTAAATTGAATCATCTCCTGATGATGCTAACGCGCGATGGTTAGAGAAACGCACGTCGTGAAATTAAAAAAAGTTATTTGGTGTTTAGTGGTAAATCTTTATAAGTTTAGTGAATGAATAGTTAACAGGACTAGAAAATTATTTGTTTCTAAAGGTATTACATTCCGTCGTCGATACATTAAATATTTTAGTAATTTTAAAAGCCTTTACATTGTATTGAAAAATTCAATTGTTCTAAACGCCCTGGATATGTTCGGAAAGCATATAGCTGGAAAGCATATAGGAAATAATTCGTTAACTTGTAAAATTCAAATTTGTATTTATGTTATTCATACGAGGGCGATTTGCAAATTCGTGTTTTTCGTATAGTATTTACAATTGCATAAGTTGTTCAAATTAAATATAGTATATACGAGGGTTGATCGAGAAGTATGCTGACTGAGGCACATAGGGCGTATGTATAACCAAATGAATATAAAATTTGTCAAGTATGCTTTATTAAAGGGTCTTTCACATTGAGCGTTTTTTTAAATCCTTGAATAAAACACAGAATTTGCTTTGCTTTCAAAAAACTTTTTATTGATAATTGCAGTGATATTGCAATTGATATTGACATTTAAACATGAAAGACAATATCTGCCAAATGACCACCGCTTGCAGCTCCACAGACGTCCATTGTTTATTTTTTCAAAATATTGGATGAAAATTTGCCATATACGTGGCTCTAGTTTACCAATGACTCGAATAATTTGATCCTTTAGTTCAGAAATCGATGGAGGATTGTTCTTATAGGCTTGGTTTTTCATATCACCTCAAAGAAACTAGTCCAACTGTGTCAAATCACATGATCTCAGTCACCAATTGACATCACCGCTTCTTATAACTCGTCCAGGCAATTTTTTCTCTCAATAAATCAATTGTTTTATTAGCAGAGTGAGGTGTAGCGCCATGCTGTTGGAACAACATATTTTCCAGATTAATGTTATTCAATTCAGCTAACAAAAAATCAGTTATCCTAACACAATATCGCGTGATATACCATTCACAGTTACAGCTTCACCAGTATTCCAGCATTCTGAAAGAAATACGCCCCAGTTACACCCCCTGACTATAATAAACACCAAACAGTCACTCGTTTAGGATGTAAATGTTTCTGATGAATCAATCGTAGATTTTGCTGACCCCAAATGCGGTAATTTTGTTTATTAACACAGCCATCAATTTCAAAATGTGCTTCATCTGAAAAAATATAATTTTTAAATTATCTGTTTGTTCTTTGATCCAACTGACAAATGCACGACGTTTTGAATGATCCAGTGGCTTTAGTTCCTGTGTTATTTAAACCTTATATGCATTCAGAGCTAAATTATTTCGTAAAATACACCATGTCGTGGATTCACGGGGTCCAAATTGTTGTGAACGTTGACTAATGAATATTTCTGGGTCTTCAGCAACACTTTCACGTACCAAATCAATATGCCCTTGTGAACGACCATTACGACTATCTCTTTTTTATCTTCCACCGAACCAGTTTCTTCAAATTTTTGAACAATTCGATTGATAGTGCTTTCAGATGGACGACAGTGCAAATCGTAAATATCACGTAATTTTCCAAAAACATTTTCCACTGAACGCGCATTTTCATAAAATAATTCAACAATTTGAAGGCGTTGTTGTATTGTGTACGGCTCCATTTTTTTAAATGTCACACATTACAATTCTGAAATGAGGCTAGAGCTAGGCAAATTCACAACGCCATCTGTGTTTTATTCAAGAATTAAAAAACCTGAAAGACCCGTTACTTAAGCATTTAGTTGTTGGTTTATGGCGATTGAGTAAAACAAATAAATTTTGACACTTTCTGAAAAATGGATAAAATCGAAGTTCGACTTATTATAAATTAAATTTTATAATGGGTTTAACCTCAACGAGCATACAAAAAGAGTTCGATTCCACTTTAAACCATATGTCTTCTTTGTTTTCGATGGTAAAGAAATGAGCTGCTGAATTTAACCATGAATGTATCCACTGAATACGATAAACGGTTCAAGACGCCCAAAAACTGCAACCGTCGAAATAATTGTTACAAAAATGCAATGTAGTAATAAGTGATCGTCGATAAAGCTACGCGGGCTTGATATTATAAACACAGATCATATTTACTGCATTTTATTCGATGTTTTGGATATGTCGGATGTCGGCTGGTGTGTTTCTGTCGGATGGTGATCTGGATAGTGATGGTGATCCGGATGGGATGTCGGATGTGTGATATGGGATCAGACATATTCGAATGAACATTTCTCAAGGGTGTTTAAATATATTCAAACATGATTCCGCTGAGTTTCTTCGACGTTGTATAACAGCAGATGAAACAAGAATTCACCATTACACCAGTGGCGGTTTGTGAGGGAGGGCGTTGGGGCACCACCCCTCTAGCACTTATCACAGTAAACAATTTTTCAGAGCAAAACACTCTGCTTCACCTTCTGTAAAGGGTTTCAATAGAACGAAAAGTAAAAAGAAGGGGAAAGCAAAAAAAAATCTTCAGCAGCACTATTTTCTTCTACGCCCTCCCACTTTGAAAACCCATGAGCCGTCACTGCATTACACACCTACATTCCAAATAACGAGGAAGACCAACTAAAAGTGTTTCCCTTATAAATGGTCACGTTGGGAAGATGACTTTGAGTGAGGGATTTTTTTTTACTATCCCCACCATAGCCATCTTAAGATGTGAATACTAACAAAAATATAAGCCACCGTAGTCAGTCTATATACGCTATTACTGTTGCTACGCCCAGTGCAGCTGTTGTGTCAGTGTTTTCGTTGTTTTTTTTTATTTAAATAACCTTTTTGTACAAATAGTGTTTTTTTAGATCTTGACACAGTTTGTGGTAAGTAAATCATAAATATTATATTTTCCATAATATTTTTATTAAAAACTTTGATTTTTGGTTTTTTTAACATTTGTTTATCGGTTTCTTTCATTTTCTATTTAGCTTTAAATGAACACGCGTTCTCGTACTCGCTGTGCGTCTGAAGTAGAAGTGTTATATAAGGCTGCTGATAATTTCGACGACAAAAAGAGTGAAAGCGAGACCGAATCGGTTTTTAAAGAGCATCATACTAGTGAACTTTACCTAACTAAATGAATATTTTTTTAAATAAAGCTAAATTATATAAGTATCTGAAAGTACACTAAGTTCCCTTTTAAATGCCGTTGGAAGAAAGTTTTTATCTATTAATTTCGCCTAGGTATGATAGTTTGAATAAAACACCTCATTTTAACTTTTTTTTTCGATGGTATTGGGAATACTAGTATTTTTTGGAATATTCTATAGTCTTTTTCTATACTGATTGAGGTTTAAATTAAAAAAGATATATCTTAAATTAGATAATTTAATCAAAAGATATTAATAATCAAACACATATGGGTATGGCATACCCATGGGGTTCTGAATAGGGAAGCACAGAAGTGCTTCTCTTGAGGGTTAAGAAAGTACTTTCCCTTAACCCTGGATATACAGATGTTTTTAACTTCCCAATATATTTACAATCTGAAATAGAAATAAGTTCAATTATACATATATTAATATCTTTCAGGAAATTATCCCATACGTTACTATAGGTTATAACTTCAAAAACAAAATTTATTATGTATGATGATCTGAGTACTTACATTAAGTTAAAAACCTTTGCCGGTAGGTCGCTTGGAAAGTGACGTTTTAATCTTCGAATTGGTGTAGTTCTCATAAGTCTTTTGTTCATCTTTTGAGATGATCTTTCAAAAGGATCATGAAATAATTTAGGGAGAAAACTTGAATAGAAATATACATAATAAAATCAGCATTTTTGGCCTACAAGCTTTAAAAAATCAAATCGAAAAGAAATATAATTAATACCTAGAATGAGATACACAGCCAGGAAAATAAATAAAGGTAATTATGCTAAATAAATCCTCCCAACAATGGGGAATATACACAATTCGGAGGAAGGGGAAAATAGGAACCAAGAGAAAAAAAGTCGAGTTGACAGTGTAATGATACCAAGTTTTTGGAGTGACGCATGTTGCAAAGTAAAATAGATTTAATTTACACTAGTATTTTGAAAATATTACAGGAACTGTTTGTTGAAATGCAGACAAAAAGCGTACGTAGTTATGCCAAAAATTCTGCCATTAACTATGAATATTATGGTGCCCTAGATATTTTTAAGTGCCACCAGTGCGTTAATATAAACGAATTAGTTCATCCTAATACGTGAAGCAGTAAACATGGGGTGGGGTAACAAATAATTCGGAGAAATATGCCCCGAAAATAGAAAACCATGCCCAGAGGGATGAAAATATCATCGAGCACCATGTCGCGTGTCATTAAACATGACATAGACCTTGGATCTTACTAAAGTTTTACCGGAGAACGATTGACAGCAGTTCTACATAACATAAGAGACACGAAAGCGAGGGACCTCTACAACGGAGGGCACAGGAAAATCCCATTTACAGATGATAACATTTTTCAATGTTGAACAGAAATTCAACCCGCAAAATGACAGACTTTACTTTCATATGGTCATAAAATAAACACATATGAAAACATTGCTACAAACAACCTCACAAATGTCACAAGTAAGCACGATGTCATCCGACAGTCACCCGAGGCACTGTATTCTCTTCGTTTTTCAACTAAATAAACTACTTTGAGTTGCTAAAACCCGGGAAAACTGTAACTTCTGCGCAAGAGAAGAACTTGAAGAACAAGTAATGAAATTGAACGAAAACGACCATATACTGGCAAAGCAACTAGGCAAGTGATACTATTGCACGATAAGGCACGCACCAAACAACTTATCGATACTTTGGGCTGCGAAGTTTTCCCTCATGCGGCCTATTCTCCAGATCTGACCTCTTCAAATTTCCACCTCTTTCATTCTCTGCAAAACCATCTTGTTGATATAAACTTTCGCGCAATCGAAGAAGGCCAAAATTTTATTACTGAATTTATGGAATCAAAATCACAATTATTTTTCCGAGCAGGATGTCTCGAAAGACGGAGACTATTTTCAAAATTGACATGTATGTTGGTTTTGTATAAATAAATATTAATTTTATGTAAAAAAGGATCGACATTTATTTGTAGACTTAATAAAAAGTAATACCATTTGTAGATATGCATTAACATAATCATCCCAAAAAGTGAGGATGAGGGTTTTAAGCAGGGCTTCCCGCACATGAGGTAATAATTAAATCTCCTCTTAAATGACACGATTTGTATTAGTTACTCAAGAAGGTTAAAAATGACATATAAGACACCTTTTTTATGATAAACCTCTCTACTATACAAAATAGAGTAACTTTATTTTCTATATATTTTAACACTTCTTAAAACTAATATTTACTCATAATAATCACAATACAATTTATATAAACCATAGGACATCTGTTCAAATCGGTCGCAAATTGAATAATAAAAAACCGAAAACATTGAAGAAATAATGCATTTTGCCAGACTATCAATTGTCGATACTCTTACACACAAAATTACAGCTTCCAATGATATTTTTCTGTTTAAGCAGGTTATCTCATCGATAGAATAGGACCAGTTCGGATCATGATAACTGTGATAATACTAACATTAGCTTTTGGCTGAAAACACTTTAATGATGACATGTAAAATGCTTTAAAAATGCTCTTGAAGATATAAAGATAATACAATTTCTTCAGTATTTTGACAAGGTAAAGCTACCTTTGGAAGTTCCAGATGTATCTTAAGTCTTTCCTTTTTTTATGTAGCTAAGTGAATCATATATTGGATGTTGTCAGTTAAAATACCTTCAGTTTAAACGAGTTAAACAAGAGCAACTGGCCAATGCATATTATAATAAAATTGATTAAAACTTTATTTTTTACAAAATAACTGTTAAATAATACAAAATCTTTGTCTATGTATCTAAAACTGAATATTACTTAATAAGTACATATTTTTATATTTGTTTAATGTGGGCTAAATTTTTACCCTTATATGAAGTCAATAAGCATAAACAATTACGAAACATGAAATAATTTAAACTGTTTATTTTTTTTTCTAGATCTACATCTGAGATTGTCTAGCTAAATCAGTACATTCAGTTTTAGATACTCGCTATTGATTACTTATTCTACTATGTAACAATCAGACATTTATACAGTTATTAAAATAACTGCCAGTGCTAAAACAGTTGTAGTTTGAACCTATTCCTCATGTCTTCAAAGACAATTTCGAGTGTTCGGTTATAAATTTCAAGCAAATATTATTTTTCAATTGTTAATGCTAAAAACGTTGCTGTTAAGTTAGTATTTTACACTTGATAAATGAGATTTCAGTTATCAGAACATCTAAAATGCGGCTATACATATATACAAAGTGCAACAAAAGTGAAATTCAGAAAAAATGTACAGTTATATGAAAATAAATATTGTTCTTAATATTATATTTTAATATAACACAGTACACGCTGTTTACTCGCGCTTTTAGTATTCACATTTGGTACATGTTGGTATACACTTGCCCTTTGAGACGAGACCATTTATTAAGGTTTTGTTTCTTTCTGTTTTTGAATTGTTCAATTTTTCAATTTCATGTTGCGTCGCGCATCGCATAGTAAAACACGTGCAGATTATAAAATATGTCATCGAATAAAAGAAGGTAACTTAATTAAACGCCTTAAAAAAGTAATGCCTTCTTGGTTCGCTTGCTCGGGGTAAACGTGTCTACAGTTAGATTGATTAAAATATCAGTCAAAAATAAGAAGCTCTGTATGAAAGATCTTATAGTGTTCTAAGAGATAAGAGACTGGAGATAAATATCAAGGATTTTCATTAACTGTACAATAATACAAGGACAAACACATGATATCCCGAAGTATGAGGGTGATATTTACTGATAAAAGTTTAATTCAGACGGACCCAATGGTTGGGCTTACTACTTGCATAACCTCCGGAAAGAAGAAAAAGTGTTTTCGAAGTACTGTAAGTCTTGCGAGTACTGGAAGAATAAATTGGAAACAATTGAGTATGAAGAATGGGAAAAAAACTCACACCGATCAATGTCAAGCGAACTATGACAGCTCATCTGGTAAGATGAAGGTAGATGCTGTCGTCGAAATGTTCGTACGCTCCGAAACTTTGCACGGCCTCAAATGCGCAAACTACATTGGTGACGGTGACAGTAAAACCTACAAAATCATAATGAATAGAAATCCGTACGAACATTTTAGAGTACAAAAGAAAGAGTGTATTGATCATGTACAAAAGAGAATGTGCTCCCAATTGCACCTTATTTGATAAGTTATCCTTAAGACCTTATTTCATAAGTTATCAACTGACGAAAATCTGCAGCTCGAGAGGTGCTCAGAGTCTTGATGTGACGGGAAGAAGGCGCAAGCAGGGGATTCCTTGGAAACCCTCAATCATAAGCCACTTCCTATGGAGTTTTTAAAGCATCAAACCGGTTTATAAGGACCTCAGTAGAGTTGCTAAACCGTTGCTTGGGAGGCTACACGCAAAATAGCAACGAAATTTTAAAGCTACTGTTTGGAAATTGGCTCCAAAATCTTATTCAAGTGGCAAAAAAAATCTTGAATATAGCGACTGATATTGCTGTATGTACTTTTAATGATAGTCTGCCTAATATCATCGAATTATGAAAGTTTTGAAAATGAATATTGGCATCCAATCATTCAATTTTTGTCTAGAAGCCGATGCTAAGCAGATCAAGTACACCGAGATGTATTTGAAAGATGCAGGGAAAGACGCACGCCCTAACATAAAATGTTAGAAGAAGCAGAATAAGGAAGAATATTTAAATATAAAGTCTATTCAACGAAGAAACACAGACGACATAAACAATGACCAATGCGTGATATTTTAGCCAGAAACCCTGAGCGCCCCTACTATTGGCGGGAATCGGTCGAGTCTATTTAAACGACCAATGAAAACCCAGATGATAGGCAGGTTGCCGGTCAACAGAAACACAGGGTTGGCGGCAGTAACTCATACACTGCACTGAGTTTTTTTTTTCATTTATTGAATTGCATTTGATTTATTGATAATTGCATTTTGTTTCCATAAAATGTCTGATACGGACACAGCTGATGAAGTTGTCAATATTAGCTATACCCCGCCCAAAAAGAGGACAGTTCTTAGTGCGGCCCTGTAACGATCACGTGCAATATGCCTGAATATGTTTGGGTTTAGTTTCTTTCTTCAATAAATAGGCTATAGAAAGGCAGCTTTATGGTCCTGGGCTAGCAGTTTAATGGTAACTATTTTTAAATAGTCGAATTGTTCATTTTTTCATGTCTATAACACACATTTCAAAATATTAAACGCGTTTTTCTCGAAACAGGATTTTTCAAAACGGCAGCAGCATAACTGCAACAATTTTTTTTTCATGCGAATTTTTAACAATATCTTTAAAATAACGGAATTTTCGATAAGTTAATCTAAACATTATTTATTAACAAAGAATTGCCCTTTTCTGTCGAAAATTTAATGTTTTTTATTTAGATTCTCGATAATCACACAAAAATCAATATTTTCAAAACCCCCTATGTATTCAGCTATAAACATGTAGATTAAGTGTTTCTTTATTCCATATTCAAATTTGCACAAGTTACACTGCGTGCTGCAGAGCGTCTTAAATTCGACATGTCTTGCGAGAATGGCTTCAGTGTCGCCATTTTTTAATATTTTTTTGTATTATACTGAAATATATGCCTAATAACTTCCTTAAATATTATTTTATTACCTTTTCTGCCATCAAAAAAAAAATGCCAAAAAAGTGTTACCCCTTAACCCTTAGAACATATCCCATAAAAACATTCTTTTAATAGCGAATAGCAAGCGTGAACTGTATTTTAAATGAACTAGTTTAAATAACATGATTGTTAATATGACCATTTTAGCACTGAAGGCAGTTACTGTAGAACAGAAAACAGTTTAATTTTACGAAGTAGCGCAGCCTGGTGTATTATCATCCAGGTCGTCATCGCTATGTAAGGACCTCCACGAATCGGATGAACTATCCGATCCGCTGGAATCCAGGCTCAGAGGAGAAAATCCACCACCGCCCGACGCTTCTACGTTGTAACGTGCGTTGCGAGTTGCTCGAAGACGGCGCCACAACATCCATAGAACCTGAGGAAAAGACTAGAATGTTTGTTTTATTATGTCATAACAGGGAGAAAGCTTATACATTCTTCGAATAGAATACATATAACTATTATATTGCATATCCTATCTTTAAAGTAAAAAATGGTTTCAGCTATAACATGGATTAGTTAATTTGTATTATTTTCCGAAACATTCTTGTTTTGCATTTAGTCAAACCAATTCTCAAAATATTTATGCCACTCAGAACTTATATAATTATACATTATAATTCGACTAGTACAAAATGTATTTTTTATATTTGGGAGCTGAACAAAATCACAAAGTAATAAATCAGGACTATACGGTGGATGAGACATCAATTCAATATTTTTTCAAAAGTATATTTTTTGAATGGCTGAGGGGGAGTTGGTATTGTTATGAAAGAAAATGCGACTTTTTCTAATCTTCTCTTGTGCTGAAGATACATTAG
Source organism: Cosmopolites sordidus (assembly GCA_031761425.1). Taxonomy (NCBI): domain Eukaryota; kingdom Metazoa; phylum Arthropoda; class Insecta; order Coleoptera; family Curculionidae; genus Cosmopolites; species Cosmopolites sordidus. Next base: position 60,823 of record JARFXV010001288.1, read on the forward strand.
ATGTTGATGCCACTAGTCGCATTACTTTATTTACATTTTGATATTTATATCAGAAGGTTCATACGCCTTCGACTTAATTGAACTTGAACACTGAACCATGACGGAATGAAAAATTAGTCTTGGAACATTGAATATACCATGGCTTGAGGATTTTATAGACTATAGCAGCGCTTTTTAAACTATGGGTCGCGACCCCAAATGGGATCACGAAGCGAAATCGTTAAATTTCAGTTTGTATGTTATTTTTTCAAACGCACAATATTTAACGTGATGCGCGACTCAAGCATTGTGTCGAAGATCCTTTACGTAAAACACAACTAAAAAACACGTAAACTTTTTTATGCAATATTTGTTATGCAGCAAAAAACAAGTACATCTGTCACAAAAATAAATCATTTACGTATTTATCTGCATGTTTAATTTCATATTTAATACCTGGAGTCGTGAAAAACCTCGTGATGAAAGATGGGGTCATGAATGAAAAAAGTTTAAGAAGCGTTGCACTATAGCAGTTGAATTTTAGGTGAATTATAAGGTGTCATAAGATATTTTATTATAAAATGAATAAGATACATATTACAGTACATTTATTTAAAAACATACGACTCTATACCTGATTATCCGAATTATCACCAGAATGATTCCAAACGTTTCTTCTATTTTCTTTTATAGTGCGTGACAATTCCTTCATAGCCGGTTCTTCTTCACAAGATGGTACCCAGACCTATTACAAAGCGAAATACAGTCAGGTCTTTAACAGTTAAGTCTTTATTTACTTTTACGTCCCAATCTAGACCACTGGTAGCGAGAAAAGGTAATTGTGGATGAGGTTCAAGACAATTCACTACGCCGTTATCATCAGCTAATAGGAACTGAACTATTGCTTCAGTCTTCTTTTCCCAAAAAAATAAGTGGCCACAATCTGATCCGCTCATGACAAATTCTGAACGAGGTCCGAAAAATGACACTCCCTCAAATGACAAAAGATTTTCATAACATAGGAGAATGTTTTATAATTGACTTACTTTGATTGTAGCACCGTTCCTATGACCTGAGTACCTATGAATATATTGTCCTGTAGAGGCTCCAGTATCAAAAAGGTAAACATCCTCATCATGGTAGGAGGCAAGAATTTCGCTGCCATCGTGGTTATAGACCGCGCAACTTACATGAAAACTTCTTGAAAATTTTGAATCACTTTCCTTGTAAGGGCAGAATTTTGCCAATGGATCACGACTTTTTCTTTGGTCATATATCCTAACCTAAGTAGAATTTTTTACTTAATCTACTTCGCTATATAAAAAATACTCACATAGCTTTCTCTACCTGCCACACAAAATTCATGAGATTTTAAAGGATTTGAATGTATACTATAGAGAGCTACTCCCCTTTCATCATCTTTTACTTCAATAATACTAAAAGTAAATATACATAATATAACAAAGGGAGGGCAAATTATTCTATTGAAAATTTTCCTCAAAATATGATTTATAATACACTTATTTGAAATTTATGTTTTGCCAACCATGTTAGCATCCTCAGGCTTACATCAACATTAAAGGTTAGCTATGAACCATGAAGAAGTTAACCAAGCTTTGTAAGTATTTTTTGAAAATGTACAATACAACCTGCATCTTCACTCAGCCATTGTCGTCCACTGCAGGATGAAGACTTCTGAAGCATGCAGATAAAATATATTTGATGTTGTCATAAGTATATCGTGTCTTCTTCGTTTATTATCAAGCGGCATCCATTCTAGGATTGCTTTGGTCCATCTGTCGTTACATCGCCTCACTATACGGCCTGCCCATCTCCATTTCAGTTCCTTTACTAGTCCAATGATGTCACATACTTTCGTTTGTGATCCATGTGGAGGTCTTTCGGTCCCGCTTTGTCGAGCCAAGCCAACCTTTCCATTCCACTCTGCGCGTCGCACAGTTTTTGAACTGATTATAATGTGATTGTGCATGTTTCACTTCCGTATGTCATGACAGTCAGAATGCAGTGATCAAAGACATTTCTCTTCAGACAAAGTTGATTAAGTGAGGCTAAGATGATTACCAAAAGCGAATCTAGTGAGGGACGATGTTTATATATGTAAAATATTGGTCAGGTATAATATTTTAAATTTTGTTGCCTCTTCGGATATATATATATATATATATATATATATATATATATATATATATATATATATATATATATATATATACCAATTTTCGCGATACTATCGCCTAATAGAACCAGAAGCTAAATAAAAAGAACTAAAACAGTTGTAAAACAAAATGGATAAGGGATAAAAGAACGTGAAGGAATAATAATGCACCAACAATATGAAAAACAATCCTCAAAAATCAGGAAAATTTCGAAACCAGACAAAAACCAAACAACTCTGTTGGTCTAAACATCAACCAATGTGCCGAAGGGAGGAACCAAGAGGACACACTGACCAATCAGAACTCAAACACGATACGCTCTGCGCACCCAAACTGCAACACCCGATGACCCTACCATCAATTTGAAGCTGTCTACAAAGAGCAAGAGTAAATACTTGAAAATGTCAAATGAGATTTTGGCAAAAAGGTTAGAATAAAAAAATTCTTAAACACACAACTCCAAAATCAGTTAACTAACCATGCAAACCCAAATATTTCCTATCTCAACTTTTAAACAAGTTTTTTGCTTCGTAAGACAAATATGTCTTAAAATGCTGTTTAGCCTGTTAAAAGATTAACTGCATTATATGTGAAATATTTTCGAAACATGGCCGTCTTAAGAATCAATCCTTACTCAAAAGTGGAAAGAAAAATGTATTTACTATCACTTTAATACGTAATAACACATATTTGAAAGATCGGACATGTTTAATCAGTTTAAAGACACAAATGCTTCAGAAATGTGATTAAATCCGGCAGTAAAAATATAGTGAATTGTAATACAACGGTTTTAAGATAATAACTCCATCACTCAATTTCCTTGTCATTTCAAATGACAATACGTTTCGATGGGAATATAGTAATTTTAAATTTATGTAACATTGTCATCAAAATAAACACCCAGGATTTTTTGGCAATCAAAAGTGTCAAAATATGCAACATATATACATAAATAGTAACTTTTAATTTTTTTAGTTCACAATCAGCATAAAATTAGTAAGTTGTTGAATAACATCTGATATCGATATCAGATATGTTATTCAACAACTTATCGACGATACTTAACAATTATTTAACACTGTGTTACTCTTGTACACCTAAATAAGCAGGTACTATTCCAAATGTTTGGTAGTAAGAGTGTCTTCAATCACTCAAAATAATGTTATTTGAAAAGGATATTTTTAGATATATTTTTATTTGAAAAGGACGGTTCAACATCCACCGAGGTAACTGGGCAGTATTTCAATTTGGGTGCTATGTTAACACTTATTGTTTCTGGCAAAAGTTCACCCCTCCCATTATTAACACTATAAATTTGACAAAAAGTTTCCATATTTGGGTTATTGTTCAAAATGTTTTCAAATTTGTCTTTAAGTTTACGCCGGAATACCTCTGGCAATGCGGAGTTCATTTGGCGGATTTTGTTAATTAACTGAATAGCTATCCTACCGAAAAATATAGCGAAAATATGCATCACTATATTTTAAGTAAAATATGCAATAACCCGTGAGAATTAGCTAAATATGCAAATGCATATAATCCGGTCTCTAATTATTACTTTTTGTTTACGATTATTTAAGTGCATCTTTAATATTTAAGATTGACAGTGATATATAATCAAAACTAAAATATTTACATCTTGCAATTGAGAATGTTTGATTGACAGTATCAGAAGCTTTAGAAAATCCAATAACAGTTGTCACCAAACCACTATCTTAAGCATGAAATATGTTATTACATAAAGATAATAAAGATATTTCAATCCTATGCCCTTTTCTAAAATCAGATTGATGACATGGTAGACTGTTCTTTTCAAAATTGTTGATAAACTGGTGGTAAACTTAGATATTTTAAGGAAAGGAAATTCCAGTACTTCTCTTTTCATATTACATTTTTTTTTTGATAAGGTGGTTTATATGTAAATGCGTTCTTGTTTAGAGTTGTGATTAAATTTAATCATCACCTAATATTACTAACATGGTTAGCGAAACGCGAGTGTTTTTTGGAAACTGTTCTTCAGTAGGGTATTCAAACCAAAGAAAGGAGCCAATTAGATAATACCAATATAAAATCAATACCTTTGAGCTTTATTTCTCCTAATATCATGACTGAAAATAACACCATCTTCACCTGCACTTAAAACAATATGAGGTTGGTCTTTCAGCATAGTAAGTTTATGGCATGGGCCTTTATGTTGGCCTAGCTTTTTATTTTCTGTACGTCCATCTTGACTAATCTGTTATATAATATCTATTGGTAAAGACATACAATAAAAAGTTATTTATTCATTAGTTACCTGTAGATAATAAACCTGTCCATCTCTTGCACAAGTTGCTAAATGTAAATCTGGACCTTTGAGGTCTAGAAACTTAGTTTGGAAGATATTACGACGATGTCGTGTATCAATTTTCATCAGACTTTTACACACTCTCCAATCCCATATAACCACCTTAAAAAAATACAAATACTTAATAATAATTAAACCAATTAGATATCTCCACTCTCCACTCTCATACAAGCTGCTCCGATTTGGGGCATTCATAAAAACCAAATGAAACAAGAAAAAAAAACAAATTATTTTTGAAAAATACAATTCATGTTATATAATTTATAATTATATAACATGAAATACTAATATATAATTTTCAAATGTTATATTTTACAAATCACGTCACTTAAATGACGGCTGTTACTGTTATAGTCGGTTTTCAATATTCTTGAACAAAGGGGCTGCGGAAGGTGAATGCGCCCTAAAAAGTCATAACGTTTTTCTTCTATTGTTCTTCTGATCTGACAAAAGGTTTTTTTCGGAAGCATTTTCATGAAGGTTTTCTTCATGCCCAATTCATTGCTTAAAATCAAATGAACGGTTGTGTGGGTTAAATTCAACTATATGCCAATTATTCTGTCCATCAAAGTATCCAAACTCACAAGATCTCAAATTCTTTGGACAGTTTCATCACTTCTTGCAGTGAATGGTCTTTTACTGCGAGGTTCATCCTCGTTTCGCCTCGTCTGGTGAGAATACCTTAAACCACCTGAATACCTGGCCCTTGGCAACACACTGTTTTCATAGGTTTGTTTAAGTTTTGCAAAACTAATTCAAACTAGCATTGAACATACATAATATTGCTCAATCGAATTTATGCCACCAATCTCATTACTTTATGTGTTAGCATGTCACGTTCGCAGTCTCAGATTGGATTGATTCAATATATCGATCCGGTTGGAGGCGAAGGTTGAAGGAAGTCATATATTCGTTCATCTACATATTCGTGGATATCCTCCTATGACTTTGTCGCCTGTCATGTAAGGACTTGCAATATTTCTCTTCTCAAAACTATAGCCAACCATGTCAATAACTCATTAATATCAAAAGACTTGGAGTCTGCAGAGGAAAATTTAGAGAAAGTCTGGCAACATGCTGTCAAGTACTATCTTGTAACAAAATTTGATCTACCAATTAGTATGATAGAAGATATACTTCCTCAACTTCTTGATATTTGGAAAGCAATCTGCTATTAAAAATAAATAAATGCTTTTATAACATTCCTTAGAAATCATGCTAAATTTCATATACTGATTTTTGGCAATTGAATTAGGTTAGCCAGTCTCACATTAAAAATCTAGGGATACTTCTGGGTAGTAAACTAATTTAATATGTTCATTTTATAACGGTAAATTATGGGATTTGATTTTTGAAGTAACTGATGAACTTCATGAAAATATTAGGTGCCGGAATTAATGTTTTCGATTTTACATGAGATGTATTTGTTTTGCACACATGGTAATACTGAAACTATTGTGTGTTAAGGTATTGATCATAACCTATAAAATTTAGTATATGACAAGAGTTCACGCGTAAACATCATATGTTTTTATTTCATTGAAAATGTCGAAATTTATACCAAATAAACAGCATTTGCGGGAAGCTTTAATTTTATTCTTTCATCTGAAGAAATCTGCTGCTGAAAGTCGCAACTTGCTTGTAGAAGCTTATGGAGAACAGGCTCCTATCGAAATGACTTGTGAAAATTGGTGTAAACGTTTCAAAAGTGGTTACTTTGATGTGAAAGGCAAAGAATGTCCAGGCCAACCAAAAAAATTGCAAGATGCAGGATTGAAAGTATTATTTGATGAAGATCCATGACACACACTTGAAGAATTGTCAAAAGCATTAAATGTTGATCCAACAATTGTTAGAAAACTTGTACACAATCTTGGATTCATTCAGAAACAAGGAAACTGGGTAACGCATAAATTGGCTGAAAAGCAACAAGAAAAGCGTTTAACCACATGTGAAATGTTGCTTGAAAGACAAAAAGAAGTCAATTTTGTATTGAATTGTTATTGGTGATGAAAAATGAATTCGTTACTATAATCCTAGGCGAAGAAAAGCCTAGGATTGTCGTAATGAATAGTTAGGCCAGGTGAACCATCGACATCAACGCCGAAACGAGATATTCATGGAAAGAAGCTTAGGCTATGTATCTGGTGGGATCAGAATGGTGTTGTCTACTATGAGCTGCTGAAACTTAATGAAACTATCACTGCTGAACGTTATCGACAACAAATGATTAACCTGAATCAAGCATTGCAAGAAAAACGTCCAAAATGGACTGAAAGAGACACAAACTTAATTTTGCCTTATGACAATGTTCGACTTCATATTGCAGACATCATGAAAGAAAATTTACAGTTGCCTGGCTGAAAAGTTTTGCCTCACCCGGCTTATTCATCAGACATTGCCCCTTCCGACTACTATTTGTTTTGATCTATGCAAAGAAAAGAAAAATTGGGTGGATTTATGGATTAAATAATGTTGTTTTTACAAACCAAAAAATTGGAAGAATTAATTCTGGTACCTAATAATTGATGGTTGTTTAGTCTTAGACTCATTATGAGAGATTATAATGTGGCCGTGTTGAAAGCAAATTAGTTTGTTTAATGACAAATGTTACCTTTAAATCATCTGATCCACTGACTAACAAGGAACCATCTGGGCTAAAATCAAGACTATTTACACAACCATCGTGGTTTTCTAATTTATACATTAGTTCAAGCTTTTGCACATTCCTAAGTGATCCATAACATCTTTGTTGAAAAAGACTTGGATGAGACTTTTTTGAGCTATAACCTAAAAAAATATAATTTCAGATCAAATAATAAATAAATAAAAAAATAATATAATACCTATTTGTCTGTTAATCACTTCTGGGGTCATAAACCAAGTATGTTTAGGCTTTTCTTTTTTTAGCACTTCATTTACTTCAGCCTCTTCATCTGATTCTGAATCTGTACTATGAATAATGGTATTTTCTGCACTTGTACTGTGACTGCCAATAAAGTATCCTGAACTATTAAATAGTGAATCTAAATCTTCATCATCCTCACTATAAAAATTTATTAACATAACTTTTAATACAATTATATTCATAGAAATTATGTACAAAAGCTCTCACCTTTCGACAATTCTTTCTTCAGACCTTTCTCTATTTTCCTGCTGATTCCCTTCATTTTCATTATTTAAAATTGTATCAGCGTTTAGATCATTACCACCCACAATACTAAAAGGTAAGCCACTATCACTACTTATACTAGCAGTTTGTTCATTACAATCATTGCTATTTGAATTATTTTCTGAATTGTTTGAAGCGACTGAATATTCCTCCACTTCAAAATCGGTTCGCATTCTTTTGGCATTATCCTGCCTATCCCCTTCTCCGGGACTGGGTGCCCGTTCGTCCTCTGACATATTTTCATCCATAATCTATAAATATATTTCGAAGAAACGCAATTCGAAAAAATATGCCAATGTCAACGGATCAAAGCATCGTTATCTTGTATTAATTTCGCCATAAAACACTAACTGTGGTATCAATTAAAAGAGATTGAATATGGACGATTTACTCACACTCACTATTTTTTTTTCTATCATAAAAGTCAAATCCCTTGACAACATGCATCTAATTTAATAACTGTCAAAAAACAGCTGGTCGTTAAGATGTACCTGTAAAAAAAAAAAATAAATATGTGACTCGAACATAGTCGAAGTCCACATAGTCGTACATATTTTAATTAAATTGCAATTATTTATTTTGTAGACATGATTTCTGATAATACTTATATAATAGTTTTGTTTATCAATATAATAATTAATCAGTTATCTCATATATTAAATTAATTTGATTTTTTAAAATGTATTATCCAAATATATGCTACCCAGATAACTTTTTTTACGGAAATTCCCGAATATAATTTAAAAAATAACCTCAAATTTTAGACAATTCAGGAATTGTTCACCTTGGTTTTATTTAAAGTTACTTGGTCTTTGTATATCTACATAATTAAAAATGACTTTATATCATTTTGGAAATTGTGTAGCATTAGTATATGTGCCGTACTATCTAGCCTACAAACAATCTGGATTGTAAGTTATATAAATATTCTATGAATGTGTACTTAATTTTTTTACTTATTAGGTCAGAATATGGAGCTTTTTGGAAATGCGTTCAAGCAGGGATGATTTACATGTTTACACAGTTAGTTAAAATGTTAATTCTTGCAACATTTTTTCCTGATAATGTTGGAGAAATTGGAGGTAGTTTGATTGGGGTAAATAGTACAATATATTTGGAGCATATATTTTATGACAACTTATTTTTAGGAGTTCTTAAAATATACCGTAGACTTGGTTGATTTAGTGGGGCTCTATTTCGTATTAAACAGTATACCAGGTAAAGGACATAGCAAAGTTTTGACAGCAGGTATAGGCTGGGCAACGGCAGAGGTATTTTTTAACAGGAGACGAACTAAACAGGGACAGATATGTTATGATTTTTTTTAGGTGATTCTTTCTCGAGCATTACTTCTATGGATTGGAGCAAGAGGTGCAGAATTTGACTGGATATACATTCAAAAATGCCTTGAATCAAACATTCTACTTGTTCAACACATAGCTACAGCAACATTTGTATGGTTATGGTCTAGACATAATTTAAACAAAAATTTAAAAACAGTTATTACCATATTATTAATATCATCTTGTTACAAGCCTTTATTGTTTGATTTTTTGGCTTATGTTTTGCAGTTGGGTGTTTGGTTAGGATTAGTAGTTAAAGGAGTATTTACATTAATTTATGGTTTATTTGCAATAACTGTTTATGCAAGTTTGACAGATTTGATTGGTGCTTATTAAAAATTATAGTATTTATTATCATCACCTGTCTTTTTTTATACTTTGTTTCTGTTTTAAGAATAAATAAAATTCAGATTTTCATGGTATTTTGTTTGTCTTATTTACAGCGGCAGTTCGTAAGTGGAAAAAAACAGGTGCGGCATCTATAATCAAATTTTGGAATGAGGATAGGGAAATCCGTCGCAACCACAAATTTTACATTTCTTAATATCATACACGCACTTTGCTGTGTAGAAATAGGAGTTTAACTGTCGGACATCAAATTTTCATAGCATATTTTCAGTGAGGCACGTGCCCTTATGGAGCACCGCCACTGCTTATTTAACTGAAGTATGTGAAGTCTTCTTTAAATCTAAATCTACTAATAGAGTTAATTCACATCATTTTGACAATAATATCATGGATGTCTGTTGCTACTATTGCTAGTCTGTATGTGTAGTGTTGTATAAACTATTGCCAGTCTGAAAAAAATGCCTTGGTTAAGAAAAGTCTGTACAATATTGAAAATATTGATATATTATAAGCCAGACTGTCAATCTGGTCTGTAACAACTCAACGCATTTGAGCAATGCATTAGATCAATAGAGGTCCTATACTGGCAGGTCAACTATGCAAGGCATTTTGCAGCTAGTAACACCCTACCACATATCATCAGAAGAAGATTGTCTCTATCAGATTGAATCATCTCTTGATGGTGCATACATAGTAAGCGAAATGCGCGTCGAAAAGTGTTTTAGTATTTAGTGGTATATCTCTATGAATTTAGTGTTTAACACCAAAGATTCCACTAGAAAAATTGATCTGGGATTAAGTAGTATGTTACTTGTTGATTGGGGTGGAACGTTCTCACGTGTCTTGTGTAGCAGATTTCACTCCGTTTGACAGCCCTTACTTCGATTGAGATCAATATCAATATTCATCCTTGGTTTGCATGATACTCAAGTTGGAAGGTTCGTATGTTTCCAAACCCTGCCCAGGTGTGCATTTCCACGGTTCAAGAATTGTAAATTTTTCGTTTTAATTTTTAATTAACTATCTGAAGAAAATATAGTGAAGATTTTTAACTTATCTCTATTTGACAACATATATATAACACAATATAGCGATGTGAACGTAATTATTTGAAAATTTAGATTAATAAAACTTATTTAATCTAGATTTAGAAAACTAATATCGTTAAAAGGAGTACCTTAATGTTAATTAAACTATAAACGAACTTTTCGAAAAAACCTCGTATGACTATTAATATTCAGCTTCCGGCTTAGACGGAATGTATAATCATTCATGTATTAGAATTTATTGATTGAAATCAATAACCGACGAAATAAAAATGTCAAAATGACATTTTTTGAAAGCATAAGAAAGTTACATGACAGTTAAAGCCCAGAATCAATTAATAATTTTCAAATCCAATCGAAGTCGACAAAATCTTCGTGAACCGTTCATATATGAAAACAATGGAACGTCACGGATTCGCTTCAGCATGCGCGCACGTCGCACCAAACCTTGAAATTTCCTACGTTGTCAAATTGCTTCGTTTCCCATGAAATATACGATATATTCGTATATGAGAAATGTTGATCAGGATAAATGGCTGCAGCGAGTAGCAACGTAGCGAATTCAGGAAGCAGCAGCAGAGCAACAAGCCCGGAGTGAATATCCAGCAAATAGCAGGCGAAGATGGTTAATTCCGCGGGATTGTCGGAAAATATCGTTTAGAATTTCGCCAAGAATTTCCTCGGGTATTGTCGAAATTTGTCGGTGGAGAATTTTTAAAAGAAAAAATAGTAGCGATGATCGTTCGACAGCGGAGGCGGTTTCGGTGAAGTGTTACAAGTAAAATAAACCGATATTTTTTCGAAGATTTCTTGTGATATGATGTTGGGTTGAAAAGTGCACGAGCAGGGATTTTTGCTGTTGAAAATGTCGAAGGCGGCAACCCCTTCACAGAACGCCGTTTCCCTTAAACCAATAGAAGTCCCCGAGGCCCTGCAAAAAGGCGAGAAATTTATTAAATGGGACGAGGCAAGTTTTCAATCTTTATGACACCTTAAACTGTTTTTTAAAATGAAATATTTGTTTATATTCTTTTAATATAAAAAAGTTCCCCTTAATTTTGATATTGAGTTAAAATACTAATAGAAAGCTTGGAAATACCAAATAGAAACTAGTATTTTGATTAACATAAATCAAAATTTAATGTTATCATTGGACGATCTGATGTCCAAATGTATTTTTTTGATGAGAGAGAATTCCGAACAAGAATCACGCCCACTCCTCGATTCATGACCATTTTAAAATGTTTAAATCGCTGTTTTAATGTTTGTTGTTATTTTTTTCAGTCACGATAGTGAACAGTGAGTGCATATTGATAAACAATAAATTGTTGCTGTTGTTAGTTTTAAACGAACTCGAAGCCAGTAAGTTCCTAGTGAGATTTATTGTGTTTGGTGATTGAAAATATTGTCATACATAACAGGTTTGTTTTGTTAAATATATAGGGTACTCAAAAACCTGGTACTCCTGGTTTTGGAGTTAATAAATATAAAAATAAATACACAATTTATTCATGTTTTTTTTTTGCCTGATATATACCAAAACTGTATTTATATTAGAAATAGTGATTTTTCTCCCATGTAGCGTATGTTTCAGAAATCGTTTTATTCTGTCAGAGATAATTGCAGTAGATTAACCGGTTTTTTTCAACGAGATGTAACTTTTAAAATCAACAAACTGTATTCTTAGAAATGACAGAACGATATACAGGGGTACTATTTTTTTCTCCGGGGTACGTTGTGCAGCTTGAAGTCTCGTATTATTAAAATAAAACTGCTATCGGTTTGGTTACTTTTGATTATTTCTAAAGTACAGAATTGCTTAGCCTGTTAAGTTATGTATAGTGGATTTTGCTAATGATTTGATTTGCTTACACAGCCTGTGTAAAGAGAAGTGTAATAAAATTAATTTATATTTTTCATTATTTTACTTTCAAAATATACTCCTTCTGAGTCAATTAGAGGCTGAAGAGGATTGTAGAGTGCTTTTAAACACACAATTTTTGGGAATCTCCTCTAAAGACACGGTCGAAACCTGGATGTTCTAATTCGACCCAGGACGCTTTCATTTTCTCGACAGTGTCGGTCTTGAGAATAGTCAGAAGTTGGAAGAAACCATATGCTGAATTAGGGGACGATCGGGCCCCGACCTTAGTTGTGGTATTGCCTTCTATAGCTTTTCTATATTTATAAAGTCTTTCAAACTGTTTACGAGACTTGTTCGAAAAGTTTTCGGCTTGATAAATATATAAGCTTACTGTGAACTTAATTTGAAAGATCAGTATATGTCTGGACCAGCTTCAAACAAAATAAACCGCATGTCCCGTTTCGGAGACCAATTTCATTCAAAATAAGTAGTATACGGGCTAACTTGAAAACCAAAAAAATGAATTTGAATCAGTTGTAGTCGTAATGTTCGAAAAGCAACATTTAAGAGATTGCCTTCTTTTTGCCTTTTCACTGCAAACAAAATGTTGCGGAAGCTCAGGACATGATTTGTGCGGCTTTGTGACATAATTCTGTTTCGTACAGTACTTGTAAAAAATGGTTCCAGTTATTTCGAGCTGGTAAATTTTGATTTAAATGACATAGAACGTCCCGGACAATCAAATAAAGTGAAGGATGAAGAATTGGGAGTACTGCTGGAAAATAATCATTGTCGTACTAGATTTTCGACAGGGACTCGAACTAATTCGAAAGCCATTTTTAAATGTTTAAACAAGTTAGGGAAAGTTCAAAAGGAGAATGTTTGGGTTCTCTATGAACTCACAGCTGAGAGTAAGGAGACTTAGAGTTTGATGTTTTTTCATTGGTCTCCAGATTCAAGAAAAAGAACTTTCTTCGTATGATTGTAATCTGTGGCGAAAAGTGTATCTTCTACGATCATCATAACAGGCGAAAATCCTGAATTAATCGTACTGATTCTTCAACCAGTATCGCAAAACTAAATATCCAGGCCAACAAGGTGTTGATGTGTATCCGGTGGGATCAACTGGGCGTCGTGCATTATGCTGGTCAGTGCTGGTTATTATTAGCAGCAACTTATTCAAATTAGTGACGCTTTCGAGGAAAAATGCCTTTACTGTCAAAGAAAGAGAGGAAGTCATTTTACTTTAGGACAATGCACGGCTGTATACAGCGAAAAGGACTCTAAAAACAATCACCGACTGGCCAGCCGATAAAACGAATCGCGCCTGGCGTATTCTCCAGACTTAGCCCCTTCGGATTTTTATCTCTTCCGATCTCTGCAACATCACCTAATTGATACCCGCTTCACATTAAAATTTTTAGTACTTCTGGACTGTTTAATACGAGTTTTGTTATTTATGTATCCGGAATAATAAATAAAAAGAAATATTTATCATTGAACATGGTTTTATTGTCTTTTAAAATATTCTCCGCGATGATCGATACACTTTTGCATACGTTTGAACCAATTTTCATAGCACTCTTTCCATCCCGATTGAGGTATCCCCAAAACATACATTTTGAACGCATCTACCGCTTCTTCTGGCGTGGAAAACCGTTGACCACGTAATTTATTTTTCACGGACTGGAATAAAAAGAAATCATTGGGTGCCAAATCAAGACTGTACGGCGGCAAAAAATCAATTCGATTTTTTGACCTGTCAAATATTGTGTTGTTCGATCCGATGCGTGAGAGCTCGCATTGTCATGGTGAAGAATGATCCTGCGTCGCTGGTTCTTTTTTCTTATTTCTTCAAAGACTTTTGGCAAACAAATGATTGTGTACATTCAGAATTGACCGTTCTACGATTACGCGAACAACTTTTGTTTGGTTTAGCTCATTTTGAAAGACCCATACAGTCGACTGCTGTTAACTTTTGGGTCAAACGCATATATCCAAGATTCGTCACTTGTGAAGATGTTATACACGACTTTTGACTCACCACAACTGTATTTTTTCAGCATTTCTTTGCATCAATCGACAAGAGCCTTTTTTTTGAGCGATTATCAAATTTTGCGGAATCCAACGCGCATAAATCTTTGTCACGGCTAAATGTTCATGTAAAATTTTATGTATGCTTGTCATATGAATTCCCAGGGATATATATCATATGACGATCTTGCTTTATCAGTTCATGTGTACCGATGTTTTCTGGCACAACAACCCACTTTGGATGACCTTCTTTAAATTCGTCCGTGGACGAACGACAGCCACGATTGAATTCACTAAACCAGTGATATACATCGATGCACTGTTGAGATAATCCATGTCGAAACTCGTAGTAAATCATCGCATGAAAATTCCCACGAGTTAATTCCATTTTTTGACAGATGAAATTTTCAAGCACTAACCAACACAAATAGCGTCTATCTGATAAAACGTTTTGAATATGTGTACACTTGACTATGTCCAAACTTTACGATGTACATGTCAGATGGCGCCGAGCAACACCATTGTTGCGAATTCCGGATATATAAATTGCAACCTTCGCAATCTATCTATCTTCTATCTATATATAAATAAAAATGTAAATGTTCGTTTGTTTCAAATTTTAAATCTCCGAAAGTTCCTCACAGATTGCTGGGAAATTTTGACACAACGTTGCATACGCGTTTGTTTTTATATACTTACTAGCTGTTACCCACCCGCTTCGCGCCGAAAATAAAACTTTTTTTATAATTAAAATTACTGTTACAATTCCATTTTACCCGCTATTTGACAATTTTCACGAAGACAAAATTGTGAGGGACTCACAACGATACAATCCCAAATTATAAATTCCGGAGTATATTTATCTTTTACGTCCACGCAACCCCCCTTGACTTGATTTTTATGAACCCTCCTCATTAGCGAACATCTACGGCGTATGAGGAACATTCCTGCCAAATTTTAAGTCTGTAGGACTTAAATTTCAAAAACAGACATATTTATCTCTTACACCCACGCAATCACATTTCCCAACAATCCTGTCAATTTTCAAGCCTGTAGGGCATAAATCTCAAAAACGGGGGTTTATTTATATTTTACATCTTCGCAACCCCCCTTGAAGTTGATTTATTGTTTATTATGAACCTTCCTCCTTAGTGAACATTTACTATGCACGAGGAACGTTTCTGCTAAATTTTAGGTTTGTAGGTCTTATAATTTCGGAGAATCCACGAACAGTGTGTGGTACTATCTTTACATATGTAATCGGTGATGCGTCTATTAGTGATCGTGTAACTTCTGAACGATTTGACCGATTGAGGTCATATTCCCACAATATATTTGTTTTGTCGAGATAATGGTTCATAGTTCTGCTAGGATCCGATAATTGGCACTGTAGTCAAGTTATTAACAAATGCTATATTTGTAAAATGAAATAATTCATATTTGCACAATGACATATGAACATGATTTTTGTGTAAGTCATCATCATCAACATCATCATCAATGGAAGGGGATGCCGTCCGGGAGGTGGAGCGACGCGTTAAATGTGGCTGGCAGGCATTTGATAGGCTCAACATAGTGTTTAAGAGCAAAATACTACTTTGTCTGAAAAGAAAAGTCTTTGATCAGTGTGTCCTGCCCGTTATGACATACGGAAGTGAGACCTGGACACTCACATCACAGTCAGTTCAAAAACTTCGAGTAGCACAGAGAGTTTAATCTTAAAATAATATCAACCCATTTTAAAAAGAAAATAACAAAACAAAAGACCTGGAGGTGCCCAAACACGTACATGGGTGTGTACACGGGTGAATTTCAAATTGACCATGTTGACCAGGAAAGGAGCAATATACACACGGATCATTACTTGACTAGAATCAAACTTAGCTTAAAATCTCGAAAACTTATTCAAAATAAGCTGCTAATAGGCTCAACATAGTGTTTAAGAGCAAAATACTACTTTGTCTGAAAAGAAAAGTCTTTGATCAGTGTGTCCTGCCCGTTATGACATACGGAAGTGAGACCTGGACACTCACATCACAGTCAGTTCAAAAACTTCGAGTAGCACAGAGGGGAATGAAAAGATGTATACTTGGCATTACTAGACGAGATAGAAAGACCTGCACATGGATCAGAGAACAAACGAAAGTGAGTGACATCGATGGAAGAATAAAGCAATTGAAATGGAAGTGGGCAGGCCATGTAGCGAGGCGATGGGACGAAAGATGGATCAGGGCGGTCCTGGACTGGATAACGCTTGATCGCAAACGTCCACGGAGAAGACTGAAAACTCGATGGAGTGATGACATTATTAAGTATATTGGACCTGAATGGCAGAGGAAAGCTCAGGACCGCGAGAGTTGGATGCATGCTGAAGAGGCCTTCATCTTGCAGTGGATTGATACGGGTTGATGACGATGATGATGATATATATGTGTGTTTCTAAATTATTCCGGGTGTCGATCCGTTGATCCTGTGAAGAGTCACGACGTTTCGCCAAAATCGCATTAAATTTATATTTTAACACATACATTTTTATAATATCTTATATTATATATATTTACGTATATTATATATATATATATATATATATATATATATATATATATATATATATATATATATATATATATATATATATATATATATATATATAATATTATATTATAAAGGGTATTCCATTAAGAGGTTTCGAATGTTGGTAACGAATAAAAGAAACGTTTCATAACATACCTGAAAGTTATTTATGGCAGTGCGAAGCTGGATAGTGTACAATTATACGTGGAATACAACATCTGTCAAATGACCGCCACGACTTCTCTAACAGCTCACAATTCTTTTGTTGAAATTCTCGATTACTGCTGAACACATTTGCGGAGTTATGTCACGAATTATTCGCCTAATTTCTTCTTTCAACTGTTGAACGGTTTGCGGATTATTTTCTAAGCTTTGCTCTTCACATAGCCCCACAAAAAATAGTCTAGCGGCGTCAAGTCACATGACCTTGATGGCCAATTTACGTCCCCATTCCGGGATATCAGCCTCTCCTGTCCTTACAAAATTCAGCTAACACAGGAGCTAAAGCCAGCCGACCATTTTTAGTAGATAAGAAACATTACTGCCAAGTTTCAAGTCTGCAGGACTTATAGTTAAAAAACGGGATTTTTTTTCATTTATCACCCCCGCAACCCCCTTTCGGAGTTGACTTTCGCAAGACCCGTTCTTAGCTGATCTCTACGTAGCAAAAGAAATATGTCTGCCAAATTTCAGATCTGTAGGTCTTATAGTTCCGGAGATTTCGTGATGAGTCAGTGGTATTTCTCCTTTATATATATAGATATAGATTATATAGATTAAAAGACTATCTCTAAAATACCCTCTAACCATGCAAAAATCCTATTGGGTGATTTCAACGCCCAACTAGGGAAAGAAAAAAAGTACAGGTCGGCAGTTTTCCCGCTCATAAATGGACTAACCATAATGGTAGAAAATTGGTTGAACTATGTTCGCAGTTTAATCTTAAAATAATATCAACCCATGTTAAAAAGAAAATAACAAAACAAAAGACCTGGAGGTGCCCAAACACGTACATGGGTGTGTACACGGGTGAATTTCAAATTGACCATGTTGACCAGGAAAGGAGCAATATAGACACGGATCATTACTTGACTAGAATCAAACTTAGCTTAAAACCTCGAAAACTTATTCAAAATAAGCTGCTAATACCAAAGTTTGACCTTACGAAAATAAAACCAGCCCTAACAGAAGAGCTTGATAAACAACCAGCACAGAACTGGCAAGAATTGAAACAAAAAATTATTGGAACAGCCTTAAAGTTGGTCCCTTTACAAAAATGTAGAAAACATCCGTGGTGGGATGAAGTTTGCGAGCAAGCAGTATTAAGCCGAAGTAAAGCATTCAAAGATTGGAACAGTTAAAAAACAGCAATAAACTATAACATCTTTTTGGAAGTAAGAAAAGAAACATCGAAGCTAATTAGACAAACTAAAAGAAAATATGAAAACAATCAACTTAATGAAATAGAAAAAGATTTCCAAAAAAATAACACCCGAAACTTTTACAAAACATTTAAAACTAAATTAACAGGCTATCAACCGCAAAGTCTTTGCTTCCAAAGGAAAACGGACAATTAGCTCTAAATAACCAAGACAATTGCAAATACCTTGCGAAATATTTTGAACAAATACTAAACTGTCCTGAGCCCTTAAACAAATTAGCAACACTAAACCCTAAACAAACACACCCAGATTCATTACCACCGAATGAAGATGAAATAATTAGGCAAATCAAGCGGCTTAAAAATGACAAAGCTTGTGGTGAAGTTGGAATCACTGCTGAACTTTTGAAATCCGCTGGTCCAGGTACAATCAAGGAAATAACCAAAATTCTACAAGAAGTTTGGCGAACCGAACGGATTCCGGAAGATTGGAAAAATGCTCTAATCCATCCACTACATAAGAAAGGAGATAGAACGGATACAAACAACTATAGAGGGATATCTCTTCTCCCAGTTTGTTACAAGATTCTATCTCAATGTCTACTAGACAGAGCACAGGGACAGTTAGAACCTAACATTGGTGAATATCAAGCAGGTTTTCGACCGGGCAGATCCTGCCCTGAACAGATCCTGAATCTAAAGTTGATTCTAAGACATCAAAAACTGTACAATAAAAATCTCGTCTGTACATTTGTGGATTTCAAAAAGGCATATGATTCTATTGACCGCGAATCTTTATTCCGAATCTTGAAAGAACAAGGACTAGATCTGAAAACGCTGGCATTTATTAAAGCAGCGTTAACTAACACAAGGTCAAAAGTTAAATTCATAGGTGACATCTCAGAACCCTTCGAAATTAAAACTGGAGTGAGACAAGGGGATGGACTCTCGCCACTCTTTTGTGTATTAACGGCACAGAAACAGATTGAAATCCTAAAAGAAACAGCAGAAAAGGTAGGACACCAACTTTCCTTTGAAAAGACACAATACATGACCTGCAACAGAGTAAGAACACCATTTCTAAAAACAAAATATGGTAACATCAGACGAGTCTCTCAATTCAAATATTTGGGTGAAATAATCATGGAAAATGGGTTGGAAAAAGCGGCCAATAAGGGTAGATGTCAAAAAATGGAAACGGCATTGAGACTTACACAAAATATTTACAACAAAAAATGCCTATCTAAAAACACAAAACTGAGACATTACAACACAGTTATTAAGCCAGAATGTCTATATGCTGCAGAAACGCTCATTTTGAATAGAAAGAGGGATATCGAGGACATTGAAAAGAAATAAAGAAAAATCATAAGAAAAATCCTAGGCCCCAAACAAATAAATAGCACAACATACCGACTTCGAGAAAACCAAGAAATCAAACAATACACAGATATGCTAGCGATATGAGAAAAAGAAGACTTAAGTTTTACGGACGCATAAAACGGATGAATCCGAGTAGGCTAACTAAACAAATAGTCGAATTTTATGAAAATAGGAGTAGGGCTAAAGTAGAAATAATTAAATGGATTGCTGCAATTAAAGAGGACCTAAGATCAGCAAATCTTACACAAAGTGACATTCAGGATAGAGGCTGTTTCAGACACAAGGTTAACGTTTGGAAGGTTGGCCAGAGAGAAAAATGTAGGAAGACTGGAACAACTTGGTCTGTTGAAAGGTCTGACGAAAGGAAAAGGAAAGGAAAAAAGCTCATAGCGAAAGAATGAAATTAGTATGGGCGCAAAGGAAGGCTAACAACAACAAACGCCTCTAATTGTACTTCGCGTGGTCCACCAGGGCCTATACGTGAATAATAATATATAGATGTCACACCTCTGACAGGTAAAAAATGTGTTTTTTTTGAAAAACAGCGCATCTGTTGGACGTAAAAGCAACACCCGCTATACTAAATATTTTACGGTCATGGGAGCGCCATCTGTTGAACGTAATAGCAACACGGAATTCTAAACATTGCTGATTAGCGTTTGCTCACAACGCTAATCAGTTTATAACATTGTAATAATAAACTGTCATTAAATTTCATTTATTGATTTATCGTTTTGTGCCTGTGTTGATAATGTCGTAACATCTAAGATCATTAGTTCTTAAATTGTAAATAATTACTTTTAGAGTATATCAAATGGCTTCCTGATAATTAGTTGATATTACACTGTGAGCATAACTCTGTTCTACGTTGTGTTTGTTCGAGATTTTGCTTTTAGAAGTGTTTCTCAATTTTATACTTATTGCAAACAACTCAACAGTGATCTACCATTATTTATCGATTTCAACTCGCCCAAAGCAATCAAAAATACAATAGAACTAACAACAAAATTAAAAAACATACAGATACCTCCCAATGCAAAGTTAGTTTCGTTCGATATAAAAAGCCTTTTTTCCTCCATTCCGGTACAAGATCTTAAAAATATCCTCACTGAAAGAATTCATGAATGCAATCTTGAAATCGTACACAAAAATGCTCTCATAGAAGCTATCAATGTATGTACCGAACAAAATTATTTTCTGTTCAATTCAAAATTTTACCAACAAACGAATGGATTACCAATGGGAAACCCCCTGAGCACCCTCCTGGCAGAAATTTATATGGCTAATTTTGAAAACAATTTATTTAGCGACACTAATTATACAAGACACATACATTTTTGGGCCAGGTATGTCGATGATATTATTTGCATATGGACCGGTACAGAAAGACTATTGGGTCAATTTCTTGAATATTTAAACAGTGTAAACTCAAAAATCCAGTTCACAATAGAAACAGAGACGGATAATTTATTAAATTTCTTAGATTTAAAAATAATAAGAACACCCACGTATACCGATACAATTATTCACGCAAGTTCAAATCAGTCATGGAATGTAAAAATGTCCACTTTTCATAGTATGACCCACAGACTTCTAACGATTCCACTTAAAAAAGACAGCTACGAAAAAGAACTTAATATTATCAAAAATATCGCAAGGAATAATGGATATCAGCCAAGCATCATAGATAAAATGATAAAAAACAAGATTAAGAAAAACAACACCAAACATTTTTATGCCGCAACACCCGAAAAAGATTCTAAAAATTGGCATGCTATAAACTATATTCACAAATTAAGTTCAAGAATCACAAATCAGTTAAAGAACGAAAATATTAATATTATCTCTGTTAATAAGAATAATCTTGCATCGATGTTAAACAATAACAAAGAAAGAGCAAAATTTTGTGACAAATCTGGAGTATACGAAATTAAATGTAATATGTGTGACGCTATTTATATAGGCCAAACGGGCCGATCGCTCAATGATAGGCTAAAAGAACATAAATATTCAATTTTACACAATCAGAGAAAGACGGGCTTTGCCGAACATTGTATAGACCAGAACCATTTTTTTAACATTAATAATACCAAATTAATACATAGCTGCAATAAAAGCAGGCTGTTAAATTACCTGGAAATTTTCGAAATTAAAAAAGCCATATACGACGGCAAAAACCTAACAAACACCCAGCTAGACTTCGGAAATACTCCAATTATTGATAGTGTAATAAATTTAACGAGATGAAAAAACCGACTTCCATTAGACAGCACTTTGAAACTTCAGTTTAGTTTATACATAACTCTCTTTGAGAATGGTCGCGAGGCCGAAACATGTTAGAGAATATCTTGAATATATTGTGAAACAAATACCAAGCGTTTTAATTATTATCATTTTTACACTTATGTTGAAATTACCATGTACATAGTGTAGTCTGAAATATGTATGTATATCTCTGAGAGTTTTTGTATTACCTTAATATTCCCGTTTTTAAATTAGTCATGTCCAAGAATATTTGAATTCTGATACATACAATACGAGAAACCATGTGATTTGTTTTTAATTCAATATCAGACCAGTTCAGAGATTTGTGTACATTTGTAGTATTGACATTGAGTTGCAGAACGCACGAACAAGTTCGAATTTTGTCGATTGGGACATGTTTTGTTTTTACATCTACGTCAATCCCTTGATAGCATGCTGTTTCCCTTAAACAAAGGTCCAGAGATTCTGTAATAATGCGAAAAAAGGAATATTTAAAGGAACGGGACAAGTGTTCGTTATTTTCAATACATTTGGAAATTTCAAAAGAAAGATAGCCATTCCTCCTTAACATTAAAGCCGTTGGTTTAATTTTTACGTTGATATTAAACGCCGTTATAAAAACCTATAAAAGTATATAGAGTTAGTACTTAATTGTACATTTGGCATTCTTCGATTTGGCTGAAATTTTTATATGTTTTTAGCCAACCGGAACAAAGTTATGAATATTTAAAAAATCAGGCGTTTTTGACTGGCCAAACAAGACGTTTTCTGAATTATTCGTTTTTAAATGAACTTTTGAATTCATCTTCTATAAAATGTTTAATTTTTTCGGAAAAAATAATTAATTTTTCAAAGTTCATCATTTTTAATTTTTTCTTTTTTTCCTAAAAAAAAACTTCATTCTAGGTTTGATGTAAGTCAGTGGCAGCTGGTATATAAGAGCGGCAGACCCCTGCAGACTCTACCAAAAAATTATATATAAAATTAATCTTTTAATTGTAGGGATTTTTTACTTCCTTACTAAATCTAGTAAGTTTATATTTCTTTTTTTTAAATTTTGGTTTGTTTAATTTATTTTATAAATCACCTGCTGCTATGCAGAATCTCCCTATTTCAAACTCACGAACAGCCACTGATCTAAGTCCCACCGTGAATTCAAATATGTTTTTTTGTATTTTTTTTTGAAAAGTTCATTCAAAAATGAATAATTATAAAATATATTTTTTATTTGCTCAATTTTTGAAAGAGTTATCTCTAGAAAAATTCATAACCTTTTTCCGGTTGAGTCAAACAAATTGAAAAAAAAAATCACAGAAAAGTATTTAGTGTGGTAGTATTACATATAAAAATCAAACTCAAATCAAAAGGGGTCGGGTTCAAAAGTGGTCAATTTGCCATCAAATGCCTCATATCTAAGGCGTGATTTTTTAGTGTGTCCAAACTTCCGACAGAGGTCGCTGTTAAACGAACTGTAGTTTGCGCGCAACTTTGTAAATCTGTGTCTCAAAAGACTGCAACGCTTGCAAATTGTCGAAATGTATTATCAAAATCAGTGTCTTGTAGGCCAAACTTATAGAGCACTTCGTGAATTTGAATTTTATCATGTATTCGCCGAATTATCGACAAATTCCAAACTCATTTCACGCGACTCGATGTTAAAACAAAAACAAGACAAAAAAACTTGCAAGAAATATATTGCATTACAGAAGAAAGATTACGTCTTAAAGGTTGTTTCGGTATCTTCGTAAATCTCTTCCAATCTCAACCACACGTTACTCATAGCATGGCGCAACATTTTTACTAGAATTCGGGCTACTTCTTATTGCATCTTGAGTTTCAGCTCGGAGCTAAAGCAGCAGTCCTAACATTGGGGCGGAAAGTGCACCAGCGAAAACGAAAACAATATCATTTGCAGGAAAAGTTACAGCTACGGTTTTCTGGTTATCTACGGACCATTATCAGGGAATATTACGCTTTACTACTAGACTAGACTTGAAAGGGTGTTATTCAGGCTAAATGACCACTTTTGGATAAGAAGAAAGTGCTTCGATTGTTGCCGCAAAACTTTATAATCCACCCTTCAAAAGCTTCCACATGAGCCGTATTCGGCAGATTTGGTTCTCAGCGACTATTTCCTCTTCCCAAACCTAAAGAAATCATTCGCCGGACGAAGATTTACTTCAACTGATTAGGTTAATGATTAGATTATAATTAATCAGACAACAGATTTTTGCTAAATTAAAATGTATTAATTGTATTAATAAAATCAAACACTAAAAGAGTCTAAAACTTCTTTTAGTGTTTTCTGTCTGATCGAGAACTTTTCGAATGACCATCGTAAATTCAGTCAGCGTGTAATTAAAGAGGTCGGATGTTTTTTGATTTGAAAATATGGCTTCGGAGATAAAACTTGAATACCAAAATAAATAATTATACGAACAAAACCAGAAAATTATCTCACTGATTGAATCTGTCTGAAAATATAAGGCCGTAAAAATTAATCTCGCGGATGCGGAAACAAAATTAGGGAGGAATGGAAATTGCCGATTTTGCTCTGGTTTTCTTATTCGGCTGTTTTAACCGGCAAGGAATCGTCACCCACTCCATCCAAACGACCCTGTACTTTTCGAAGATTTCTTATCGGCGGATTCTCGCCTTGAAACGCGAGAAATTAAATCGCAAATTAAGATTAAGGAGTCGCGTAAAAGTGGGAAATCGTCTGCATTAAAACCGTTGATCGGGAAATGAAAATTAATTTCTAGGTTTACATCAAACGGTTTCAACATATTATCTTTACGACGATGGGAATAATGATGCTGAAAATTGCAAAATAATTAATTTGGACATTTAACCGAAAACTGAAAAAAATAACATGGTCAACAAATTTACATTTGCAACAAACTTTTTTGATGCAACATTGATTAAAATAGGAGTATATGAAGTATTTTGTAGTCCTAAATCCAAAAATGATAAGCTAATTACTGTAACACGTACAGTTTTTTTGTTGTTTGTTGTTAGACGGTCGGTGGTGGGAAAAAAGCAGACGACGTATTTTTACAATATATTTATTTAATATAAACATGCAAAACGTATTAAATCTAGCCGGTCGCGTTGGTGCGGCGATAAGAGCGTCTGCTTTGCCGAATCCGCGCTGGAGCGGTAGCTGGTTCGATTCCAGCGCTCGGATGGTTATTTTTCTTTCTTCTGTCCGTTTATCTTTCCTAAATGTTTGTGATTGTTTATAGGCAAGAGGGTAAAATCCGACTACGAATTACCCCTCAGTCACGCCAGTTAAAGGCTGGGTAAGGCCGGATGCCTTCTGAGAAGTGTTCTACGTTGGTCACTCGCCAGTCGGTAGGTTTCCTGATAGACTTATGGGTAGGCACATAACCAAGGGTTTTATAGCCCGAGGGGGGTGCTGGCCTGGGTTTGTCGGAAGCTGATGACCGTGGTTCGGAACCCACGTTAAGCTGTAGGTCCAGTCGCTAAATAGCCTAGTTGCTGATGCGCCTCTAACCCAAACACTTTACTTTTACTTTATTAAATCTATGCAAAGATATTACTGAGGATTATGCGAATAAAAAATATATTTTATGAGATGTTTGAGATTGATTGAATTATATTTTTTCGTCATGTGTTCCGTAGCATCATCTCTTTTTAAAAACCAGCAGTAGTCACCCAACATAGATGAGTTCCAGCGTCCTGATGTCCTGGTGAAACCCCTCTCCTCGTTCGTTGCTTACTGCACCCAAATTTCCTGAAAAATAAACCAAATAGGAGGGTAAAAAATGCATATTTAAGGACCAGCGACACCCTAATATTTCATAGGCTTTCAAGAGTTCATCTTTGATGTTTTTATAGTTTTCATATTTCTTGTTGCCCAGAAATCCTTTCACTATACTTTCAAAATACTTCCAAGCTGCCAATTCCTTTTCATTTAATTTTTCTTGACAACTAAAATAGAAGCTTCCTTATTTGAGGTCCAATAAATATGTCTTCTATTAGTTTTGCATCACTTAATTGAGGAAATATTTCTTTTAGGTACTCGAAACCATTACATTCTTTGTCCATGGCATTGATAAAGTTTTTCATTAGTCCAGTCTTAATATGTAGAGGCGGAAGAAACATCGTTTTTGGGTTAACAAGGGAGGCATAATTTATGTTTGAAGTATCAGGTTAAAAAAGTTCTATGAGGCTAATCTTTCTTACTTAAAGTTCTTTTGTTGCCCTACTGTCCCATAGATAAAAAATAACAATACTTTGTAAAACCCTCTTGAAGCCCTAGAAATATACCTACCCCTTTTAAATTCCTACAAATATCCCACTGATGCTATTCATATTTAACGTAATTTAAGGCCGGTTCTACAATGCAAGAATATACCAAGTATAAGCTATACTCCGAATAAAATTTGAAACACCCGTTCGACAAAACGACGGCCCGTCTCAAATTTTATTCCAAGTATAGCTTATACCTGGTATATTCTTGCGTTGTAGAACCGGCCCTTAGCATGGTTGATAAGTTGTCATATGTTTCTTTCATTGTCACCGAATGGGCTAAAGGAATAGAGGGTTTTTGTTTCCTTTATGAAGCAAGACTGCTTTTAGGTTGTATTTCGACGAATCTACGAAAATACGCCACTCAGAAGGAACATCCGGAAGGAAGCTCATTCATTAAACCATCAATATCACAATAGAACCATAGCGATCCTTCCATTTTATAAAAATTTGAAAATGTTACATTCCGCTTTCAGTAAAGTGGAATACTTGCATTTTTATCTAACAGGTTCCACTGTTGAAGTCTGGAACCAAAAAGTACCGATTTTTGTTTTGACAATCTCAGGTCACATCCCAAATCATTTAATTCATTCTGAGTTATTAACCGGGGTTTGCTGGTAGTTTTTAAAAATGTTGGGTCACAAATGGTGTTCTCAGGAAGTTGGATCAGATCCTGAGGAAGAATTAGAATGCCCGGGAAACCCTGTCCAGGTTTAAAGGTGCAATCGGTATCGGTAGTCCCTGTCTATGAGGAAGTGTCCTAAGTGCAGAAGGCAAATTTAGATACTGAATTTTGTCCCTTTATTTTTTTGAAATCCCTTTTGTTTAGTGATACAACGTCAGACATAGACAACGGCATATGTTTCTTGCGATGCATCTACTGCACCAAGTTTTCGTGAACTCACACATCAAACATAACGAGTCCAACTTTTATCTTGATATCCAATTTGGTACTTAAAATCTAAAAGATAGGCTTTTTGACTTTCTCGGATTTAGATCTAGCTTGTGACTTTAAAATAAATCGTCCGCAAATATAACAAAACTTATCCGCTGGATTTTTGCAAAACCGACGACTAGAATTTGCCATATTATATAAAATCGACTTAATACTTGACTGTACTGTAAACGAGACAGCTAAAAACGATACTCCTTCTACAGCTTTGTGGTAATTTCTACATTATCCAGTCCAAAGTCAAATACAAGGTGACACAAAAAAACGGGAACTTTTTAACAATCCGATAAATCCAAGACTGATGGAAGAAAAACATTTTATTTATAATAATTGAAACCTTAAAATTTGCCATTTAAGAAACATTAATTTATCGTTTTTTTCAAATTATGTCCTTTAGATGACGTCCTCCTGTACGAATGCTACTGTGAATAGTGTGAATTTAATCCTGAATTCTCTGTTTTAACTCATCCAGAGTTCTTGGTCGAATCGTGTACACCTTAATCTTTAGATAACCCCACAAGAAAAATCACAAAGGGACAAATTTGGCGATCTAGGGGGCCAGGGAACGTTACCGAATCTTGAGATCAGACGGTTACCGAACAATTCTCGCACAGCATTCATTGATTGCCGTGCAGTGTGTGATGTTGCTCTATCCTGTTGAAACCAGGTTTCTTGAACCTGTGGAAGATTTTTCAATTCAGGTGTAATGAAATATTGTAACATCTCCACGTAACGATCCGCATTAACAGTTGTGATCCCCTGTTCATTTTCAAAAAAAAATGTCTGATGATTCCATGTAATGAAACAGAACACCATACTGTCACCTTACTAGTGTGTAAAAGGGGCTCATGAACTAAATTAGGATTTGTGTCTGTCCAGTAACGGTAGTTCTGCTTATTCACGTAAGCTGCGAAATGAAAATGGATCTCATCTGACAACCACAACTTGCTTAGGAATTAATCGTCATTAGTTATGCTTGTTATCATTTGTTGACAGAATTCTAATCGCAACTGGTAATCGTTTTCCTTCAGTTGTTGCACTATCTGCAGCTTGTATGATCTGCAAATCTAAATGAAGAATTCTGCGAACACTCTTTCGGGACATTTCAACCGAAGCTGCTTGCTTACGAATTAAACGCCATGGGCTCCGTAAGACAAACTCGTGTACAACATCAATGTTCTGTGGAGTACGAGCACTTCTTGGTCGTCCTCTTGGTTTCTTCTTTAAGGCAGATCCAATCTCTTCAAAGTTATTAAGCCAACTTTTTATCGAGTGTTTTGATGGGACGGCTCCATGGCGTTCTAAGTTGTAAAAACGTCGGATCTCCCTCTGCGCAGCTTCCAAGCTATCACTGTTTATGTAAAACATTTTTACGGCTAGCGCACGTTGTTGCCCGTTCCACGATCCATGATTACTAAAATGGCAAAGTGTTTACTTGCTCAAGGTCACTGTCCCGCAGTGCTGCCACCTGCTCATGGCTGCCACTACGCATTTCAAAAATTCCCGTTATTCTGTGTTAGCCTGTACAAATAATTTCACTGACTTATGATATAAAGGAAAAGCAGGTACTTGAAAATGGGGCGGGCTAGGCCATTTCTATGAAAAAGGTGTTTTAATAATTACCTAAATGTAACACAAAAAGAACATTCTCATTAATGTTATAAACATCATGTTGACCTGTGAAATCTGAAGTTGTCACATCTTGACATTACTACATATAACACATCGGTCCCCGGTCGGACATATAAAACAATTCTTTTGAAAATTTCTACTTTATTCATCAATATATTTTCCTTGAAAAGCAATACAATTATTCCAACGCTTGTCCTAATATTTCTATACTTTTTTTTATAGAACTATTTCTCTTTTTCTTCAAAATATCCAGTTTCGGCAATTATCTCTTCATTGGAGCGAAATTTCTTTTAACGAGGATTTGTTTTGCGGTCAGAGAACGGAAAATAATCGCTGGGGACCAGATCTTGCGAGTACGTTGATTAAGGAAGCAATTTAAAGTGCAATTCATGCAATTTAGTTATCGCTGGTAACGATTTGTGACACGATGAATTGTCTTTGTGAAACAGCACTTTTTTTTGTTCATTTGGAACCTTTTTTCTCGTTCTTCAAACGCATCAATAACGCTATGTAATATTTGCTATTGATGGTTTTACCTTTTTCAAGATAATCGATGTACACTATCCCATACGCATCCCAAAATAAAGACGCCGTAAGCTTGCCTACCGATGCTTGTATTAATGGTCGCTATGGATGGCTTTCACCGGAGTGTGTCGATGGATTCATGTTTCATCCATTGTCAGATACCGCATGAAAAAAATATTTTTATTTTGCTTAAACAACTCCAAACATTGCTCAGAATCACCAATACGTTGTTGCTTTTGGTCCGCTGTGAGCAAACGCGGTACCTATTTTGATAACAATTTATGCATTTCCGAATGTTCATGCAAAATGATGAAAACACTTTCTTTCGATATCTTCATACAGCTTTACTTTACCGTTTTGCGAAATAATGTTGTGAATTTGTCTGATGTTTGGTGTAACCACCTCATTTGGACGTCCAGGGCGTTCAGCAGCATCGGTACTTGTACGGCCACGTTTGAATTCAGCGTACCAATCAATTATGGTTGATTTTTCTGGGGCAGAGTCCGGATAATGTTTATCAAGCCATTGTTTTGCTTCAATGGTATGTTTCTTCATAAAAAAGCAATGCTTAATCAACGCACGAAATTCTGCTTTTCCATTGTTGTGAAAGTAATAAAAGTGGCGTTACTTAAAACACAACTCAGAAACTAGTAGACATATTGTCATGAAATTTTGACACATGACGTTTGAAGGTTGGTACAAGCGACCACTGGTAAGGATTTTTCGTAAGTGACACCATCTATACGTCAGACCGGCGACTTATTGACCGATGTGTTAATGGTTCATATACTTGACTCGTTTCTTCGTCTCTTCTTCTCCTTCTTCTTCTTCTTGACATAGGCCGGGCCTTGTTTTTTTCCAACTTATTCTTCACTAGATGTTGATAGCCATGAGGCCCATCCAGTGCTTTGGCGACCTTCCGATGGGTATTCGTGATTGTGGCTTGCCACCGCCTGTTATTTTTGCTAATCTGTTAGGTGCCATTCGTTTTACATTACCATTCCAGGCACGTCTTCGTCATCAGTTTACAATGTCCTGCATGTGACATTTTTGTCTTGTGTCACCATTGTTTCATCTTTTTCTACCTTACAAAGTGAAACCAGCGATTCTTTTAAATATTCTCATTTTCGCTGTTCTCAGTAGGGATTTTGATCTTTTATTATCGGCTCGAATCTCTATGGTATGTCATAATGGTATGAATGCATCTTCGCACATATTCGTTGGCCTTGTTAACTTTGTATCGGATTTCGGGGTTTCCGGGGACCCAAATAATTAAACGACAATAACATGTCCGATTGGTAGTTCTTTAATCGTTAGCTTGCATGTTACTAATCCAATATCTACAGCTAGTGATTTTGTATTTCCTACTGATATTATCGGACTCGAAGAGTCTTAAACAGTATATGACTAAGTAAATCTCCTTGCCTTGTGCGTGTTCGTACTGGTATGTCCTCTGTTAGTTGATTGTTGGTAGATCTTTTGGTGGATGTGTGAGAATTTAGTTCTCTTATAGTACTAACGATGCAGGGATGTCTCTTTTTTAAAGATATTTAACAGGTCTTATAGTCTAACCTTGTTAAAGGTTTTTGTGAAGTCAACAAAGCACATAAATGCTGGTTTGTTATATTTTGTTGCTTTCTCTATTATCTGCCTCACTATAAAGACGGCATCTGCAGTGGAGCTATTCTTTCTAAATCTGTATTTCTTCGAAATATTTAGGTGTTTATTGGCTTTTGATCCTAATATCTTTGTAAATAATTTGATTATAGACCTCAAAAGAGTTATGCCCCTATAATTTTCTGTTTTATTTTTGTCACCCTTCTTGAATATTGGAATAAATGCTTCTTTTCTATACTTTTTTTGCGTTTGAAGTATTTTATCGTATAGTGATATTAGTGCTTCAGTTCAAGCCAAGTTCGTTGGGTAGCTCGTCGAAAGGAGCTTTCGATTTGTCAATTTTCTTTTGGCTTCAGATGTTTTGTCAATATTAATTGATTGTTTCTTGTTTGTTGTTTATTTCTTCCAGGTAACATTCCTCTTCTAAGCCTATATTTTCTTTAGTGTCTGGATTTTTTAATTATTTTTTCCGTTGTATTTTACTAATTGTTTATGTGTGTGTGTGTGTGTGCGTATTCATTCGTGACTCATTTTTGTTGTCTTATTGTTTTCCAAAGCTTTCTCTGCGCAGCGTATAAATTATGCTCCATTTCTGAAGTATAACGTTCCCAGTAGGTCCTTTTTATTTATCTGACTTCTGAGTTCACTCTGTTTCTAAGGTTTTTATCTTTGGAGTATATCATGATTTACTGGACGTTTGTGAGTGTATATTGATTTTCCTGGTTACTATAGATCCTAGGGCGGCACTTTTTATATTTGAAACGGTAAAGTGATTTTGTAGCACGATAACGCCTTATCACACACAGCGAAAACGGTCAGAGACTCTTGCTTCATTCGCCGTACTAACCAGATTTGGCCCCTTCTGACAACCACTTATATTCATCGATGCCTCATGCATGAAACACTCCATGAAACACTTACGCAGATGTCGAAAAATGGCTTAATGACTGGACTACCTCAAAATATTTACGGTTTTTCTGGGAGGGCATCCACAAATTGAGAGAGATGGGAAAAATGTGCAGCTAGCGATGGAGCATGCTTTCAATAAACCATTTTATACCTTCCTCCCAAATTAAATTCCTCCCAAATTAAAAGCGTTTTTTAAGAAAACATTAAGGATTATTAACCGCGACACCTGCTAGTCGACGGGTTCCGCCAGGTAATTTTGCCTTTAAAGTACGTTTAATATTATTCTTAAGTTGTTCTGTGTGCATAGTGTTTGATTCGTTGTAGATTTTTTAAATTTGAATCTATAGTAATATTTGCCTTTATTCACAAATGGGAAAATTTAAATGAGAACTGACCTAAAGTTTTAGGTCATCAACTTAATTTTCGACCTTTTTTTGCCAACTTTGACATTTATTACTCTACCTTTCAGGCAAGTATCAATCTCACGGTCCCAAATAAACTTGGTTTTGATGTAATGAAGTCGTTGAAGCTTTTTTCGACTTTATTAAGAAATGTGAACTGGCTAATAATCAGGTGATGTTGCAGGGATCGGAAGAGAAGAAAATCCAAAGGGGTATAGTCTCGATAATACGCCGGGTGTGATAACATCTGCCAGCCAAGGCGGTGATCCTTTCCAGACTCGTTTTTGCTGTATGTGGCCGTGCGTTACCCTGAAAAAATGACTTCCCATGGGAGTTACGAAAATAGCGAAGCGCATAAATTGGCGCCAAGAATTAACTACTGCTTGAATGTTAGCTTGAAGCTCATGAATTGTTAGATTATTCATATACGAGGGTCGTTCGAAAATTTCTCAACTTGACGAAGGATACACAAAATCAATGAGGATTTTTACAAATTTTCTACCCACTCACTTTGCAATTCAATGTGTTTAGACCAACGATTTTTCAACTATTTATTATTGTCAGTAAACTGCGATTTGTCCAGTTCTACAAAACTCTTGGTTTCTCAGTGTTGATCTTATTATTTGAAGTGAATCTTCGTCCACCCAGCCATTTCTTTAGACGTGCTAGGAGGAGCCAAATCCAGATTACGACGCAGGTGAAAGCACTTCGAAGCGTAGGTCATGAAGGTTTGCAGCAATAACTCGAAACGCTTGGGCAGACCACATTATCGTGGCAAAAGAGCATATTCTCTTTTAGCCAGATGTGGACTTTTAGTCTGAATAACACTCTGCAATTGCAGAGATGTCCATTGGCCATGGACATCTGGTCTAATACTCCCCGGGTGAAGCCTAATACTTCCCGGCGATGGTTCTATATGTTGCTAGATGGTTTATAAACATCACATTACGAGAAACGTAAAAATCGCAGGAAACCGTAGCTAGACTTTTCCTGTAGGTGGAACCATTTTCGTTTTCTTTAATTCATCACCTACTGGATTTGGGGCAACCATCTAAGTGACTAGCGTTGATATTTGCAAATAAGGTATGGGGACTGTTGTGACATTATTAACAATTAAATAAAGAAATCACTTCAAAAATATACAAAATAAAATCCGTTAAAGTGTAACAGAGATCTGTCAAAATTAGTACAGAATGTTTTTATAAGAGTCAAGATAAACAGTGAAGGATCAATTCTTCTATTGTAACTTTTGGTGTGAAACACTAAACTCAGATATATTTATCAGTATATATCAATATATTTATGTTTAATTTCGCGACGCGTGTTTCGCTAACCTTGTTAGCATCATCAAGAGATGATTGAATCTGATAGGCTTCGTGATGGAAAGAACTGTCTTGACTTTTACTTGAAAGCACCTAATTGATGGGTATGATGAGAATGAATTGATGCGTATGATCAGCTCCCACGTGAAATATTATTCAAGTCACTTATAAATAAGTCTTGCATAAACCAAGCTTCAATAATTTGAATTAGGTCGAAATGCGTTGTTTAGAGTTTCATACATGGTGAAATTGAACAATATAATTTAACATCTAGCATAATAGCATAATTAGCAATAATAATTCCTAAGCAATAGAATAGTATATTAATAAATGTTTCGGTTAATAATGTCGATTTTGCTAAGAGATTAATGTACTATAGATCTATAATGTAATATAGACTAATGACTTCAGGCGTTTCGGAGAGTAAACATACGCCATCAAAAGCCAATTCATTTTTAATTTTCATTGTACAAAAAACGTAGTTTTCATAGCTTTAAATATGTCAAATTATGTACCAAAAAAAACGTTTTGCAGGAAAGTTTAATAACCTTTTATTTGAAGAAAACGGTTGCTGAAAGTTATCGATTGTTGGCTAAAGTTTATGGTAAACATGCTCTCACACAAAAAAACTTGTGACCGATGGTTTAAACGTTGTAAAAGTGGTGATTTTGATATAAAAGACAAAGTGAGTCCAGGCTATCTGAAAAAGTTTGAAGATGCAGATCTGCAAGCATTATTGGATAAGGACTTAACTCATACGTGGAAACAATTGGCAGAAGCATTGGGAAAGATTCAGAAAAAAGGCAAATGGGTTTCATATGAATTAAAGGACAGATACATTGAAAGGCGAAAATACACTTGTGAAATTTTGCTTGCCAGACAGAAAAGAAAAGTTTTTTTGCATCGGGTTGTGACAGGTGATAAAAAGTGGATTTATTTTGACAACCCAAAGCGCAATAAATCATGGGTTGGCTCAGGCCAGCCTTCAGCATCATAGCCAGTGCGCAATATACATGGAAAAAAGACTTTGCTATGTATTTGATGGGATAGTAGGGGAGCTGTGTATTACAAACTGCTTAAACCTGGTGAAACGATTACTGGCGATCGATACCGGCAACACTTGAAGAGAGCATTGAAGGAAAAACGATCAGAATACGCCCAAACACACGATACAGTCATTTTTCAACGTGACAATGCTCGGCCCCATGTTGCAAAATGTGTAAAAAAACGATTTGAAAAACGTTAAATGGGACGTCCTACCCCACTCGCCGTATTTACCGGACTACCACTTATTTCGATCTGGGTATATCTACTCTTGTCTTTTTGGATAACCATAAATCTCTCGAGAAGCCTACCGACTGGCCAGTAACCAACCTAATAGAAGGTATACGGTCTTACCCACCATCGAACTGGCGTGACTAAGGGATGATTCCTTGTCAGATTTTACATTAGAAACATAAAACATAACAAAGTCACAAACATCCACACCGAGAACAGGAGTCGAACCTGCTACAGCGCCTACTCCGGCGCCGTCTGGCCATCGCCTTAGGCACCGCGCCTTAGGCACGGCTGGTAGAAGAATAAAAACTACATGTAAAGGGTGATTTTTTTCGCGTGTCCGAACTTTCGATAGAGGTTGCTGTTAAACGAACTGTGAGTTTGCGCGCTAGTTTGTAAATCTGTGTCTCAATACTCTAGCAAATCACATGGGACGTTTAATATCAGAGCAACGCTTGCAAATTGTCGAAATTTATTATCAAAATCAATGTTATGTGCGCCAAACTTATAGAACACTTCGGGAATTTGAACTTCGTGATGTATTCGTGAATTATCAATAAATGCCGAACGCATTTTACGCTGCTCGATATTAAAACAAAAATAAGACAAAAAACTGTGCGTTCCGAAGAAAATATCGCCGCTGTTGCTGGCAGTGTTGATGAAGATTCAAAATTATCAATTCGTCGTCGTTCGCAGGAAGTCGGGCTTTGTTATTCAACTACGTAGATTATTTAATTCCAAATTTGAATGCTATTGATCTGAAGGAGATATGGTTCCAACGTGATAGTTCCACGTGTCATACAGCCAACGCAACAACCGATTTATTGAGGGAATAATTCGGTGAGAAAATTATTTCGAGGAACGGACCTGTTAATTAGCTCCCAAAATCATATGATTTAACGCATTTAGATCATTTTCTTTGGGGTTATGGTAAATCTTTGCTTTATGCCGATAAACTAGCAACTATTGACGCCTTGGAAGCCAATAACTCGGACTATTGCGGACATGAAAAAGTAGTCGAAAACTGGATTGACAGAATTTGCTTTATCAGAAGTAGCCGCGGCGGATATTTGTCCGAAATTGTTTTTAAACATTAATGCCATTGAATGTTATTTTACATAAAATAAATAGTTTCAAGGCATCTAATTTGGTTGTTGTTTTATTTGAATTTAAAGTTTGGATGCACTAAAAAAATCACCCTATTTAAATAAGAAAAATAAGAAAAAGCCCTACTAAAGCCATATTAAAAAGATAAACCTAAGAGAGGACATTTAAATAATCCAAACAAAAACTGTTTATTACAACGTTAGTGATAATTATACAAAAAAAAACAGCAAATCTAGAAATTAATTTGGCTTTGACATCGGTTGACCTAATTTCCAAATTGTCGGTGATATATTTAAAGATTGTCAACCTTTCAGCGCCTTGTAATTTCGTTATTTTGAGA
Source organism: Cosmopolites sordidus (assembly GCA_031761425.1). Taxonomy (NCBI): domain Eukaryota; kingdom Metazoa; phylum Arthropoda; class Insecta; order Coleoptera; family Curculionidae; genus Cosmopolites; species Cosmopolites sordidus. The sequence goes on from JARFXV010001288.1 coordinate 97,094, forward strand.
CTAACTTTTCATCATAAATGTCCCATTTAACAGGAGAAACTTTTACAGCCGAATTTTTTCCATTATGATATTAGAACAATTTAGTTATTCTGCTAGTAAAATTCACAAAAAAATGGGACTGAACTTGCAAATGGATTCGCACGCTATGGATTTTGTTCATACAAATTCAGTTCGTTTCATTTAAAATAATATCATTCTACTACAAAATCTTTATAAAGGGTGTTACATTAAGAGCGCAAGATGTGAATTTTAAATAAAACATGGTTTTCTGTAGCAAATAATTGAAATATTTACTGATTTATACTATAGACATTTGGAAATTAGATACGGAATAACACATCCAGTAAGTGGCCGCCGCGGTTTTGGTGGCATACGCGTATTCTTCTGGCGAAATTTTCAATAACGGTTTTGCATATATATGTGTTTGAGTGGCCCTGGGTTTGTTGGCGTAAACCCCACAAAAAAGTCTATAGGTGTTAAATCGCAATATCATAGCGGCCAATTGTGGTCGCCAAAACGGGAGATGACAGTACCATGAAAAGACTCGTGCATGACCGTCAATGTTTCATGGGCGGTATGGATGGCAATGGCAACTGGTATGCAATTGGCACCATTCTGCTGAAATCGCAACCTTCAAGAGCAGTATGTTCCAATTGAACGATAAAGATCTGGGTTATCATGTTACGATAACGTTCGCCATTTACCGATAAATGGTCCAATTATTTCTCAGACCATAATGCACACCAAACAGTGCCACGTTGGGGATGCATTTGTTTTTCATGAATCATTTGTGGATTTTCTGAGCCCCAAATGCGGCAATTGTGTTAACGAAGCCATCGAGGTTAAAATGGACGTAGTCGTTGAAGATGATTTTGTTCACAAAATCAGTATTCACTTCTTGTTGAATGATCCAATTGGTGAACTCTTCGCTATGCATGGTCTGTTGGCAGAAGTTGTTGATTCAATTAGACTTTGTAAGTATGGAGATGCAAATCTTTAGTTAGAATACGGTGATAAGTGGCTGCTGAAATGTCGAATTATTGTGCACGAGGACAAATCAAGGACCCTGAACTCTCGGCCACATTCTCACGAACTGCCGTGATGTTTTGTTCTGAACGATCACTACGTACTCGTGTAGTGTGTTTCACATCAATAACTGAACCAGTACTTTCGAATTTTTCTTCTTTCCTGTTACTCTTTGACTCTTATCTGTCTTTTATCGACACGTCACAATTCTTGATGTATCGAATCATGGCAACCAAAATGGCACGTAATTCAAATCTTGCGCTCTTATTGTAACATCCTTTATCAGCATTTGTCGTGGTTTTGTAGTGAGCAACGGTTGTTGTCCTGGCAATACACATAAAAAACTATGGTTTTATGTTGATTGCTGTATCTACTGCTTGCTCATCTCCAGTAACAATTTGTTGAAGAAAAGGATATTGCCGTACCTGCACAAAACGACATTGCAGATAGTTATACGTTGAATTTTGTTTTCAATTCAAATTTAATATGACACACACATTCTTCTTTGTACTTTGTTCAGTTGTTTTAAATACCGTTGTATTATGGACCATAGTGTTTTAAAGAGGAAAATCCCTTTCGACGCTTCAAAATGAGTCATTTTTCAGAAGTATTAAAGGTATAAAATAATTGTATCATTTTAAAGGAACATCATTTTAGGTGGTCTTTGAAGAGTATATTTTTTTACAAATTTCACAATTTTTTGTTTGGGGCGTCTCTGGTGCGACGTCCAAAAATGTTGCATTTGTCAGTTTCTTTTCTATTCATCTGAAACAAAAAAAAAATTGCTTTATGTTTCTGACATATGCGCGGGAAGGATAAACCTATAAAACTATAAAAAAGTATTAAATTAAAAATTAAGTAGACTTAAAAAAAAATTGCACTACTTTTTTCGACATTTTTATCCCAAAAAAGTAGTTTATTTTTAAAATATTTTTAAAACATTAGGTATATCCTTCCGACAATGATATAGAGAAAAGCCTCCCAAAATTTCAGCCAAATCGATCAATAACTTTTTGAGTTACAGCACGAGTAGTTTTTGAAAACACAGTTTCGAGATAATCGCGTTTTAAGTTTCAGTACGATAAAACGATTAGTTTTAGTGATTTACCGATCAATCAGCGATACCAGGTGTATATAATAGACCCTCAGCCTCTTCGAAAAGCTGGTTTTCTTAACCTGCTGCTGTTTTCGGGCTGTATTCTGCATTTGTCTCGGAAAGACTTCTCCGTTTCTGTCTCCTTACTCGCGCCTCACCGGTGGTTTCGGTGACAAATTTTGCATAGGTGCCAATAATTATACTTGCACTATATACACAAATACATTTGCACTATCACTTATACTTGGCCCGAAACTTTATCCGGTAATTGATTACCTTGATAATGTTTTTTTGTAGATTTTTTTCCAGCGATATTATATAAGAACATAAAAAAGATACCTTAAATAATAGAAACAGCACTGGAATGTCTACACATCGTATTAAAAGCAATCATTTTATAGATATAGATATAAACAACGTTACATTATTATAAGAATAGTAAAAAATTAGATCTACTAGAAATATTGGAAATAAAAATATCCTTAAGAAATAGTCATATAATAACCACGAATGATCAGTTAAATTTCCAAAACACCCCGGTAATAGATAAGATCATATTGTAATTGAATAGCCCGATTTTTATCAGTCGATATTTACAGCTCAACTAACATATAGCTTGGCCTCCGAGGTTTAGATGCGCAGAAGCCTAACGCCCCAGAACTCATTCGAAGCAGTGCATTTGTGGTGATAACTTTCGGTTAAGTACTGTACATTCGAGGAACTTTCCGTTAGACAGTGACCATCTTACTCTTTCGTTTGCGCAGGTCAGAGGCCAAGCTATGTTGGTTGAGCTGTACCTGGCTCGCAAGTTAAAAATATTCGGGTTCTGGCGCGCTCAACTATATGTGCGATAACTCCATAAATATTTAATATTTTTATTTTTTCTTTTGCCATTATACTCTCAATATATTTTGGAAATATAAAAAATCGCTTTTTTGAAATTTCTAAAGGTATTTCCTTCCTTAGGGTACGCATACAAAGAAAGCAGGTTAGTTGTCCCAGGTTAGTTGTGCCAGTTGTCCCGCTGATATGTACATTACCATTATTGCATCATTTCATTAAAGAACGCTGGTTATCTGCGGTTAAAAAACAGATTTCATGAAGACAAGAAGTCCAGTTTATCCTCTGATGAAGAATTTGTGAAGATAAACATAAAAATATATAAAAATAGCGGCCTTAGACATTCATAAACTTATTTCGAAATAATAAAATATACTATAAACATAAAATATTTCGAAATAATAAAAAAAGAATTGAAAGAAAAATAATCAACATGTGAGTGTGGACGATTTTAAGCCGCCACATTAATAATAATTTTTCTATTGAAAACCCACGTCCGGCGCCGAAAATAAGCGACCAAGAATTAAAAATTCATTCCGGTAAAATTGTCGGTGCCGGTTCACGCTTGTTTACAAGTTCCGACACGCTTTGTTTATGTTCACGATCATTTAAAACCTAAGTAAATAATCGGCTTTTATAGGTGCCAACTACCAGTAAGCAGAAAACCAGCTTTCTTTGTGTGTGCACCCTTAAGCTTTATTGGTAATTCTTAGATGGTAACAACGGCAATAGCTAACGGATCCTTATCATACTCAACAGGCCTACCAAATTTTATATTGTGAAACGATTAAAATTACCGTTCTCAAATTTTCTATACCAACGCTGACAGGTTCTGCAATCCAAGGTACCAGGAGAAATAGCATTAATGGCATTTGGGGTAGTATCCTTCTTTTATAAACCACTAAACCATCAAATATCTAATATGGAACTTATCCACACTTCCTTTGTAGGGTTCAACATTTTTTTTTCCAAAATTTAACAATAAGCTCACTAAATATCAATATATTTAACCAAAATAGAAGTTATGTTAAGTTAAATTATTGTCAGTAGATGGCAATGTTTTTAAAATTTGAAAAAACGTTTCTTACAGGTATATCTATTATATACAAAGCCTACATTTAATGCTGTAACGCACGTGACTAGTGGAAAATTTAAACTAAGGAAGTTTAATTTTTTATATTGAATTATTTAAAGGTGGTATAATTTGTCACCAAAAATATGACTAAAATTTCCCCTAAACCGGTCATCGACATTTGTTCGCCGTGTTTTCAATTTATTGAGTACGTAAAAATACCCCTTAAACACATTTGATTATTTAAAAAAATAATTTTCGTTTGCATTTCACCAAAAATGTTTTCCATAAAAAATCTACGAGATGCGCTTCTCTTCTGGTTTCTTTTCATGGCATCTGCTCCAGTGGAGTTATTTTATCATTTTATTTTACTTTAGGTTCAAAATAATGTAGGACTGGCCAAATAGTATCTGTTTATTTTCATTAGGAAATGTATGTCGTAGTTTAAGAAAATTATTACTTATCGCGTTGGTCGTCCACATTTATAGAACACACATCGGTTTTGGGATTAACGGTCCAGTACACGCATCAGGTCTCAGGGACCGTACCTTATAAAATTTTGCAATAATTCTCTAATCCATTTAGTGGGGGAAATCTACGGCTAAGTATCTTTTCGTCCGCTTAATGTCTTTAGTTAGGAATCGCCGTTTGAATGAGCTTTAAGTTTTTGAATTACTAGAAATAAATCCGGTGCGTGTGACCAAGTTATACGTTTTTAAGGAGTTTGTTTTCCATTAAAGGCACTTCTTATACGTAGATGATATAGATGATATCGTATATGTTTTTAATTTTAGTCGTAGTTATAATTTACTATGATGAGGAAACATAATGTTTCTTAAAACTCTACGAAAAGGTAAATACTGATGAGTAGGATGATGAAGAAGATGACCCAGAAGTATATAATGTAGAAACTAGAAGTGATGATAGTGAGGCAGAGCAAGGATTTGCGGAAAACGAAGAGAACCCCTTTTTATTGGTAAAGGTGGCAGCACTAGATGATTTACACAAACATGTAAGTTTCGAAAGATTAAAACACGCAGACAAAATATTGTCAACACCTTTCCAGGAATTGAAGCCATTGCGAAAAAGCTAAAATTGCCTATGGATATCTGGAGCTTCTTGTTTACAGATGCGATGTTGGAAGTCTACAAATAAGAAAATACAAACTCTATCTGCAAATTATACGCGCGAAAGACAGGCTAAGCCGATAAATATAATTGAAATGAAAGCTCTGTTAGGCTTGATTTATTTAGTTGGAGTTCGATATGTAAACAGACTTAGTATTTTGGATTTATGGAAAGTCAACGGGACGGGAATAGAGGCATTTAGATTGACTATGGGTATCAACAGATTTAAATTTTTACTCGTCCAGATACGATTTGATGACATTCCTACTAGAAATGAGCGAAAGGAAGTTGACAAGTGCGCTCCTATAAGACAGCTTTTTGATAATATTGTGCAACACTGCAAACATGCCTACAGCGATTCAGAATTTGTCACAATTGACGAAAAGTTAGAATGATTCAGAGGCAACTGCAGCTTTCGGCAATACATTCCTAGTAATCCAAACAAATACGGTTTAAAGGTGTTTGCAGCCTGTGATGCAAAAACGTTTTAAACTAGTGCAATGGAGGTTTACGTTAGACTGATGCCCATCAGGCTGATGCCTGAGGGATCATATCAAATACTAGTAGCCAAAGTATTGTAGAGCGCTTGACTGAATATATTAACTCTTAACAAAAGATAATTGATTCACAAGTGTACCCTTAGCTGAAAATCGACAAAAAGGTACAATCAGAAAAAAATAAAACAGAATTGTTTAAGGAAATGGTATAACAAAATTCGGGTCGCCGAATTTGGTCTTTAATGTTTGCTTTTCAAGAAACTACTACCTTTGTATCCTATATGCTACAGAGGAACAAAAATGTTTTGTTGCTTCCAACGATACATTTTACTGATGATATTGATCCCAGTAGTCAAAAACCCGAAATGATAGAACTTTACAATGCGACTAAAGGGGGTGTAGATATCGTAGACAAGTTGTGTGCCCAATATGACTGTTCAAGGAATACAAGGAGATGGCCGATGATTATATTCTATTGCATGATGAATGTTCCAGCCATAAATTACTTCATAATTTATACAGCAAACAATCTCAACAGAAATACAATTCGTAGGAAATTCAATCAAAAACTTTCTATGGCATTAACATACAATAGTTCGGATCACATGGTCAGCAATACCCAGGACTCTAAAAGACCGTTTACAAGAAATATGTGGGGTTGCCAATGAACCCGTACCAGAGAGAGTTGAAGGACAAAAAGGGGGTTTCATTTTTTCGATTATAAGAAAAACACAATATTCCTGTGCATACTGTAAAACATATTTATGTCTGGAACACGTTGTGCCATTATGTCTAGACTGTATGAGCCATTTTTAAAATACTTCTGGTCAAATATAATTAACGGTTTTTTATTATTTACAACCATTAGACTGTTAGGTCTACGAAATGAATTTCGTTTTTAGTTTAGATTTTTTTTGTTTATTTTTCGTCCTTTTATAAAATGAAGAAAAAAAAAACGGCTACAAATTTTTGTAACCTATTTTAATAGCAACAGTTATTATTATTTTGTAATAAAAACTGTAATACATGTAGTCTAATGTAATAAATTTATACAATTTGTTATATTTAAAAAAATATTTATATGCGCCCTTTTTTACTCTATGGTCCCGTGGACCGGTGTGTGCACCGATGTTGTAAAATAAGATACGTGTCCTGGAAGGCTAAAGGAAGGTTCTGTAAAATTATTCCTTTTGTATAACTAACTAAAAACTGACAAATTTCTATATGCTATTGTAAAAAATGTGGTAAACATCATTCTAAGTAAGGCCGGATGCTTTCTGAGAGGTTTTCTAGGTTGGTCACTCGCCAGTCGGTAGGCTTCCGCAGATACTTATGGTTAAGCACTAAAGCAAAACTAAGGGTTGATAGCCTGAGGGGGGTGCTGACCGGTGTTTTCGGTAGCCGATGACCGTGGTTCGGGCCCCCTTTAACATGTATGACCAGTAGCCTTCTAAAACCTTGCTTTCTTAAACATCATTTAATTTTTTTTTAAATATACTACTTGACATAGAAAGCTGAACATCCAGTAAAAATGATTTAATGTCAATAATAATTTACATACATAATTTGAACATCATAGTGAGCAAATGATTAAAATTACAGTCCAACCTGATGAACTTTAACCGTTGTTACCTTTAATAATCCGTTGATGGGGGATGCCATGTTACACACTCATTAATGCATTAGGGCATTGATTTGATGAGGTGATTAACAGCCTTCTACCAATCATGTCTCATATATGTTCGTTTAGGCTTAAAGAGGCTAATTAGAGTTTAGGCTATTAGAGCATGGTGGAAGTGCGATTCTTGCTACATGTGGCCGGGCATTATCTTGGTATGATATGAGATGATGGTTAACGATCTATTGGACGTAACGTAGTGTGGTCATGTTTCCTCTAATGAACACCAGAGGTGACCTAAAGTCATAAGCACTGGCACCCCACACCATAATCCCAACAGTGTGATGAACATGCCGTTCAACAAAAAACTGCGGATCTCGTCGTTCACCACGTCGTCTTCTCACTGTGATTGCCGGGTATGCAATCATGCATGTCCAAACAAATTCGAGATTCGCCACTAAACACTATTGTGTTCCATTCGTGGTCTCACAATAGCCGTTCTCTACGGTAACGGTAGGGCTACGGCGGACGATATGAAAAAAGACCAAAACTTCTTCACCTACGATAAACACTCCGCATTTCTATGGATCTACCATGTTCTGTAAACCTTTGATTTGCAATTGACCTAGTGGTAAAGCCTGTTGTTCTTCTGCGTGGTCCTGTACCCCTGGTTCGATGTGAATGGCCTTCCTGAAGCCATACCTAACATCTTAACACAGTATCAAGACTTGTGTTCAATTAATTTCCCGAAAAGAGAGACCAGCCTCTCGTAGTTTAATTATTCGTCTCCTGTCAAACTCGGTAAGTTGTCGAAAGCTTGCATTTCTTCGCACACGAGACATGGTAAATAATTGAAAACAATGTTTAGGAACACACTGCAAATATTGAATATTTACTACAGCTACAAATATAACCTACTGCCCATGCAATGCAAATTATAAAAACTCTCGTAAAAAAAAAATTCCAAAGTGATAGGGTTGAGAATTTAATCATATTTTATTTTTGCCATAATAAACATACATAAAATATTATTCAAAATAAATCATTTTTACTGGATGTCTGGTTTTCTATGCCGGTTAGTATAATTATCACTCAATTTTTATTTTCCTATTTTTTTAAAATTTATTTTTATCAAAAATATCAGAATGATATGTTATATCAGTACAAAGATGTTTCCAAAACTATATCACGTTTTCTACACACTTTAGAGTACGCCAGGGAGAAAATCCTCAATCTCCTCAGCAGGTCGTCTCAGTTAATGTAACAAAATTGTTCTAAACTACTGGCAAGCGCCGCAGGAGTCTCGGCAATTAACCGTAAGTGTGGAAACGTCATCTTCGAGGATCTCTAGACACCTTGCAGATTGATTCTGGTCTCCTTGTGGGCTATGTTACTCGTCAATATGCAACGAAGTTAATTTGATAGAGACAACGAAAGGGGGTGCTTTCGAAATTTCCATTGAATTGACTTGTAATTGGGCTTTGTGTGTCGTATTGCTGTAATTTGAAGGCTTATTGCTGGTTCATTTACTTTTATTCAGTCAGAAAGTTATAATGTTGTATCTGCACATTATGATAAAACCAGGGAACTATATAGTTTTATGTATAAAATTGAGTTTTATGTGAGTCCATGTTTAAAAAGTAATCTAAAATCAGATTATTCATGTTTATTGAATTATTAGGTTGGAAAATCGTTGGTTTTGAGTGGTGCTTTAAGTATCTTCATATTATCATGCCGATTTCAAGCGAAGGTTGGCGGCCACCATGACTATTATGATTTTGTTTACAGCTGCTCTGAATAACTGGTTCGATGTACACTTGAGCAATTCTCTCAAATTTTGCATAACTACTCTCATCAGTTCACAACGTTGTCCTTTGATTGAGTGACCAAAGTATTCCAATTTGCGTGTCTTTATGGTTGTTATTAGTACTCTTTCGATATATATTCTACATAGGACATCTTCATTTGTGACTTTCTGTAGCCAAGATATTCATACCATTCTTCCGAATAGCTACATTTCAAAAGCTTCGAGTCTTTTGATTATGTATTTATTAATGGTGGAAGCTTCTATGCCGTAAAGGAGAATCGAGTATATGTAGCAGAGATTCATTCTGATTTTCAATTAATTTTCTATTTTTCTACAGCAGAAGAATTAGTTCATCTTGTAGAATGTGCTGCTAGTTGTTTCTATCCTTGTTTTAAGTCTTAAGTATAATTAAATATATTTATTATAATTTACTACTATGTTTAAAAAGTAAAGTGACCTCTTTGATATAGCAATTTCGTCACTCGTCACTATCTGTCTCACTCTATCACATCTGCCCATCTCACACTGGTGAAGTCGATCTTTCAGTACACAAAAGTATTTTTATCATGGTATAAGTTTTTTGAAATGTGGCCCTTTTGCAATTGATATACCATTTTGAAATAACTTGACTTTTTTTTTTAATTTTGTCCGAACTGGTATAACCTGGTCTTTCGCCCGGCACCCGCTTGAGTTTCGGGACACCCAGTATATATTTATCTATAAAATTTTAAAATGTTTGTTCTTATCGTATTGAAGTATTTTTCGTATGCTATGAATTATTATTGCGGTTCTGTGTACCATTCTGTGTACCATGAGTTCGTGCACCACATCATTTGCGCCAATTATCAGAATTTGAATTGAAACGGGCTACTGATAAACAGGTTTAAGTTTTCGTGAAATTCTTAAACTATGATTTGAGAATTATCATTATGCACTGGTACGAGGTTTTGGTCGTCCTATAAGCATTCAAGGACGTGATAAACAGCATCTCGGACGTGCTACGAAATCGACATGGAAATATAAGCAAGTGATGCTTTTGTTGCAGCTACAGGCAATGCAACGAGTATGCCTATCATTTTTATTAAATACTGCTTAATAAGAACGAATAATCACCATTTCCCTGCATCAATCGCTGATGGAGGAAAATAGTGAAAATGGACTGACGTAAAAAAACTGTCTGTGGATGTTATATGACATGCAGGATGTGATTTCGCGCTGTCATTTTCATAATGTTAACCAACACCTCATATTTTTTATGCAGATTTACATTCATTAAATTGAACGAATCTGTACAGATTCACATCGATTACTTGATTGATGGGAACCCACTCAAAAATTATTACGCCCTTAAAATATTTCCATTGGTATAACAACTTTTGTGCTCCAACAATTTTTGTGCTCCAACTGCTTTGCTTTTGTGTTTTGTGTTCCAACAACGTTTCTTCGAACTATTCCTTTCAGCAATGATATTGAGTTGTTTGCAAAGTACGTAATGTAATTTCTATTATTATAACATGTCAACAATTTGGTTTTTCACCTCTTCTTCAGTTTAAAAATATTTCGCATTTAAATACTTTTGGAGGGAGCGGAATCGATGGTAGTTGAAGGGTGCGATGTCCGGTGAATAAAGTGGATGAAGTAAAACATCCCAATTGAAGCTCGAGCTTCTTGGTCAAGCATTGTCATGATGAAACACGACCCCTGTTTACTCAATTTTTTTTTCAGCAAAAGATTGCACGAAGAGATGAGGTCCAGCAGATTTCTCTCACTAAGCTCGTGAGGGATCCACACATTGTATCGGCAGACATACCCATTTTTTTCATACGATTAATTTACCAATATTTAAATCATCTGCTATCTCACGGACTGTGGATCTTTATTTCTTCGCCTTCAGTGCTTGGAGGAAGGGCGGAGAGAGCAATGCCGGTCTTCCAGGCCAAAATCTTCACCCCTGAACCGACCAAAGCACTTTTGCACCGTGGTCTCCCTAACGAAAGCTTCTCCGTAAATAGTGCAAATCTTCTTGGTTTGGACAACGTTCTTGCCCTTTTTGAAATAAAAAATTATGAGTTATCGATCGACATTTTCAATTTGAATCAACTTGACTAATGAAGGGAAATCAAAGCGAATCTGAGCGTAAGCATTGCAAATACCACATGAATTAATAATATATAAATAAACATTTCTAATACAACCCAGAATTTCGTTTGCAAGCTTTAAAAGAGCAACTAATGGAAACAACTTTGCGAACAACCCGATACTTAACAATTTCCATAATTTTTCTGAAGTAATACATTCATTTAAATTCTTAAATAAGAGCTACAAAGTAACACATAGCACAAATAAATTTAATGGCTATTAATTTTAAATATGGTACATACCATATTATACCGTACAAAAAAAACACCAGAACCTATGGATTATTTTTCTTATTCAGTACTGAATACAGAAAAATATAAGAAACTTTGGAACACAGCAGTTTATTTGCAAAATTAAGCTATGAGTTATACATACTCAAAAATCCTTCTATAATTATATTAAAATTTATGTGCACTTTTTGTGATATCATCAAAGACCTCTTCAACAAATAGTGTCGCTTAAAGTAACGAAATAGCTTTAAACTGTTGGCAAGCTTCGCAGGACTTTCTGCAATTAGCCGTAAGTGTGAAACGCCCTTTTCGAGAGTTTCTAGACAACTTGCAAATTCGATTCTCTCCTCCGCGCGGCTTGTGGTACTCATCAATTTGCAACGATATTAAATTAATAGATACAATGAAAGGAAGTGCTTTCGAACGTTGACTTGTGTGTTTCGTAATACTGCAGTTTAAAATCTGGTCTACTTACTCTTATTCACAGTTATATTGCATCTATACATTTAGACAAACAAAGCCTATATAAAGTTGATAAAATTGAATTTTGTATTCAACGAGTAATTTAGACATTAACTACACAATTCAACAAATTTATACTTTTTTGAGGTAACATTGATCAAAATAGGTGTATATGAAGTATTTTATAGTCCTAAATCCGAAAATGATTAGCCAATTACTGTTTTCGGGGGCGGTGTTATGAAAAAAAGGAGACAACATATTTTTGCATTCTTTTGTTGCAGCCCGCCTGTCGTCACATCGTCTAGATATATGGCCTGCCCACCTTCATTTCAATTTATTCACCCTTCCAATGATATCACATACTTTCGTATGTTTTCTGATCTATGTGCTTTGTAATGCCAAGCATACACCTGTCCATTTCCCTCTGTGCTATCGGAGGTTTTCGAACTGATTGTGATGTGAGTGTCCATGTTTCGCCTCCGTATGTCAGATCAAGCAGCGCGCACTGATCAAAAACTTTTCTCTTCATACAAATTAGGAGTTTGTTCTTAAACACTATGTTGAGTCTGTCAAATCCCTGCCAGCCACACTTAACAAGCCGTTTCACTTCCCAGGCTTTGTCCAAGATATATGTAGTGGTCCACCACCTCTAAATCGCTTCTTAAAATAGATATTCTTCTGTTTTCAGCAAATTTGTTGAATAAAACCTGACTCTTTTTCAGGTTTCTTTTCAAGCCAAAGAGTTCTCCCGTCCTTTGCAAATCTTGTATGTGTCTTTACAGTTCATCTGGGTTTTATGGCAGGAGAACGATATTATCTGCAAATCTAAGGTGGCTTAAATATGCACCATTTATTTTATTCCATCCTGTTTCCAATCCAGACTACGGAACACCTCTTCAAGGCAGACCGAGAAAAGAACAGGCGATATTGAGTGACCCGGCCCTACACCCCATTCTATATTGATTTTAATTTCAAGATGTAATTCACTGTAATTTCAATTACAGTGGCATGGCGTATTCATTGGGCCTTCCTATGGTCTGTTGGACAACCTGGATATGATCCATTGTATTGAATCCACTTCTGAATCCTGCTTGCTCTCTTGGTTGAACGTCATTCAGTGTTCTTAGTATTCTTTTAGATATTATCCTGGTGAAAAGTTTGTGTAATGCTGATAGGAAAGCCTCCTGGGCCTATTGGGCGGTAATTTTTTAAATCTTCTTGTGCTCCTTTCTTATGAAGAAGAATCACACAGCATTTTTCCATAGGATGGATATTTTTTGTTCTTTGTTCTTGAGGATTTGATTATAAATCAGTATCATATTATTTATTGTCATCTTGGGATTTCTTCCTATAAGTCCATAGTATTTTCTGTATTTGAGATCGAGTCCAGCTTTTTTTTTCTTTTTTGCATATTCTTTCCACCTTAGTTTGGCATCAAGGGTCATGCCGAGGTATTTGCCATTTAACACCTGGAACGGTTGTACCATTTATATCTAGAGGAAGCTGCTCTGTTATTTTCTTGTTAGTAAAGTTGACATGTGTAGATTTCAGTTGGTTGAGATTGATTTTTCATTTTTTGGTCCAATTAACTAATTCATCGCGTGCTGATTGTAGTTTTCTTTAGATTGTAGTCCACTTTTAATAGAACAGTATCGTCAGCAAATGTGGCTATTGCAATGTCTTTTCAGCTGGTGGGTCGCTAGTACACAATAAAACAAGGGACCAAGAACGCTTCCTTGAGGAACTCCTGGTCTTTATTCTGAAGGTTCTGTCAGGTATATATGATGTCAATATCTCTACATATTCTTTAGGCAGCATTTTGTTTAGTTTGTATATCAGGCCTTCATGCCACACTTTATCAAAGGCCTGAGCCACGTCTAAGAAGACTGCAGAGCATTTCTGTTTTCCTTGACACGCTGAACTTGATCAATGATTAAATGTTTAGATCTGAAGCCAAATAGATAATCTAGTATCAGCTTATTGTCTTCAATGACTGGTTTCAACCATTTTAACAGCAGCTTAGGCAACAAAGCTTTGACAACATGCAACATAATTGGTAACAATGATATAAACCTATAGGATTTGACATCGTTGTGTAGGTTTGCCTGGCTTTGGTATCATGATTGTTTCGGCTATTTTCCAGCAATGGGATATGTCTCAGTGGGGATATGTCTCGCGGGGATATGTCTCAGTGGGAAGGCTGCATTTAACAGGTATTTAAGGACAAGCATGCCTTTTATGGGCAGCTGTTTTAGTATTTCATCTGAAATTAAATTATTAATATTATTATCATAAACATGATTCATCGATCTTCTCAGCCTAGGCTGGTCGGGTTTACAATGCTAAAATGAGAAAGCAGTTCAGCTCCTCCCATTCAGCTTAGTACCTTACGAACAATGTGGCAAGTTTGTAAGAGAACTGCTCGTTGTCCTACTGTGGTAATCGATTTTGAAACACCAAGAATTTCCAGATTTTTGGAAAAGGTTTTGCTTACTAGGCCTTCAGCGGATATAACAAAAGGTAACACCTCCACTTTCTGGAGTCTCCATTTCTGATGTTATGAGAGAGTGGTATCGCAATGTCAATTATGAAAGCTCTCCACTGCTTTTTGTTAATTAGAACAATATCCGGCTTATTATAGTCAACCGTCCGATCTATTGTAATTGCTCTATCCCAGTAAAGAATTGTATCGGCTGACTCAAGTACGGGGAAAGGCGTGTACTTGTAATATGGTGGAGGCATCTTATCAAATAGCGAGTGCTTTAAAGCGATTTGCTGGTGTATAATTTTCGCCAGGTGATTATGCCTGCCTAGGTAAGCATTAAGGGCAAGAACTGGACACCCTCCTATAAGGTGTTCAATTGTTTCTCCTACACCACCGTACTTCCTGCACTTGTCGACAACATCCATGTGTAGAATATGTCTTTCATAATTTTTTGTCCTTACTACCTTATCTTGAATAGCTGTCGCGAAGGCTTCTGTTTTTGGATATAATAGTCCATCGGTAAGCCACTTTAGAGACAAATATTTGTCAATGGAGTCATCCTCAAGTGATTTAGGAAATCTTATTATTATTATATTATTATTTCTTTATATTATTATATTATTATTTCTTTATATTATTATATAAATTATATTAGAATATATAATTATATTAGATTAGTTTATATTATTATCTCTTATTATTATTATTATTTTTATTATTACAGTTTACAGTTTTAATCTAGAATATATCTTACGCTAATACAATAAAAATACTAATCTACGACCCACAAAGCACTGGTTGTGTGTGGGTCAAACCGAAGAAATACATGAAATATGACAAAACGATAAAAAAGGACAATACCCCACCCCTTATATTAAGGCTCAAGAACAAATAAAATCAATTCAGCTATGCTGACAAACACCGACCTGAATGAGGCGCGCACAATTTCTTTATATTTTGCTTAAATGCCGCATAACTGATGTTCTTCTTCACAATGTTGTCTTTTATGCTTTCCGGCAAAACTTTAAATAAACGAGGGGTCAAGACGTAAGAGGACTTTCTCACTCCAGTTCTGTCAGTGAATGGAATATTTAGAACAGTCGCACCACCAGCCCTTGTGTCAGGATGAACTTGTTGCTTATATGTATACCCCAGAGAGGCAAGATGTTTATATAGGAGAACAGCTATCGCCACATAATACTGGCATTTCAAAGGAAGAATTCCCGTCATAATAAAAAGTTCCCTACTGGGACGGTCCCTCGGTTTTCTACATATTATCCTTAGAAATCTTTTTTGCATTCTCTCAATCGACTCAAGGTGGCTGTTGTATGTGCCACCTCAACAATTCCATATGTTAAAATGGAATTGGCAAGAGCGTAGTATATATGTCTTAATATATCAAATGATATACACTCTGATGCTTTCCTAAATTGGGCCATCACAACAAAGAGCCTTTTCTTTGAATTAAGTATATGAGGTTTCCAAGAAAGTAGCTCATCCTAAGTAACGCCAAGATACTTGACTGCAGCAGATTGTTTCACCTCTATACAATCACATGATGACTCTCTACAGTTTAAATGATGCCATTTAATAGTCTCGTCGAAGTGGCAGGGTTTCTGAAGTGCAAAACTAAGTATCTTAGTCTTACCCATGTTAACGAGCATTTTATTTCCAACAAACCAACTTTTCAATATTTTCAAATCGCTTTGTATATTTTCCAGCACCTTTAATTTTGTATCCCCTGCGTATAGTAGGGCTGTGTCATCAGCAAATGTAAAAATGTGGCCATTTATTCTTAAGGAACTAAGGTCATTTATATAAATTATAAATAGTATTGGGCCTAACACAGTACCCTGAGGGACTCCACATAACACTGATCTCTCTGTGCTTTTATGCCTATTCAGTTTAACAATCTGAGTTCTTCCATATAAATAACCAGAACCATTGCTTCCAGATGGACCAATCTGATTTTTAATATTTTTTAGCATTTGAGTACCAAGCTGATCATACCCTGTACTCTTACTTGCATCTAATTGGCTGATAACATTCTTCACAGTATCAACAGGAATGACTACAAATTTCTTCACCGTATGCAGCAGAGAAGATCTCTCGCATTTTATGTATTGCTGTTCTTGCTCGACTTGCTTTGTAACAGTCCCAGGTACACCATCAGAATACTTAGAAAATGCCTCCGACACTTCTCCCCCCCTAAGACGGTTATGCCCTAGACCATCGCACAGAGTAATCTCATTGCCCTTAGTCAATTCGTCTTTCAAAGTATTTCCTTTTCACCAGTTTCAATAGTTTATCTAAATAATTTCTGTAACTTCTATAGTTATGTAAAACTTTAAGATTGCCTTTCTGATTAGCCCACTTTCGATATAATTGCTCTCTGGTTCTAATACTATTGACTAAGCCATTGGTTATCCATGGCTTCAATTTCCGTTTTTTGGCATTTGGTTTATACTCCTCTGTGCAATCATCCAGAATGTCATTATATATTGCATAAAATGCTCCAACTGCCGAGCTCTTATCACTATGTCGGTAAATGTTACTCCAATCTACCTGAAGTAACCGATCATAATTTATTTTGCCGCAATCGGTAATATTATATTTACCAGTTATTATATTACTAAAACACAAACATACAATGTAGTGATCAGTTATATCAGATTGAATTATTTTTTAATTATTTTGACTCACACCTAAATTAATGTATATGTGATCAAGAGAAGTGCCAAATTCACCCGTCAAACCTGGCCTAGTTACACAGGGGGCGAATGTATAGAAGCCCATTTCCGACATGATGCATCTGTATTCATCAACATCACAATCCTGCCTAAACAGATCAACGTTCAGATCTCCCATCAAGATGGTCTTATTGCAATCAACCAGGAGTTTTTTTTTAGAATTTAAATTGGTATTTATTTCTTTCTACTTCTTTTGGAGTAACTGAAGTTATATTTTCAGTTCTTAGATTGTCTATTGCTTCCAGTTTAGTATATTCGTTGATTTTGTTAGGAGTAAATATATCCGTCCGATGTTCTGCAAATGCTTCCGCTTTTTGTTTATTGTCACGTGCCCATGTTCCCATCTCTTTTCTAATCGGTGGGGTTGTGGTTATAGGTCTTTTGATCTTATTTGTTGCTTTCCATAACGAGTAGTCCATTTCCTTATAGGCCGCTAGATTTTGTTGTTGTGTACTGACCGATTCTTTTTTGATTTTTTGTATTTCCTTGCTAAGTCTTTGACTTAATTTATTTAAAAAGCTCTTGTCAGTTTGTTCTCTCGAATGAGTTGGATCGACTCTGTTGAATCTGAACTCTTTTAGTTACGTGAGTAATTTCTTTGGTGTTGTTATTGGCTGCTGTTTGTATTATAGTTGTGAAGTTCTCAGCTTCTTCTAACTGAACTATTGTTTTTAATTCAATATTGAGATAAATAGTTTCGAAAAAGTCTGATCAAAGCAAATATAGTTCTTTCCAGGTCACATGGAATTCTAGTTCAGCATCGTTCTCACAGCCGCGTGTTATGGTACGCTGTATGAAGAAACATCCAATAAAGATGATAGATCTTGTTTAATCGAATATGGTGATGAATATAATGTCTTTGAAACGGTATTTGTTTGATTTTTAGCGATAAATTGACAAATAATTTTTCTATGGTAGCAAAACTAACGAACTTTGCTGATTTTGAAACTAAATGCTTTTGAAATGCTTTTTAAATGGTTTCGAAGCAAAACGAATGTCATATCAGCTTAAAATTCATGAAGGAATTACAAAAGAAGCTATTTTTCAAAAATGCAGTCACTTTTTCGATCGCAACGCCATCTATCGAAAAAGAATCCGCCTTTTCTCGTATCTTTATCCTCATATTTTGATAATGGAGATCTTGATATTTTATAAACATTATAATATCCTAATATTATGATATTTTATAATATCCTGATATTTAATATTAAGAGAAAATAATCTAGAAAGGATTAATTGATGGAAAAATTAGATTGATTTATCCAAATGGCTTTATTCTATTCCTCTTCCACTCAATCTGTTTCTTTTGTTTTTTCTAATTATAATGTAATGTATTTCTTAAGTATATAGAGTGCAAATATACTGCTCTGTTCAGGTGTTTTATCATTATAAAATGTTTAATTTAATGATTGTGGCAATGTTAAGCTAAAAAAACCCATAAATAACATCTTCGCATGCTTATAAGTTGTGTTATGATATTATCTTAATAAATGTAAAATGTTAAATGTTAAATGTTAAATTTTTAAGAGATTTAGTACTATACATCATTTGTTTTTAATTTTTCGACACCCCACAGTGAATCGTGTAGTACAAGCTAGGTGGACAAAAACTTTTTATTTTACGATTTGATTGTGGTTGATGAATAATATTTTGTTGCTTTATTGAATAATTATGATTTTTTTAAGGTTTAGAAGCTTGGGGAAAAATTAATATTAATAAACGTAATGCGTGCGGAATAAAAAATGTATTTTAAAAAAATCAGAGAAAAAATCAAGAAAATTATGTACATAATTTAAATACATTACACAATAACTCATAATTTAGATTATAGAAATGAAAAACACAAAATTAGATTAGCAAATTATACTGAAGAATAATAATCATCATCAGATAACTCATCATCAATCTCACAATCAAACAATCAGGTACTAAGTAATCTTCATCGTCACACGGATGAACGTCACTTGCTACCTGATGTGTTGGTATTGAAGGCGGGACATTTAAATTCAGAACTTCCACCGGTAATCTCTCGGTTCGCTTTCTAGGCAATTCTTTAAGTGAGTTGATTACAGGATCGGACGTTATCAAAAGCATATTCAACAAATCTATATTCGTGGAAATACGTGACTGTTTTCTCGTATGGTCCTCGCGAAATCTATGACTACCTTTAATTCGGGCCTAATGTTTTAATAAGCTCCGTACTGTGTACCAGAATTTTCTGAACAGTAACAGGCATGTAGTACCACAAATACGGAGTAAGATAAAGGGTTCTGGTTTCAGAAGAAAGTTTTTCAAATTCGATAAAATTAATGTCATAGTCAGAAGATAGCGTTCTTAATAAGATACTAAACCTTTTAATTAGATTAACATGTAATCCTGTAATTTCTCCACTCAGTTCCGAATTCATAAACAACCTGCGAGCTATGTTCTCATCATTTGTGCTCCCATAACCAGCTTTTGGTTTATCTACAATAAGCCCCATCTGGTTTTTAAAGTCTTTCTTGATTTCTTCCGAACGCTGTTGCACATCTTATTTATCGTTATCACCTCTAGCTTGCCATTTTTTTTATATCCAAACGTAGCTAATGTGTAACAAACACTCAAAGGAACAAAACTACGCATGCAGATTAGACAAACTGAAACCGTAATGTTCTTTTTTAATAACTACCTCTATTAATTCGCCATTCATTATTTTGGGAGTAGCACCACTGATGTAATATTTTTGTGGAGAACGTGTGTCAGTCAAAGCATTGCATACTTGTCCGTCCGTCATTGTCAGTAAAAGGTCGTGTTTCACAGTAATTTGAGACCAACACCACAAGGTGTGTGAAGAAGTTGAGATACTTCTTTTAAAACTTTGTTAGTTTCTGTTATAGTAAATTTATTTATTTCCTTTGAAAAATAAACTTAATTGGTCGGCAATAAAGTGTGGATGATAGCCGCGGATTTTACCAATCAATATTTTGGCCATTATTCAACCGCAATTGAACAAATGCAAATGCAAACAGAAACTCTTTACTAGCATCGAAGTTCTTAAATATCTGTTTATAAGTGGTGTGGCCAAAGCTCCCATCACATCCCCATTTGCTAATTAATGTGAATGACGAATTAGAAGGTACATTTTTTAGAGCTTCACTTTGCACTTCACTTAAACGTTCGGTAGTTTTATCCAGTATGGCTTGAAGTTTAATTTCGGCGCGCGTTATTGTCATAGAAATATGTCCATCTGGAGGGTAGCACAACTTTTTGGACGTAAACTATGATAAGATGGAAACACTTTATGTCCCGCCTTCAATAACCACTTTCGTGTCTCTTTATAAGTCTGTCTATTACATTTAGAGTCCACGTAATAAGCTAATACCTCGTCACTGTTCAACTGCTTGCCACCACCAATCACATTACCACATTTCCTTTTATCTGATGATTCCGAACTTTTTCTAATCAAAGTAGCTACGTTTCTGTATCCTGACAAACGATTGGCTATTTCAGCAGCTGTGGTCAACTCAATGGCACTTTGCGATTGCAATAAGTCTTCAACCCTACGTTTTTGGTTTTGAAAGATGAGTCTTCAAAGTTCTTCTTGGGCTGACCTTAAGGCCGACTTCCTCCAGATGATGAGGAAGCACAGGGCTGATGCATACTTATGTGAAATTCTATATCTGCGCCATCTAACCAACTTTTGTTTTTATTTAAAAAAAGGTCCATCATCATATTGGCTTCAGCCCACTTTTCAGAGAATTTTTACGAAAAACTTGTAATTTTTAACTGTAAAAACCTCTGGGAATCAGGAGTCACATCTGTAATACTAAATTTTTGCACACTAAAATCCATTAGACGAGAATTTCGTTCTTTTCATATTTCCACCATTCTTCAAATGTTTTTTTTCTTTTTTTGGGTTTTTCGCCACGATCTCAAAACTCAAAAAAATATATGTTCTTATGTAAATAAAGAATCACTGGGTAAAAAACACAAAACCAAACGGAGACAAATTTCTCAGATATTATTTTTTGTAATGAATTTGCCTAACGAACAAAATTTAACAAAAATTAAAAATGTTCTAAAATAAATACAAACTTTGTTTGAAAGGTGGTTGAAAAGGTGTTCTCCTCCCGTTTTCAAAACGAATCTAAAAAATAAATTATATTAATTTCTATATATAATACAAAGATAAGAAGTAAATATATATTTTTGTGTGTCAATGATACTGACATTGGCAAAGATATTTTTGATATTTTTTGAGTTTTAGATCGTGGCGAAAAATCCAAAAAAGAAAAAATATATGAACACTCCACAATCATTCTGATATTCTTCAAATAACTCATTTACATTTTTGAAAAAGAGCACACACGATCTGAAAAAAAAATAAAGATCGGGGACTGATGTGGTATTCAATTATATATCAATGTGCAGCTTTAAGATTGAAAAAAAAATAACGTAGTTTTATCAAATTTTAAATGAAATAAAAAAATACATACTCTCTAAAGTAAAATCCATCACAGCAACAGTAATAATCTTCACTTCAAATCTTGTTAGATGTTATTGAAAACATTGCAAAATTGCAACTAAATTGTTTACATAAATCGAATTGCCTTATCACGTCACTTCAATCGCTTATGACTCATCGCTCTCGAATGTTTGCCATAATTATTACCTCGAATTATCTCTGGGGGGTTGTTATTGTCATGGGATCATCAATTAATCGATTCTTTAAATTGACTTTTGTTTCCCTAGCTTGTACTAGGCGATTCACTGTGCGTCCATTTCGGTAACTAGGTTAGCATAATCAGGACATGATTCATCTGAGATTGACATCATCCTCTCCGGATGATGTTAACGTGGTTAGCGAAACGCGCATTAAGAAACAAGTGATTTGATGTATAGCTCGAAATCTCTTTGAGTTTAGTGTTTCAAATTAAAGTTTCGAATAAAGAAGTAATGACATTAATCGTTAAATTTATCGATTTTGAGTAAATATCATTTAATTTACATGAATGGAATATAGGGTAATAAAACATCTGCATTTTGTCATTAAAGAAGCATACCGAAAATTTCTAAGAAATTCACAAGGGAGTATATTGTTTTCTCTAGTCGTAATTGTCAGTGAAGTGTTACGTGTATTGGCTATATTTATAGTTCCTCGAATTTTTGTACATAAAAGAAACATTTGTTTGTTTGTTTGTTTAAATTGTTGGACGATTTTATACGATTTCTAATACGTTCCACGTTTATAAAAAAACTATATAAGCTATAAATAGGCTAAGCGGAAATGTAGCTAATTATAAATTCAATTCTGGTGAAGATATAATTAGTGGAACTAAATTCAGAAATGCATAATAGTAAAATGACACATCGGTCAGTAAGCCCCTCGTCTGACAAATAAAACACACTTGTTTTTGTAAATTTCGACTTTGTTCCTCGATATATTCTCCTTGAAGAACAATACAATCATTCCAATCATTTTCTAACATTTTTACATCTTTTTTATAGAACGATTTCCCTTTGCCTTCAAAATATCGATCAGTTTCGGCAATTACCTCTTCATTAGAGCGGAATTTCTTTCCAGCGTGCATTTTTTTGAGGTCTGAGAACAGGAAATAGTCGCTGGAGAATACGCTGGATGATCTTAGTGCAATTTATGCAATTTAGCCATCGTTCCAATGATTTATGACACGATGCATTGTCTTGGTGAAGTAGCACTTTTTTGTTAATTTGTAGCCAGCATTTTTTGCGGTCTTGTCCTTTAAACGCACTAATAACGTTATATAATATTTACTATTGATGGTTTTACCTTTCTCGAGATAATCGATGAACCATATCCCATGGGCATTCCAAAGTACAGAGGCCATGACATTACCTGCCGGTGGTTGTTTTTTTTGCTCGCTTTGGAAGGCTATCACCGGCTGCCGTCCACTCAGTTGACTGCCAATTCGACTCCGGAATGTAGTGATGGATCCATGTTTTATCCATTGACACATATCGCATGAAAAAATCCTTTTTATTTCGCTTACACAGCTCTAAACATTGTCGAGAATCATCAATACGTTGTTGTGAGCAAACGCGGTACCAATTTCGATAGCAATTTACACATTCCCAAATGTTCATGCGAAACGGTGTAAATACTTCCTTTCGATATCGTAATGATATCAGCTATCTCCTGCAGCTTTACTTTACGGTTTTGCGAAATTATTTTGTGAATTTTTCTGATGTTGTCTGGTGTAACCACCTCATTTGGACGTCCAGAGCGTTCAGCATCATCGGTGCTTGCACGGCCACGTTTGAACGCATCATACCAATCAATTAGGGTTGATTTTCCTGGGACAGAGTGTGGCTAATGTTTATCAAGCCATTGTTTTAAAAATATCAAAAGTATCGTCACTTAAATCACAACAATTCTGAAACTAGCGGACAAATTCTCATGAAATTTTGACACTTGACGTTGGAAGGTTGGTACAATCGACCACTGGTAAGGATTTTTCGTAAGTAACACCATCTATCAGACCGGAGACTCATTGACCGATGTGTTATAACATTTTGTGTTACTTCGTATTTTGGACTGAAAAATAGACAATAAAATTGAAATATCAGGAACATAGGTATGATTTGACCTTATCCTTGTTTTAACGGTTTTTTTAGGGTCATTCAGTCAAATAAAAGTGCAACACCCAGTATATTTTTTTTAATGCGACAGATTTATTTCTTTATTGTCACAAAGTTTATCAAATCTAGGTGTCATTGAGGAGAGTGCTATTCGTAGCTCTTTTTCTATTACTAAACGGGCTCGATAGTTGGGTTTTATTGCAGCTAATGTAGAAAATACTGTTTCGCATACATATGATGTTACGAATAGTAGCGGTACTTCCATTGTTTTGCTTGACAAAATATTATATTCTTAAATTCGATTCAACCAACATTGAACTCGATTGTTGGCTGAAGCTTATGATGAACATGTTCTAACCCAAAAAAACTTATGAACGATGGTTTAGACGCTTTAAAAGTAGTGATTTTGGTATAAAAAACAGTGAGCGTCCAGAACAGCCGAAAATGTTTGAAGATGCAGATTTGCAAGCATTATTGGATGAAGACTCAACGCATACGTTGAAACAATTGGCAGAAGCATTCAATGTTACCCTATCTACCATTTCCGAGCTTCTACACGCATTGGAAAAGATCCAGAAGGAAGGAAAATGGGTTCTATATGAATTGAAGGAAAGAACCATTGAAAGGCGAAAACCCACTTGTGAAATTTTGCCTGCCAGACAGAAAAGAAAAGGTTTATGCGTCGAGTTGTGACGGGTGATGAAAAGTGGATTTATTTTGACAACCCAAAGCGCAAAAAATCATAAGGGATACCCAGGCCAGCTTTCAACATCACAACCAGTGCACAATATACATGGAAGAAGGCTGTGCTGTGTATTTGGTGAGACAGGAGAGGAAATGTGTATTACAAACAGCTAAAACCTGATGAAACATAAAATAAATAAAAAAACTATTAATTAAACTACTATTCTGGACCGATTTTCATAAACATTCTTTTGTTTGAAAAGTGTGTCACGGCGTTAAGCAAGTGTATCAATATCATGGCTAACTGCGACAACTTTTATGGCTCTCATTTTCGAGAAGTACTATTCTTACTATATTACTATTATTATTATTTACAATTTTAGAAAAAAACTAACAATGGGATTCTTGACCAGCACCACCTTAAACCAAAATGTACTGGATTTTATAGCTCTAAATTACTGGGTGTCCTTGATAATATTTTATGATTTTTACAATAATAATTAATAATTAATAATTTTTCTAATAATTACAGACTATTTTTTAACAAAAAACTTCCTTTATTTACAGGTCGATCTAAATTGGCATTATAAAACTTACTAGACATTGTAAATAAATACTAGACATTTCTATCATTCCGCCATTTTCTATCAAGCACTTTTCAATACGTCGTCGGGTATTGTTCACTACTTTTCTTAATTGTTGTTTGGCAATGCTACGGCAAGCCTGCCTAATACGATCACAAAGATCGTCTCGAGTTTGGAGCCTCGAAACATAAACCTTTTTTTTTAATTGTCCTCAGAGAAAAAATCAAGAAGCGTGAGGTCTGGGGATCTCGGCGGTCAATTAATTACAGGATTGTTTCGCGTTTTGTTTTAAACAGTTTCTTACGTTAATTGCATGATGAATAGGTGCCTCGTCAAATTGTAAGTAAAATTGTATTAAGATAATTAATAAGATAATTAAGAGGCGACGCATCAATTTCATCATTAAACTCATTTTGTTCTCAAGATCTGAGAAATCTAGCTGCATTCAAATTTCCTTCAAAATAATTTCTTCCAATAATAATGTCATTTAAAATACCACACCAAACGTTCACCTTAGTAGAATATTGTATCGTACATTGTATCATCCAATATGAGTTATCTTGAGTCCATAATCAAATATTTTGTGATGATATGATATCGTGTGATGATATGTGTCGTAAATGTGGCTTCATCTGTGTATAAAATATTTTTTAGAAGTGTAGAATCTTGTATGTACATGCCTTGTAACCATAAACACTATTCGATTCTTCTTTCAGTGTCACCAACTTCAAGTGTTTGAAGACATTTTGGTTTAAAAGGTTTCCTGTTATTTTTCTTCAAGCATACCCAGATAGTGCTTTTCGGGATATTTAAAATTCTACTAGCGTCCTTAACGCTTGAGTGTGGATTCTCATTAAAATAATCAAGAACTAATTGAGTTGCTCGAAATTCACGAGAACGATGCTAATTAGGCAGTTTATTAATAGTTCCGTTTTGATCAAAATATTGGTTTATACAAGAAACTGTAATATGATTGATGTTCCGTTCTGGATGTCTTCTATTAAATTCTTTTGCTGCTTCACGAAAAGTCTCCTGCCATCACCAACTAATCTTATAATTTCTACCTTTTCTTCTGAAGAATAAATCATATTTGTTAATTAGTTTGCAATTTTTGATTTCCATGGCATCCACAGTTTTAATAACAGAAAGTACATGTAATTAATAGAAAAATTATAATATAAATATCACAAATATTTAGGACACTCAGTAATTCAGAATCATAAAAATCGGTACAATTTGGTTTAAAGTGGTGCTGGTCAAGAATCCGTTGCTAGTTTTTCTCTAAAAAAAATCCTAATAGTACTTCTCGAAAATGGAATCCATAAAAGTTGATGCAGTTGGCCATGATATTAGCCAAAAAAACATGTGATACACTTTCTTAATGCCGTTTTCCGACATCAATCCAACGAAAGGAAGTATGAAAATCGACCAAAAATATATATATATATATATATATATATATATATATATATATATATATATATATATATATATATATATATATATTAAAAAGCTAAGCAAGTTCGCCCGTACTCCACGTCGTGCTTTGCCATTCCTTCATCCGCCAACCAAAGCGCCAGCAAGCGTCTCCCAAGACCGGTTTCTGGCCTTCAGCCGTCATCAGTTGCGCTCAAGCTTAACACCTGAAAAGCGGATGAAGGAACGACTAAAGCCATGACCATTTAAATTGGCCATGTATATATGTATACATATATGTATATGTATACATATATGTATATGTATACATATATGTATATGTATACATATATGTATATGTATACATATATGTATATGTATACATATATGTATATGTATACATATATGTATATGTATACATATATGTATATGTATACATATATGTATATGTATACATATATGTATATGTATACATATATGTATATGTATACATATATGTATATGTATATATATATATATATATATATATATATATATATATATATATATATATATATATATATATATATATATATATATACATATATATATATATATATATATATATATATATATATATATATATATATATATATATATATATATATATATATATATATATATATATATATAAAGGAGTAGAATCTCGGGTATGCGGTCTGTTCTTAAGAATTAATTCTTTCATTTCATTCTTTGATAATCCTCAATATATTTCGTCAGATTTTTTCTGACTTCTTCAGGAGGAATAACAGCTACAACAATGTCACATTATAAATAAACTTAAACAATAAATGTACAATGACGGACTTACAATGTAAAATTTAGTCAAAATGTTAAAATACATATAATAAAGCTAACAGAAAACATAGAATAATACTCACACGTAGGAACGAACGTTTCCAAGGAAAATATATACAGTTAAAATAAATGATATTGTTTTTTTTTTCCACATATACTGATCCTTTTTACCCTGTATTGAGAGTCGAAATATCAAGATACTAAGAATTAAAAATATTGTTTTCTTTCAATTTTACTTAACTTATTATTCTACTCATCCTTAATGTAGACTCTCAGCTTATGCTTGTCGATATTCCAATGATAAGATGAAAAAGCAATTCAGCTCATCTCACCCTAACATAGTATTTTACGAACAATGTGACACGTCTGTAAGAGCACGGCACGTTGTCCCACTATAGCAATCGATTTCGAGATACCCAGACTATCGAGGTTCTTTGAAAAATTCTTACTTATCAGGCCTTCGGCGGATATAACGAAGGGCACTACATCTACCTTACTCAGTTTCCACTGGTTCTTCAAGTCATATGCAAAATTTTTATATTTTGTGGATTTTTCCATCTCAGTTTTTCTAATGTTGCGAGAGAGCAGCACTACGATGTCAATTATAAAAGCCCGTTTCTCCTTTTTGTTGATTAGAACAGTATCTGGCACCGTTTGATCAGTAGTAATTGGTATGTGCCAGTAAAGAATGGTATCGGATGATTCAAGTACAGGAGAAGGCAAGCACTTATAATATGGAGGAGGTGCGCTTTCTAATAGCGAGTATTTTTTACAATTTGCTGATGTATAATTTTTGCCAGCTGATTATGCCGTCCTAAATAGGCATTAGGAGCAAGGGCCGGGCAACCGCCAATAAGGTGCTCAATTGTTTCCTTCAGAGTCCCGCATTTCCTGCACTCGATTACGTCCAAATGCAGTATGTGCTTTTCATAGTTCTTTCTTCTTGTTACCCTATCTTGAATAGATATCGCGAAATCTTCTGTTTCTGGGTACAAGAGTCCATCGGTCAGCCACTTTAGAAACAATTGTACGTCAATGGTATCATGTTTGAGTGAATTAGGAAACCTTTCATGTAATGTTTGTCCTTTCCATTCTCGAACGCAATCCGTGAGTGTTGTTCTGCTATCAATACGGTTTTGTTTATTTAGGTTCAGTGGGGTGAAACCCCGGTCCTTATTTGCAACCAATTTCATTAACGTACTGTTTGAATCAATGAAGTGTTTTCTCATTCTATTTTCTTGATTGAGACAGAGATTTTTTATGTTTACAAGGCCTCTACCCCCCCCCCCCCCCCCCCAAATTTCCTGGGATGTATAGTCTCTTCGTAGATGAGTTTATATGCAGGCATCGGAACTTTGTTGTTCGGCGTGTCAACCTATCAAGTTTATCAAGGTCAGTTTCTGACCATTTAACAATGCCAAAAGAATATGTCAAAGCTCTCACTACTCTCACATTTATCGCTCTAATGAGGTTTCCGTTGTTCAGTTTGGTGTTTACAAGTTTCCTAAGTCTCTTTTGGTATAGAGTGGAAAAGTCCTTCTTTAACTGGTTATGATCATGTTTATGCTTTTGGGGTATTCCTAAATATTTGTAGGATTCTTCTGGTGCCAGTTGTTGTATGTTACAGAATGTTGAATGTTGACTCTGAACCTTTCCCTTTTGTATACTAATGGTAGAACATTTGTCCAATCCGAATGACATTCTGATATCCCTACTAAATGTTTCGACCGTTTTTATCAAGGAGTTTAATTGTTCTCTAGTTTCTCCATATAATTTAAGGTCATCCATATATAGTAGATGAGAGAGCTTTCTTGGATATCCTCATGTTAAGTTTATATCCAATATTGTTGGAAGAACTGTTGTTTAGTAGTGTGGACAAAGGGTTCAAGGCTAGACAGAACCAAATTGGAGAAATGGAATCTCCCTGAAAAATTATTTTCTCGATATTTGTAGTAGCAATGCATTGTTGATCGACAAAAAGATTCGTTTTCCACTTCTCCATCAGGCACTTTAAAGAATTAATAATTCAGGTGCTCGTTCTGTAGAAATTCAGAACCTCAACCAATGAATCGTGCGGGACATTATCGAATGCTTTCTTGTAGTCTATTATTATCACAAACATGATTCATCGATCATGCCCATGATCAGCCTAGGCTGGTCGGGTTTACAATGCCAAGATGAGAAAGTAGTTCAGCTCCTCCCATTCAGCTCCTCCCATTCAGCTTAGTACCTTATGAACAATGTGGCAAGTTTGTAAGAGAACTGCTCGTTGTCTTACTGTGGTAATCGATTTTCAAACACCTTGAATTTCCAGGTTTTTGGAAAAGGTTTTGCTTACTAGGCCTTCGGCGGATATAACAAAAGGTAACACCTCCACTTTCTGGAGTTTCCATTGATTTTTCAGATCAAATTATTATTATTATTATTATTTTCGCCCATTTTTTGGGGCTGCTTTACTTCAGAATATATAATCAGACAGCTTCTGCCAGGATTATAATTCACGCAGAAGTACCGCCTGGTAATATGGCATGTTCCCAGTACAGCAGCCTTCTGCATAACGGCTGTTAATTCATTAGGAAGTCCAATCCTCTCTAAATTTTGCTGGAGTCTCCGCTCAATAAATCCTGTGGCTGATATAATGAATGGCAATATCTCGATTTTTTCAAGTCTATAGATGTCTTTCAGTTGGTAACTCAAGTCCTGATATTTAGTTACCTTGTGAACATAAGTTGCTCTGATATTATTGTCGACTGGTACGGCAACGTCCAATATTAATACCAATCTTCTTTTCTTATATATTATTAAAATATCTGGCCTGGATAAGGCATAAACAGCCCTATCCGTTGCCATGACTGTGTCTCAATAGATTTTAAGATCAATGTTTTCTTGGAGTGACTCTGGCTAATAATTGTAAAATGTTTTAGTACTTAACCCTTCTTTATATATTAGATTACTATGAAGGATTTTTACATTATCATTATGCCGATTGAGGTATTCTTTTGGGGCCATTTGACTGCATCCACTGATGATATGTTGTATGGTCTCATACGCTGCGCACATATTCTACATATGTCGGTTGCAATATCTAGTTTTAGAATATGTTTACAATAATATCGCGTAGCCATAAGCTGATCTTGTATGGCCAATAGCATACCTTCAGTTTCTCTTGTAAGCCATCTTTTAGTTAGGAACAAACTTGAAGCATTTTTATCTACTTCGTAACTTTGAAGTGACGCCGCGAATCTGCCGTGAATTGCCTTTCCTAGCCACTCATCTATTAGTCCTTCTTCATTTTTACTCGCAGATGGAAGCTGCATTGGATTGGAGAGGTTTAGCGGTGTAAAGTTTTTATCAGCATGTATTAGGGCAGAGTATCCAGGTAAGTTAATATTCCTATGGAAATAAGATATTAGGTTTTATTTTTGTTTCAAGTGACTATTTTCAAGAGACATCTGTCCCCGACCGCCATTTTTTCTGCTGATATATAATCTAGCTGCGGAAGAGTTTGGATGGTGTGCCCTATATGAAGTTAGGAGGACTCTCACCATCCTATCCATGGATTGGAGATGAGTTGTTTACCATTTGATGATTCCAAATGTATATATTACTGCGGGTATTGCCCACGTGTTGATAGCCAATATCGTGTTTTTCGCACATAAACGAGTCTTTAATATTTTTCATACTCGGCATCTGAGATCTGATTGGACTTTTTTCTTCATCTCTTTGGTTTTAATGTCCAAGGCCTGCTGAAAACCTTAATAGTTATACGACTCTCCAATTTATAGATTCTTAATTTCAATTCCGTTCAACTCCAACTGACTTTGCAACTGTTCTTTATTGGCAGCATATATTTTAATATCGTCCATGTAGCCTCTTGGCACCTCGATTCCATATCCATATGGGCAACGTTTCAACATATTGCTAAGTGGGTTTAGTGCGAGACAGAACCATAGCGGACTGAGGCTGTCACCCAGGAAAACCTCTTTTTTAATATATAGATACAGTGAAGTATATGCAGTTTTATTATTTCGCACATTTAATTTGGTTTTCCAATGTTTCATCAGATGTTGCAAAAGTTGTATAATTGTTGGGTCGATTTTTGTATATTTTTAGAATATGTACTAACCACTGGTGAGGCACAGAGTCAAAAGCTTTTCTATAGTCCACCCAAGCGACTGATAGGTTGCGCTGCTTTGACCTGGCTTGATTTGCAATTATGGTATTAATTACAAGCAGTTCCTGCTTGTAATTGATCCTGCTGGAGCCTTGTGATGTCCTTTTACATCCATTTTATTCAGTAGCCATGATGTTGTTATTAATTATATGTTTCTCAATTCCTCGAGCAATACAAGCGGTAAGGAGCTTATATAGACATGGTAAGCAAGTTATAGGGCGAAAGTTCTTGGGATCTGATGTGTTAGTTGCTTTTGGTAACATTAGAGTTATTCCTTCCATAAGAAAAGTTGGCATTATGGTAGGATTTGACATAATGGCCTGAAACTATTATACTTATTGTTATTATTATTATTATTATATTTTCTTCTTTTTCCCATATTACATTTCAACTATTTGTGCAAAATCTTTTTTAATTTTTATTTTATTTTATTTTAATTTTTTTAATTTAAAATAAAATAAAAATAGATGACACTTAGCCCCTCTAGATCAGACCTGGAATTAACAGTATTTTTATCTCTGTTGATGTGAAACATCTCACCATTTAGTGAGATTATTCTCAATCGCTAGGACCTTGATTGAGCTATAATCAAAATTATGGCCAGTCTGATGGCAATAACTGGCCAATGCACAAGATGTTTTTTCAATGCGCGTATCACTCCTATGTTGGGTAATGCGTTGTCCCAAACTTTGTGCGTCTGCCCAATATAACAATATAACAACATTCATATTCACAGCAAGGGATCCTATACACCACATTACATTTTTTAAGAAGTGGAATTTTGTCCTTAGTTCGTGTAAATAAATCCCATGATTTTTTGAGATTATATTTGGCTATTTATATTAATTATATTATATTGGTATTTATATTAAGTTTTGTTAAGAAAAAAACATTTGGATTTAACTTTTATCTTCTCTTAGAAATATTATAATGTATATGCGGCTTTTTTCCTTTTGTCGCTTCCTTTAATCACCCCAACTGTATGGATACCAATTTGAAAGATACTAAAAGTGCCCTTTCGGTATATATGAGGGTCGTTCGAAACGTTCCTGGCCTGACAAAGAAAACATAAGGTTTTTTGACCTCATTATTTGAAGTAAATCTGGCATTAAAGCAATGTTGATATGCAGACCCATTATCGTAGTGAAAAAATAAACTTTTTTTGACCACCCTTCAATTAGCTCAGTAATAATACGTAATTCTTACCGTTGATAACAGTCTTTTGCTGGGTAGCCTATGAGGACTATATCACGAGAGGATGATCAATCGAGATGTTTACAATATCAGCAAGCTCGCAACCTTCTGTTAGCGATTATTTAATATAAGATTCTGGATATTTGTGACAATTTTGTCGGTTGTAGCCGTTGTTGGGCGTCAGATGTATGACTACATTTAAATCTAGCAATTATCATCGAAAATAAAGGGAACGACTTTTTGAAACTGGAGTTAACCTCTTTTTTATATCTGTCGGCGTTAAACCTACCAAAACAAAGTTTTTTATAACAATTCGAATTTCAATGTGATGTATTTTTCAGAAAAACCTCAAAAGTTATTTGCTTTATTTGATGGCCATAAACAAGCAATTAAACTGGTCAACATCTAATCACACTTGCGCCATCTTTGTGTCAGGTCAAAAGCTCTTCGAACGACCCTCGTAAACTATAGCAGAACTCTTTGGTATTATAATCCATTGAAACGAATTTCTTTTTATATCTAAATTTATACTATGATTGTCTTTGTGACAAGTGGGTCGATTATTCCACGAATTTTGCACTGAAATTGATTGTTTTATATATCGAGCAGATAAAAAAACACTAATTATGTTTCAGTTTCAGTTCGAAGAACGGAGTCTGTAATATTCACGTTTTTCGGGAATCGTTAATTTTAAATTGATTGATTCTGATTTAAATCATATGTAGTTTAAATTAACGGA
Organism: Cosmopolites sordidus; assembly: GCA_031761425.1. Lineage (NCBI taxonomy): Eukaryota > Metazoa > Arthropoda > Insecta > Coleoptera > Curculionidae > Cosmopolites > Cosmopolites sordidus. The sequence goes on from JARFXV010001288.1 coordinate 130,468, forward strand.
AAATTATAGAAGTAATTTTTCTTTTATATCATTTATATTTTATAGCCTTCTATATTCACATTTTCAGGATTTCAATTTAGAGAAACCTTTGGCATTTTCCGGAAAACATGTTTCAGAGTAAAATCTCACCCTCAAGATAAGTACTGGATATGGGATACCCAGTGGTGAATTAAAGGATACCCAGGGGTGAAAGTGTTTCCCCTTATAAATGGTCACGTTGAGGCGATGGCTTTGAATGGGGGAAAAAATTACTATCCCCACCATAGCTGTCTTAAGATGTAAATACTAACAAAAATATAACGGACCGATAGTTAGTCTATGGGTATACGCCACCCATTGCTGTTGTTGTGTTAGTACATCATAAATATGTAATATTTTATATAAATATAGTAATATATAAATAATAGTAATATATAAATATAAATATATCAGTATGTGGTAAGTAAATGATAAATATTGTATTTTCTATAGTATTTTTATTGAAAACTTTGATTTGTAATTTTTTTAACATTCATTTATCGGTTTCTTTCATTTTCTATTTAGCTCAAAATGAACACGCGTTCTCGTACTAGCTGTGCATCTGAAGTAGAAGCGTTATATAAGTATGAAGCGTTATTATTAAGCGTTATTTAAGTGTTTGTATTAATAGAAAATTAATGACTTCATATGGTTAACTAAGCATTATTATTTTAAACCAGTGAACTAACTAAATAAATATAACTAACTAAATAAATATTTTTTTAAATAAAGCTAAATTATGTAATAAGTATGTGAAAGTACATTAAGTCCCCTTTTAAATGCCCCCTTTTAAAACTTTTCTAATCTATTAATCTATTAATTCTGCCTAGATATGATAGTTTGAATAGCACACCTCATTTTAATGTTAAAATCAAGCAAAAAAATGTTTTTTTGCTGATTTTTTCGATGGTATTAAGAATAGTATTATTTTTTGAAACATTCTATATATATATAGTCATTTTCTATACTGATTGAGGTTTAGAGAAAAAAAAAATTAAATTTGATAATTTAATCAAAAAATATTAATAATCAAAGACATACTGCGCTCCAGAATACTGTGCTCCAGGTTAATACTCATCTGAAGTGGTGGTGCGTTATTTGGGCAATATCATAGGTCCCCAACGGGGCCGATACTGCCACCCAGTCGGCTCTGGAGCCTTCCATGGGGGCAGTAGAGGTCGAGAGGCAAATTGGGGGGCTTTAAGACAGTCAAGGGAGGCGGTCATAGAGTAACTATCTATTAAAGAAATCAATATAATAAAATACTTTGAAAATAACTACTGTTTTTATGAATAAATATTTTATCTAGCTATCTAAAATTTTTATATTATTTTTATCGGGTAAATAAGCATTCATAATGTAAATTAGCACTAGGTATACATATACCTAATTCGGTTTAGTATTGTCAGTGAAAAGTATTTGCAAGTTGGTAAGCAAAGACGCGATTCACTCAGTCAAGTATGTTTCGACAAAAACATGCGATGTTGTAATGATTTGTTTAGAGAAGAAGTGCATCGGTATAGCAAACAAGAAAACGCATAAAAGTTGATGCGTACACGAAATTAAATCCATAAAAGCAGGGAATAGCTCTAGAAATGTCTTGTTATTTGTGTGTGCTTCGTCTATAATCCATATTCGTGAGTGATAAGTCATTGTATCCGTTATTTTTATAACTATATATAAATCTAAATAGAAATTTAATAGTTAAATCTAATAATTTGAATCTAAGAAGCAATGTAGTACGGTATTGAGTATTTAAAATATGGATTTACGGACTTTCCAACGAACCGATCATTACATATGTGTATAATTTGCCAAAAAGTTTTTTCGAAAATCTTCTAGGCTGCAAGAACATTTGAATAAAATGTATTCTGATAAAGGACAAATATTTATCCTATTTTCAATGATTGGAAAAGAAATATTTAAAACCGCCCAATATATTGAACCTTTTTGTGTTGTCTTCTAAAGAAGAAGATGATGGACTACAAGCTTCATATAATATTTCATTGTTAATCATATAAGCAGGAAAACCACATACAATTGGCGAGGAATTAATATTGCAGTCAAAGAGATAAAAAAACTCCCTTTTATCATAAGACACCGTCATATATCATCAGGAAAATTCTTCTGAGTAATAATTTGGTGCAAAAAAGAATAGATGAAATGGCTAAAGACGTTGAAATATCATTATGCGATTACTTGCAAATTTTCCGTTCAACTCGATGAATCAACTCTACGAAATAACGAAACACTATTCTTATCATAACTTCAATTCATAAAAGAAGTAAAAAAATGTCAGCCGTTATTATTTGCTAACAATTTGGAAACCGATACAAAGGGAGAATCGATATTTAAGACCACGAACAAGTTTTTTTCGAGTGAAGTAAATTCCTATTCGTAACAATTTTGTCAGCTGCTACTGATGGTGCTCTGGCAATCACGGGGCTTCATAAGAATTTTGTAACGCATTTGAAGCAAGCAGTACCAATCGTACTCGATATACACTGTGTTATTCATCGGCAGCATTTGGTTGCAACAAATCTGAATGAACGCCTGTATACGTCGCTCAGAAGATCAGAAGCAATTCATTGAATGACAAATTATTTGGCAAATTTTGTAACGAAAATGAATATTACAATCGCTTGCTGTTGCATACAGAAGTTTGTTTGCTCTTAAAAGGTATTTGCCTGAATCGTTTTTTCAATCTATTTGACCTGTACTGAACTACTTGAACATCGTATTTGGATGCCCCCATGTATTAAGTGCAGTAGCTAGCTAATGTAGTGTCTAAGAAAAGAAACTGGCTGCACATCACTGAGCGTGGCGATTTGCGACTGCTCTTAACGAAATTAGATCCCGATATTAACTAATTGTTAAAACTCCACCAGCCTCAACCACGTCATTAATTTATTATTTCTTATCGATTTTGTTTAATTTTAAATTTTTAATAAATAATTCTTTACTACATTTGATGGTATTTTTAATTAATTTAGATTTTGTGGTTCTTAATAGATAGATAGACAAATAAAATATATATTAGGTGTAGGTAATGTGCAACAATATTTTAATATTTAGTATAATTAACTATTATGGAAGGGGGAGTGTTAGATTTTTTTTTGTTCTTTCAAAGGGGGCGGTGGTTCAGAAGGTTGGGAACCTCTGAACTATCTGATGGATTGCTGTAAAGTCTTTTTCAATTTAGGAACTAGGTTAAAATTTTTGCAGTTGGTCGTTCTGTTTCTTGGTAAAAACCTACAGTAAATATATTTTTTATAATGAAACGGTCAAGGTTTGGCGCGGCGATACTTTATAATTTTCTTATCATTTGTTTTAGGACTCATGTATTAAAATTATCATTAAAATGACATATTTTAATTTTAAAAATAAACACAGAATCGATAAGAAATGAAAAAATCAACCAGATGGTTGAGGCTGGTGGAGTTTAGGTACTGCACTGAATCCACGCTCAGCCAAATACGATAAAGGACATGCAATTAAAAATTTCTGTACTATTTCCTACAATCCAAAATAAAGAACTGGTATTGATTTTTGAAGCCAAAACTCTTGCTATCTTTTTCTGATTTTACTTTTAGTTCTTCGTTAATTGTGAGTTCTACGAGTTTCTCTTCTAAATTTGGTGATCCTGCTGTATCTGCATTTGCGAAAGGATCTAAAACCCAACTGGGTACATTCATGTTTAAAATATCCTGGAATTGCTCTGTAAAATCAGCATGAAGGTCCAAGTGTTGGCAGTAAGTAAGTAAATCTTCCTGTTTTGCAGAGACTGCTGATAATGTGGGAAAGTGACTATATTCACTTCTACCTAAATTTCCTTTGAGCAGAAGAAGTTTCTCCACAAAATCAGCTATAACATTGTTTGTTTCAACATTCAACTTATCACCTTGCAATTGTAAATTGACTTCATTAAATATTTTAAATAGGTCTGTCAAATAAGCGATTATATTAATTCTTGGATATAATCAGGTTTTCGCGCCGTTTTTAATCTATATTTTCATCACTTTCACTACAAAGTTTGCCAAATAATCTGTCGTTCAATGAATAATGTAATGGAGCGACGTATACAGGTGTTCATTTAAATTTTTTATAACCAAATACTAACGATGAGTAACACAGTATTCAGCGAGTACATTTGGTACTGCTTGTTTCAAATGCACTATGAAAACCTTACGACGCCCAGTCGTTGCTGGAGCACCATTGGTAGCAGCTGATAAAATATTACGAATGGAATTTGAAAAAAATGTGTTCATAATATTAAATATCGATTCGACAACATTTTTCTTCTTTTATGAATCGAATGTATGATAAGAGTAGTGCTTCGTTATTTCATAGAGTTGAATGAAAAATTTGCAAGTTTTTAAGTAATCGCATAATGATATTTCAACATTTTCTTCAATTTAGCTATTTCATCTATTCTTTGCACTGAATTATTAGTTTGAGGAATTTTTCTGATTATATCTGAGCCTTTATATGAAACGCAGTTTTTATTACCCCTTTGACTGCCGATAAGAGTAATTCCTCGCCAATTGCGTGTGGTTTTCCCGCTTTTGCGATTAACAATGAAATATTATATGAAGCTCGTAGTCCATTGTCTTCTTGTTTAGAAGACGACACAAAAGATTCGATATATTTGGCGATTTTAAATATTTATTTTCCAGTCTTTATAAATGTATGATATAATCTCGAGTATGATAAATATTTGTCCTTTTTATCAGAATGCAGTTTATTGAAATACTGTTCTAGCCTAGAAGGCTTCATGGCATCATTTGAAAAAAAAACACATAGGTAATGATTGGTTCGTAGAAGAGTGCGTAAACCCATATTTTAAATACTCAATACTGTACTGCCGGGATTTCTTCTTCGATTCAGACATTTTGAAATACAAAATTTGCCACGGTTTCAATAAATTAACTTTTCAACAGATTAACCCCAATAAAAGTATAAAATTAGGTACTTAGAATAGATAAACAGCTGTAAAACCTTAGTTTTAAAGTAGTGTTTGAGAATGTAAAGTCTTTTTACGAAACTATAGCCACACAAATTTTGTTTAAAAATAAAAGTGATAGATAACAAAGTAAACGAGGGTCTCGTAGCCATAAGCGAATATTGACCGAATTAGTGTTTTATAGACCCTAACTTTCGTGTTTCATTTAATAAGTTTAGATCTTAGAATTTACTACTAGGATCAAAACACAACGCGACTTTTGTTTTAACAATTCGCGCGCTTTACGTATTGATATAACCATTTTACTTATGGTTCGCTTGGTGATTTTTGAATTAGTTGATTAGAAATTAATTAGTTAATTGAGTAAAGAATTAACATTAAATTTTGTCTAAAAAGCAAATTTCCTTGTGCCGATGTATTAGAAAGTTAAGAAAGTATTGGTAGTGGCGATGAAACTATGTCAAAAAGTGTCTACAAGTGGTACAAAGAATTTAGTGATGGTAGAGAAGTAGTTCAACATGAACCTCGTTCAGGAAGACCTTCCCGCAACCAGGGTAAGAAACATTGCGAAAATCAAGGATCTTGTATTGAGTAATCGCCGATTAGTATAAGTATTAGAGGTATTGTATACATTACTGGAATATCATTTGAATCAATTCAATCAGTTCTGAAGAACTATTTAGGTTTGTTCCGGATATCCTCTCGTGTTGTTCCGAAAATAGAGATATTGTTGTAAAATATCAACATTTTGAATCTGCTGGAGAGATGCTTCCTTTAGACAATGGTATTCTGAAATGCGTAATTTCTAGCGATGAAACATGGATTTATACTTATGACCCAGAAACAGTTCAATAGTCGAGCGAGTATTTTGCTAAAGTTGAACCAAAGCGGAAAAAACACGTCAAAGCTAGGCAAAAATCAAAGTCATTTTAACTATTCTTTTCGATTACCGTGGTTTACAAAGAGCCCCTTGCAACTGGTCAAACAATTTATAAAGAATATTATTTAAGTGTTATGCATGACTCCATTTGAAAAAGACATTTCAGATTTGTAGTAAAAGAATTAATTCAACAATTTGCATCAAGATAACACTCGATCGCACCCGGCAATAATTTTCCGTTAATTTTTCGCTAAAAACCAGTAAAATGCCGTTTCACAAGCACCGTATTCATTAGATATGGCACCATATGACTTTTTTCTGATCCCTTCTATTGAAAAAACCACTTCGTGCCGTTTTGAGTCCATCAAAGCCATTCAAGAGAGTTCTGCTGAGAGTCTGCTTTGTGCTTTGTATAAAAACTGTTCCGAAGACTGGAAAAGATGCTGGATTAAGTGTATTGTGAAAGGGGATCATTATCCATAATCTTTTTAAAGTGAATTTTGTCGATATATCTATCCTAATTTTCCCATCTGTTCGTAAGTCAAGTTGAATGGTGCTAAAAATATCTTTTTGGATTATACATCATTAGAACAGTATTGTATTCCGTTTAAGCCAATTTCGTTTTATAAGTGAATTTGTTCTATGTATGTTAGAACTTTTTACGATCGAATATTTTACGATTAATTGATATTGAAATGATTACCAAGTGAGGCGGTTAATAATTCATATTAAAAAAAACACATTTAATTTGAGAGGAATTTAATTTGATGGTCTATACCAGTATATATCATCGTTAGCGGCATATTTTTCCAATCTCTCTGGCAATTTGTGGATGCCCTTCCAGAAAATCGTACATCTTTTGAGGTGGTCCAGTCATCAAACCATTTTCCGATAATTATCTCCGTAATTATTGGTGTTTCATGGAAAGTGCAAAATATATCGATGAAAACAAGTACTAGGGGGAAGGGTCGCAAGTCTGGTGAGTACGCCGCGTGGGGCAGAGTTCTCAGTCAAGTGCAGAAATGGTGTCTCTGGCCGCTTTCGCTGTGTGTGATGGGGTATTGTCGTACTGCAAAACTACTTTTCCGCTTCTTGTCGCCCATTCTCGTTACTTTTCGATCAGTACATGGTTCAAATTGATCATTTGTTGACGGAAGCGAAGGTATTATTCAGAAGCTCATGGTACTCGACACCCTTCTGATCCCACCAAATGCGATTCGGTCCTGCGGTCGATGTTGATTATTATCCTGGGTCAAACCACCATTTTTTGCATTTTGGGTTCTCGAAATATATCCATTTTTTATCTCCAATCACGATGCGAAAGTCTTTCTTCTATGCCGATAAAGCAAAACCTCGCAGAAATCGTTTTTCGCTTTTCCATCTGTGTTCGTTCAGCTGATGTAGTACCCATTTTCCTGCCTTCTGGATCTTTCCCATGGCATACAGACGATCTCAAATCGTTTAGCGACCAACATTGAACCTCTCTTCCATTTGTTGTTGAGTTTGCATTGTCTTCTTCAAATTTGTTCGATTGACCTGGGCGTTATTTCTCTTTCAAATCGAAATCGCCACTTTTGAATCGTTTAAACTAATGCCCATAAACATCTTGCATTGGGACATTGTCAGCTTAAGTTTCCACAAATACACGACGGCTTTGACTGGCGTTTTTTCTTTAATTGAACGATAAAAGCAGTACGTGCCGCAACTGCTCTTTTTTCAGCTCGAAACTCGACATATTTATCACATGAAAAAATATAACGCTAACTCGAAATCGTTTAAACATCATTGACGTTTTGAAAGATACTGTCGTAGCAACAAAATGACATAAGAGATTAGACTGTGAACCGACGATTGTTTCCACCGCCATCTCTTAAAAAATTAAGAATTATTAACTGCGACACATTCTATATATCGACCTAAAAAACAAATATATAATACAAAAACACCTGTCAAAGGGAGAATCCATTATTTTACACGCCCTGTGTAGTAAGTGAAGTTATATAAACCGTCTAAAAAACGGATTAGCAGATGTAACTTCAAAGCATATCGTACTAAATTTTAATGATACTCCCGTTTCTTCGAAATAATTTAGATTATTGGAATTAATGGAATGTTTTAAATATGCTACATATAACAAGCATTACACTAAAATAGTTCACTCGCCTTATATCAACTTCAGTGAAGCCTCCAAATGTACGCTGCTAATACTAGTAAAACGAAGTAAAATATATACCACTTTTACTGGTAGAAATACAAAGTAAAGCTGAATCGTATGACACATAAGGAAGCAAAACTGTTTACTTTTATTGTATTTTTTTTTTTAAATCGATGAAAAGAGGTACGTAAGGTTTGGTGAAGTTGAACAATTTATCTAAGAAAGGGATTAGCAGATGTAACTTCGAAGTATATCATACTAAATTTTAACGGCACCCCTTTTTCTTCGAAACAATTTAGATGTTGAAAAAAATACACGACACGATTATATATATATATATACATATATATATATATATATATATATATATATATATATATATATATATATATATATATATATATATATATATATATATATATATATATATAGATATATCCAACACAATCCGTCGATGGACCAGAAATCGGGACTCGTACTCTTTTGGCCTAAAACCAGCGCATTACTGCTTTTTTTTTTCAACTTTTTCTATGGCTTTCGAATGTACAACTTATCAAACTCTGCAAAATAGTCGTCTGTTTCGGCGATGGCATCTTTATTTAATGTGAATTTTATTCCAACCAACCATTTCTTCATGTTTGGAAACATAAAAGTTAGGAAAGATAGAAGACAGATAGAAGTTCGGAGAGGGCCAAGTTCGGAAAATAGAGCGGAGGTGGCTTCAATTCGTAGCGCAAATTGACTAAATTTCGCTGTTTTAACGCCGGATGTGTTGAAACAACACTTTTTCTTCGCCAAATGAGGGCGTTTTTATCAACTCTCTTAGCTGGTTTGAAAGGACAAAGGGGCTTTTAACAAATATTCTATTTGCTCAAATAATGCTTAACATATTTCAAGAAAACGAATATTTAATCATCGTAAGTGATGATGTACGCGATTTACAAACCCATACACCTACACATACCTACACATAAAAGATATGTCATCTCCTTTTTTTTTCCCACCATCTACCCACTACAACGAAAAATCTGTACTTGCTACAGTAATTAGCTTATCATTTTCGGGTTTAGGACTACAAAATACTTCATATACACCTATTTTCATCAATGTTACCTCAAAAAAAAAATAAAAAAATGGTGACCTGCATTATATACAAAAAAAATGCACTTAATGCGAGAAGTAAGGCAGGGGTGGATCCTCTCACCAACACTTTTTAATATGTATTCAGAGGTCATCCTTTAGGAATCATTTCGAGGAGAAACATCCGGCGCGGCTGTAAATGGTGTTCCTTTTGTTAATATAAGGTATGTCCATGACACTGTCGTATTGGCGGAAAATACCGAAGACTTATAAAGAACACCGAAAATGATAAGATAAATCCGCAAACTCTACGGATTGAATATGAACCTAAAGAAAACAAAAGTTTTACAAAATCACCCAATAACAACCCACAGTTAAGAATTAACAACAGTAATATTGACCGAGTAGATAGATACAAGTATTTAGGAACCTGGGTTAATTCAAGGAATGATAACACCGAATAAATAAAAACAGGGTTTAGAAACAGCTCCCAACGATAGAAATACTAGAAATACTATAGAAAAATAACACAGGTCGACACGATTTTTGTAACATCGATAAGAATGCTCATTTTGTGTTTCATTTAGTTAGTTATTAAAACACCTTTTTACAGAAATGGCCTAGCACATTCCATTTTTAAATACCTGCTTCTCCTTTATATCATGGGTTAATTGAAATTATTTGTACCTGATTTTAGAGTACAAAGGTAAGGAGTACTTTGGTACAAAGTATTAGAAAATGAATTGAAAATTCGAATGATTCGCTGCTATATATACTCGATTCTCCTTTACGGCATAGAATCTTCCACCCTTAATAAATACATGATTAAAACACTCGAAGCTTTTTAAATATGACTAGACAGAATAATACTACCTACCTCTTACTAAGTTACAAACAAAGAGGTCCTATGTAGAATATACACTGTATTGTACTAATAACAACCACAAAGGCACGCAAATTCGAATATTTTGGTCATATAATAAGAGGACAACGTTATGAACTATTAAGAATGTTTGGACGACGGAAGATAGAGGGGAAAAGACGCGTGGGAAGGCGAAGAATGTCATGACTGCAAAATTTGAGAGAATTGTTTAATTGTACATCGAACTCCTTATTTAGAGCAATTGTAAACAAAGTGAAAATAATCATGATAGTCACCAACCTTCGTTTGAAGACGGCACGATATGAAGGATATGGTGAGCGATGAAACTCATTTCCATTGAAATTGGAGAAGTCAATAAACAAAACTGCTGGTCTTGGACCTCAGAAGGTCTCCATGAATTGCGCCAGTGGCCACTATATGATTCAAAAACAACGGTGGGGGTGTAATAATGACATGTTTATCATGGATCAACCTATATAAATTAAGGTGATAAATTTTGAGGCTATTTTTCAATTTCTTCAAAAGGACCATTAATGAATAGATAGAGTTATAAAAATGGCTTGAAGGAAGTTTTGTTTTCAGTAAATATTTATTATATTAATTGTAATAAACTTCATCTAATCAAATTCGTCGTGAAATTACATGTTTGTTGAATTTTTGCTTAATAGGATCATTTATTTATAGTATAACGTGGCCCTTGATGTTGTAATTAGTTATCGTTTGTGAGCATGTTTTCTCATTTATCCTAATTACATCCATGATAAGTATAATCATAATTGTAATAGATATACAAATAATTGCCATAAACCTTATCGGAAGTTGAACTATATCTAATTATGTTTTTTTATTAAATTTTAATGTAAAACTAAAATATTATGAATAGTACTACTACATACAATTTTCTTTCTGATTCTAAAATATCACTTATTATTTTTAACAAACATTAGCGTTTCTAAGTTTTCATAATAATTTTCCTCATTTTGCCACCATACTACGTATAGAACCTGTACGTTGTCCAAAATGTTCATTTTAATCCTTACATCTATTTCGATATGGCTCTCAAATATAATTCCAGAATATAAACCATCAGAATCGTTTAGTACTGCATAAACCATCAGTATCGCAGTTGTGTTTGAATTATATACTTTACATGTTTTGCATAAAAATTGGGAACATGATAGAAGAAGCACATGCCGGGTCGCTATTATGTATGGAAACGGTCAAATATCTCGACAACGCTTTGAGATTTCTTAATTTTTTATACACAAACACCAGGAAATGTTTGCCACCTTTTGGGTATATTGTCATTTTTTTTCCTGTCGCATATTTGAAATCTAAGGTTAAGGCTAAGATTTTTTTTAATAACAACAGTATTTGAATTTGGAAATGTTCGAAAGAGCATTTTTTTCTAAATTCAACGGGGTAAATATTGAATGATTTTTTTCAAAATAGATTTTAAAAAAGGCTCAGTTTGTTTTAGGATAAATATATTTTTCATTTAGTAGTTTATAAAACAATGGATGACATACGAAGTATTTGATTATATTTGAACTGTTGACGTTAATTTGTGAATTTCAAATTTCTTTCAATTTTTATATGGAATTAACATGTATTTAACTGAAACAGAAAAAATTGAAATAATAACAATTGTTGTATACGGTGACAGAAGCAGCATTTATGTTGAAGTTTGTCGAGTATTTAATGAAGTGCATCTCGTATAAAAACATCATTAAGTAAACAGTTTCAAAAACAGTGATATGGTCCATAATACAGGCAGAATTTAAAGTCATCCAAAACTAGGAAGACAAGACAAAAACTAATGACGAAAATCGTTGAATATTTTAATTGATGTAGTAGACAATGGTAAAATTTCCGTGCAACAATTAGCTTTACATCATAACATGTGTAGACGCTCAGTCCAAAAAATAATAACAAAATATTTTTATCCTTACAAAATACAATTACTACAAGAATTAAATGAAGATGTTTTTGATCCAAGAGTTGAGTTTTGCGAAGTTGCGAACAGTTGTCAAGTGTAATTAAATACTTCATGTGTCATCCATTGTTTCATAGTCTACTAAATGAAAAATATATTTATCCTGAAACAGACCGAAACACCTTCTAGCGATTTTTTTAAATATATTTAATAGAAACCATACAATATTTACTTCGTTGAATTAAAAAAAACTCTTTCCAACAATGTCTATTTCAAGTACTGTTGTCATTAAAAAAATAGCCTTGGATTTCAAATATGCAACAAAAAAAATATACCCAAAAAGTGGCAAAAATTTCCTGATATTTGTGTACAAAATATTATTAAGGAATCTCAAAACGTTCTCCAGATATTTGGCAGTTTCCATACATAATAGCGACCTTGTATAACATAGGTATGGACGGTAATAAGTAGTACGAAAAAAATACAACAAATAAGCTAATAAATAATTTAGTGTCCATGAAAAACTGAAAAAAATATTAGAAACAGCTTCTGATAGAGAACAGTCTGAAATACAAACATGCACATGTTATTACGAAGGCAAATAGATACAATAGAAACATACAAATAACTGACCAGGAAACACATTCCTGTTTGAGGAGAATGAACAATGGAAGATCATCAGGTCTAGGAAATATTAGTATATAACAAAAATATTTGCATTTTTGAGCTACTTAGTTATTGACTATGTAAAAAATGTATACCTGGATAATACTCCTCGAAATATAGGCCGTTGTTTTCGATGACCTCAACTCATCTTTGAGCTTTCTAGTACTTGTTCGATAATCTGCCGAGACAGCTGCTCTTAAAATGTTAGTTTCGAGAGACCATGGACGACCTGATTTTCCCATATCTTCAAGACTGACATCTCCCTCCTGGAACTTTTTGAATCAGAGTTGATTGGTGCGAATTGATACGGCACCTTCCCCTTCTACTTCAAAAAACGAGTGGCGTCAGTCGCTTTGATGTCTTTTTTAAAAATAATGTCTTAAAATTGTTCTAATTTCGGGACTTATTTCGCTCATTTTAACATTTTTTGTTAAAAACCGTCGACTCAATATTTCGCAGTAGAATTAATTTAATCTTGAAGGAGGAATGTTTATTTGGCGGAGCAAAAAAGTTGAAATCAGATTTAATCTCTGAGGAGGGAAGTTTCACAAGCAAAAGATAAAATGCAAATAATTTTGTTACGCCCTAGTATTTCTGTAGAATTGGTAAATGCATTGTAGCGTTTACAAATTATCGGCCGCTACTGGTAAGATCATTTTGGGCGAATTGTATTTGAAAGTGCACCTGTATCATTCAGGACAAGGCCAAAACAGTCTAACTTCAAATCTCTAGGTGAACGGACGTCTTCGCGCATTGCCCTTCCGACAGATGTATGTAGGTTAGCTGGCCAAGCCATGCTTAGGCTTATTTGTTTCTGATATTCTTGTAGAGGGTTTTATGACCCGGTAATTAGAGAATTCGGCCAATTAGGGACCAGACCGTTGTAGAACTAATTATTTCGGAGCCCAACCATTACCGAATCCAGACTTTTTGGGACCATCTTGCACAGTACCCGGTCAGTACAGATTCCAGATCTTTTGGAAACCCCCGCATAGGGTCACAGAATTACCAGTAGGCGTACTCATTGGTATTTGGATACCCCAGTACTGGATAGACAAGCGGCGGGACAAAGGAAAAATAAGGCCAGATAAATGATTTTTAATATATTTTCTTATTGGATTAATGTTTCACGTTTCTTTTTTATAAATTACCTACTTCTCTGACTACCATCAGGAAATAGACAATTTACCGTTCGATCAGACCTATTATAGTTGATTTAGCATATTTTAATTGATCCTATATGATTACTTTTAAGTTAACATCATTTGCAGTATTGTTTAAGTAAACTTGGTACCATCTAGAATTTAAAGTTACTGAGAACTAGAGACGAGCTCGTGTAAGGGGAACTTGTTTTTTTTTAGGTTTCCCACAGTAGGGTTTGGTGGATCGCACCACTAAACCTCCCTGTGTTTTTCTTATTGTTTTTTTACCTTATTGTGTTTTTATTGTGCTTTCGTTTATTAAATGCCTAAAATTAATTCTATAGCTTTTTTTTAAAGATAGACCACTTCCCAGTTCCATGGTCTACTATTACATAAAATAATTTAACGAACTGGGTGGGGCCTTTTTTACGTGCCGCATCATCTCGTCCAGGACTTTCTCCCCGGTGCCTCCGGTGAACGGCTGCCGTCGCTGTAGCCAAGATTTTTCGATTGGTTTTATCAAAAGGAAAATTTTTGGTTACAGCATATATAAGGAGATTTATTTATGTGTCCGAACTTTAAATTCAAATAAAACAACAACCAAAATACCATGCCTTCAAACTATTTATTTTATGTGAAATAACATTCAATGTCATTAATATTTGAAAACAATTTCAGAGAAATATCCGCTGCGGCTATTCCTTACAAAGCATACTGTCAATCTAATTTCTGATCACTTTTTCAAGCAATTTAGGTATTATGTCCTCAATAGTCCGAGTTATGTTTGCTTCCAAGTCATTATTAATGCTGGTTTGTCGTCATAGACCAAAGACTTAACATAACCCCGAATAAAATAATCTATAGGCGTTAAATCATTACCAATTTACTGATCTGTTCCTCGAAATAATTTTCTCACCGAATTGTTCCCTTAATAAATCGATTCTTGTATGACATGTGGAGCTGTCCTGTTGGAACCACATCTCCTCAAGATCAATACCATTCAAATTCGGAATTAAATATCAGGTATGGCACTGACTAATTCTTAATATTTTCTTAAAAAACACGTTTAAATTGGAAGAAAGGTAAAAAATGGTTTACTCAAAGTATACGCCATCGCTAGCTGCACATTTTTCCTATCTCGCTCCCAGAAAAACCCTACATCTTTTGAGGTGGTCCAGTCATTAAGCCATTTTTCGATATCTCCGTAATTGTTGAAGTGTTCATGGAAAGTGCGCGATACATCGATTAAAATGTGTGGTAGTCAAAAGGGGCCAAGTCTGGTGAGTACGGCGGGTGAGACAAGAGTTCCCAGCCAAGTGCAGAAACGGTGTCTCTAACAGCTTTCGCTGTGTGTGATGGGGTGTGTCGTGCTGCAAAATCACTTTTCCGTGTCTTGTAGGTAGCTGTCCCTTTTGCATTCAGTGCTGATGTGATCACCCACGTACTTAACACAAATGGTCGTTGTTTTACACTGGTTTAATACGTGTCCGAATTTCGGGCAGTTAAAGCACTGGTGCACTATCCGCGGTTTATTTTGCACTTCGACTTTCACGTGCTGGTGCAAAAGTTTATCGATGTCGAGAATGTTTGTTTCGTCGCGCGGCACTGTCACTTGCACAATCGCGATGGGTTTCTTCAACTTTGTTCGTCATCGTTTGATGTTGATCGGATGGAAACTTCTTTGTAGCAGCTCTAAATTGACATCTTTGTGTGGGATTGTCTCTGTTACGACTTTGATGATGACGCGGAGGTTACTTTCTTCTAGTTTGGTAAAGGTGTAGTACTGGTAACCTTTTTCGTTGAGAAATTGCACTACAGTTTTCCGATCTGCTTCCTTCTTGGGTCTAAATAAGACGCCTTCCGGTTTGTTTGTAGCTGGCCCGAAAGCCACTTTGTTTTTCTTGAAATAGCACATTGCTTCCACGAATACCGAGTTGTTTCTGAAGACAATCGGTACTGGTCTGGCTGCAGCGCCGTCGGATGTTGTCGGCGTCTGTTGGTCTGCTGGTGGTCGCACCGTGATCGGCGGTTTCTAGGACCTGGTGGTCGGCGTCGACGAGGAGTGGGGGCAGGTTTATCTGAAGGCTGGAAGGCTTCGGCGGTCTGCATCGCCTTTCTTCTTTTCCGTCTCCTGGCTATGCAGGATATCTGCTGATATCCTTCTTCATCGGAAACCGGTATGTGATTTCCGTCGTCGAGGTCTGATGGGACATCTTTAGCTGGTGGTGCGATTTGTTCGGTTTCTTTTTGCTCTTTTTCATCTTCGACAACTAGTGTTTTAATAAAAACGCCCGATTCACTGACGTTACCCTCAGTTCCAACTCTGGTAAGAGCTATGATTTCACTTATTAATTCTATGATTTCCACGTGGAGTGAATTGTTTTTGAGGGTTAGATTTGCGTTTTCTTGTATCGTTTCTCCTAGCTTAATGGTTAGGTCTTCCATTTTTAAATAGTGTACTTGCAGGTGTTATGGAATTCAATCAATTCGTCATAAGTTGGAGTGTCGATAGCTCTGCAATTTTCCATCTCGAAAAACTGATTCCCGAGAATCAAATTTTTAGGCTTTTACACAACTTTCCACATTTACAGTACCAAATGGCTGAAAGCGATGTAGCGGGTGTGTTGTTCGGTGTTTAAGGTAGATGGGGCAAAACAGTCTAATTGAAGCTCCACAATTTTGCTGGGTCCTGATTGATACCTGTGGTCGTACATCGTCATGATGAAACACCACACCTTTAGTGCTAATTCTGACTGTTATTTTTTCAATTGCTGCCTTCAGCCGATCTTATTGTGAACAGTATCGACTGACATTTTTAATTTCAATCAACATGGCTAACATATGGCAAATCAAAGTGAATTTGAACATAAACATTGTTAATACCACAGGAATTAATAATATTTAAATAAGCATTTCGAACCCAACATCGATTTTTGTTTATAAGCAAATGAGCAATTAATGCTAAATCCCTACGAACTTTTCGGACAACTCAATATTTTTGTGTATAATTTATTATACTAATATTTATAATTATAATACTAATATTTTTATCATGTTTTTATGTCAGGTTAATGATTATTTTAAGAATTCACGTATATGCACTGGTATTGTTTGAGTCACATATAGATCAAGAAAAAAATAATTATATTTGGAATTCGGAGAATAAAGATTGGAATCTTCAGGCTTTCTTGCAATTGTTAATTTTAGGGTGAAAAACTGTTTTGGTTGCATATGATTGATGTGTTTTCATTTTGAATAAAACAAAAGTATGTAAAATTAACGTAAACTGATAGAAGTTATTTTTGTGTTTGTTTAATAAGGTATATACTAGGCTAATTGAAATGTTCGCGGAGCGGTAAATGATAAAACAAGTTTATCGTTGAAAAAATGACTTTATTCTTCCGTATGTTCTCCCTTAAGCCCAATACATTTTTTCTAGCGGTTCCCAATTCATTTATTTCATATACTTTTCATATTACTCATCTACAGCTGCTATAACTTGTTCATTTGATGAAATACGCTTGCCACGTAGGGATTTTTTGAGGTTTGGGAACAGATGAAAGTCAGATCTGGTGGATGTTCCAACAATTCGTAATGTAACTTGGCCATTGCAAGAACACCTCCGTGAGCCGGTGCATTGTCTTGATGAAAAATGATTTTTTTCTTCGCTAAACCAGGTCTTTTTTCGCGAATGTTAGCAACCAATTGATCCAAAAGCTTTGAATAATACTCTCCTGTTATTGTGTTACCGGTTTTAAGGTAATCAATTATCAAAATGCATTTTAGACCCCAAACAATTGATGCCATAACCGATCGATCGATTTTAACTACTTTAGCTGCTTCGGAGCTGAACAACTGACCTCAGTCCACTCTGCGGTTTCTTATCGCAGTTCAAAATACAAAACAAAATACAAAATACAAAATACAAAACGACGTTTAAAATCTATTTTATTATGCGAAAAAGATCCAAATATTGGTTAGAAAGTTTTACTCGAAGCCGTTTTTGATTAGAATTTAACAAATGCGGCACCGATCTTGCCCATAACTTTCTCAAGCCCAATTCCTTGTTCAAAATATGAAATACTCATTCAGTTGAGATGGTCTTAGCAATTTCACTTAAAGTCAATTGTGTGTCATCCATTACCATATCATGTATAAAATGTATTATTTGTTGAGTAGTTGCACTTATTGGATATCCAGAACGAGGGTCATGATCGTGGCTCGTACGACCAGGTTGAAACTCACCTGCCCATTTACAAATAATTGTTTTTGAAGGAGCAGACTCCCCTAATACATATACCATTTTACTATGAATTTCCATTGCCTTTCGACCTTTTTTACAAATAATTTAGTTACTGCACGATTTTCAATATTTTCTATTTTAAAAAATAACACTGATAAGTTCACTTTAAGATGCAGCTTTTTGTACGAATTAATTGACAGATCCACTTGAAACTTCATATGAAGGATGAAACTTCAAAATGTAGTAGATTATATAGTTCTTTTACTGTTGTATAGGTGTCGCTCCGCGAACTTTTCAATTAGTCTAGTACAGTTAATCCCAAAAATATTCAAATATTCGGACACTCTATTTAAAAAATCATTCTAGCAGTTCCAATTTACACAAAGAAAAGAAACTTCCTTAAAAAAAATATTGGAACGACATTATTTTGAGGCTTCAAAGCGTACTTCTTAGCAAAATTCAGTCGAGTTTTAATATTTTTCTTACTTAACCAAGGCTTTTTTTAGGCCATCGATGTTTTCTTATACAACGGCGTATTGTTTCGGTGCTGACTACTTTTTAAGAATGGTTTTCCACCAATGTTTTGAGCTTAGGTGCACTAATTTTCGGGTTTTTATGTACTTTTTTTTTAAATAAAGTATTGGTCTCTTTCATTTAATAATTTCGGATGGCCTGTTTAATTCTTCAAAAAAATTCTGTCCTCATTTTTGTAGCGTTGCATGATATCTCCAACCGTACTTTTACTCAACTGAAGCATTTGCCCAATTTTTCGGTAGGAATTTCCCCTTTCATAATGAAATAGCACTAATTGCCTATTTTTTTTATTTGGTATACGACCCATTTTAAAATGTTCCTCGGACACCAGTCTGTCAATTAGTATTTGTAGTAAACAAAATTCGAAGATTAATTAGAATAATATAACTGGTCCAGTTATGAGTTATAATCCTAACAATATTTATGTTTTGTTTCTTAAAATCCTAGAATTAAACCGATAATTTCGGAACATTGTTGAACACGAAGTTAAAAGGAGGTAAGAATGGTAAAATATACGAGAATAATTTTTTTTTTGGGATCCACTGTAAGTCGAACTAACTGTAAGTAAATCTAATCACTGTAGGTAAATTTAATCACTGTAAGTAAATCTAATCTGAGGAAAATATGTTATTTGTCATTTTTTTTTTGGTGACTGATAATTGTTAATATAACATAATGATTCATATATGATATTACATATTTAAATGCAACTTGGTCTATAATTATATTTCCTAATTAGATCAAAATTGTAATTTCTTATACATTTATTCTGGTACTATGATGCTTTTTATAGAACGAATAGATCTGGATAAACAACCGGAATCGACAGGAAATTTGCAAATTCCACTTTTGGTTTTTTTAAGGTTTCAGCACAAGAATTCATCGCATCTGTATTACGCGCAATTTATATGTTTATATAAATACAGACATTTGTTATCACAGAACTAGTGATTTATTTTTCATCACATGAGGTATGTTAACTAAAGACTGCAATATAACATCAAAATAGTGGAATTTTAGGATTGGAATTTTTTTAAATGCTATTTACTAGGCAGTAATGATTTTGTTGATCGTTTTTCGAAACCTGTGATACTCCGTGGCACTTTATAGGACCGTCATTCGAAGTTCTCGGCATCACAAAGAAAAATGAAAATTTTTGAAATTATATTATTTTTCAAACAAAACACCTTCAAATTCAGTAGATTTAGACCAGAGGTTTAAAGAAAAAAACCCCTTTAAAAGAAAAAAAAATCAACACTCCCTCTTCTATAATATTTAATTATAGCAAATAATAAAATATTAATTTAAAATACCATCAAATGTAGTAAAAAAGTATGTATTACAAATTTCAACAAAATCAATAAGAAATAAAACAATTATTGAGATAGTTGAGGCTGGTAGAGTTTTAACAAGTTGTTAATATCGGGTTTCAATTTCGTTTCACGCTCAGGTTTTCGCACTGGTTTCACGCTCAGGCAAATAGCAAGGAGGAAATGTAATTAAAAATCTCTCTACTATTGCCCACAATCCAGGGTAGAGAGCTGGTATTGATTTGTGACTCCAGAACTCTTGGTCTCCATTTCTGAATTTTACTTTTAGTATTTCGTTAGTTGTTAGTTCTACGAGTCCCTCTTCTAAATTTGATGATTCTGCTGTATCTGCATTTGCAAAAGGATCTAAAACCCAACTCGGTACATTCGTGTTTAAAATATCCTGAACTCGCTCCGTAAAATCAGCATGAAGACCGTCCAAGTGGCAGTATGTCAGTCAAGGAGAATAAGTAAGTAAATCTTCCTGTTTTGCAGAGTCTGCTGATAATGTGGGAAAGTGGCTGCATTCAGCTCTACCTATATTTCTTTTAAACAGAAGTTTTTCCCACAAAAGCACCTATGACGTTTTTTGTTTTAACTAAATTCAACTCATCACTTTGCAATTGTAAATTGACTTTATTAAATATTTTAAACAGGTTTGTCAAATAAGCGATGTCATCTTTGAATATAATCAGGTTTTCGGGAAGTTTTTCGTCTCTGTTTTCAAGGAAATCCAGTACTAGGTAGAATATATTGAAAACACGATTCACATAAATACCTTTTGAGAACCAACGAACTTCTGTATGTAGCAGCAAGCGATTGTAATCTATATATTTTTCATTACAAAGCTGGCCAAATAAACTGTCGTTCAATGAATTGCTGATAATCTTAGTGACTGCTCTAATAACGTAATGGAGTGACGTATGCAGGCGTTCATTCAGATTTTTTGCAACCAAATGCTTACGATAAATAACACAATGTACAGTGAGTGCATTTGGTACTGCTTATTTGTAATGCTCTATGAAACCCTATAAAAACCATCAGTAGCAGTTGACAAAATATTCCAAATTTTTAGCAAATAATAACTCGACAATTTTTTTCTTTTGTGAACGTATAAGAGTAGTGCTTCCTTATTTGGTATAGTTGATTCATCGAGTTGAATGGAAAATTTGCATGTCTTTAAGTAATCCCATAATGATATTTCAGCGTTTTTAGCCATTTCATCTATTCTTCTTTGCATGAATTATGACTTAGAGAAATTTTCCTGATGATATCCGACGGTGTCTTATGATGAAGAGTTTCTATTACCTCTTTGAATGCTGGGAGATTAATTCTTTGCCAATTGTATGTGGTTTTCCAGCTTGTAGGATTAACAATGACATTTATGAAACTCGTAGTGATCATCTTGTTGTTTAGAAGACGACGCACAATGGTTCGATATTCTTTTTCAGTCCTTGAAAATAAGATCAATCTTTGTCCTTTTTATCAGATTGACTTTTATTCAAATCTTCTTGCATATTTTTAGCGAAACATGCTTGATTGCGTGAATGACGTCTTTGCTTACCAACTTGCAAAGACTTGTCACCGACAATACTAAACCGAATTAGATATACATATATCTAATATTAGTTGAACATTTTAATGCTTATTTAAGCGATAACAATAAGATAAAAAATTTAGATAGCTAGATAAAATATTTATTCCTAAAAACAGTATGTATTTTCAAAGTATTTTTTTATATTAACTTCCTTAATAGACAGAAACGCCACAGCCGTCCCCCTTGACTGCCTTAACACCCCCATTTGCCTCTAGATTCGATACCGCCACCATGGAAGGCTCTAGTGCCCACTGCGGGGCGGTACCGCCCCCGTTGGGAATCTATAATTTAGACCAACGACTTTCCAACTTTTTCATACCTTTAGTATAATGTGATTTGTCCAATGTCTGCAAAATAGGGAGTTTTGAAAAAAAGTGTCAGCTTTGATCTTATCATTTAAAGTGAATTTTCGATCAGAAAGTAATTTTTTCAGGTCTGAAAAAACGGAGCAATCACTGGCATCAATCGCAACGGAGCAATCGCAACGATATGCGACAAATAGGACGTTTATGTTATTTGACAATGAATATTATTCCTTCTACTGGTCTAGTATAAAAGCATAATGTTCCCCGTTGATGGTCATGCTTTTTGCAAGGTAGTCTATGAGGAAGCACCACACCACGAAAACCCCAGAAAACCGTAACAATGATTTTCTTACAGATTAAACCATTTTCGCTTATTTTCGCCTATTGCCACCCACTCTTTGGACTGTTAATTCGTTTCTGGTGGGTAAAGCTATGGTTTCCTAAAAAAGCGGTGCCGTTATTTAGGGACCGTGGCAAGTCATGATGCGGCGGATTTAAGAAAACGGTCGCAGTAATTAGCAGCTCATAATAAACGATTCTCTTCCAGTCTCACTAAATGTATAGCATAGCCTTCTTTGGATGCAAACTGATTTTTGCACCGGTTAAAGGGGCATCTCTCCGCTTACACCATGATCATATACGCTTAACATTATTATACACAATCCATTTTAGGAATAATTTCGTTGCGCTTGAATAAAAAATCGCAAACATAAATTCAGTCTATCAATTTTTTTTCGTTAACTCATGCTCTTGATTAACAGATTCCAAAATTTTCTCCGATCTCTCGATTTGTTCTATGCCGATTTGTTAGCGCCAATATTTTGTTGCCATCAGCATCGGTCGGTGGTTCAGAACATGGTGCATCGCTAAAGCTACGGTTTCCTAAGATAGCGGTACCGTGATCTAGCGGCTGTGATAAGTCATGATGCGGCAGACGTAATAAAACACC
This sequence comes from Cosmopolites sordidus, assembly GCA_031761425.1. Taxonomy (NCBI): domain Eukaryota; kingdom Metazoa; phylum Arthropoda; class Insecta; order Coleoptera; family Curculionidae; genus Cosmopolites; species Cosmopolites sordidus. Next base: position 153,129 of record JARFXV010001288.1, read on the forward strand.
CGTAAAAAACGGTGACAAGGGATGTCAACTTAAATAAAGACGCTTAACAGACAGTGAGCGTATTGCGGTGGAGAATGGACGATCTGGACATAGCATCATTACTATATTTGGCAGATATTTAGTCAGTGGAAGACGAAAACTATCGTTATGGCGTCACCGCTATTTGACTTAGCGGTTACAACCAACGTTCTCTAAGAAATCAACGCTATCTGATTTGCAGATGCATACATTTTTGTAACATCATCCATCGCTACATCGCAGCCGCTAGATAACTGCACCGCTTTCTTAGGGAACCGAAGTTTTATGGCTAACCTAACAGTAACAATCCATGTCCAATCTAACAGTAGTAGTTCGAAGAAACTCAGAAAGCCGCGTTTAAATAAATATAAACACTCGTAAGAAGTATTTATTTGAATGCGTTCAAACCATTTCCGCAGAAAACTTACCTGTTTTCAATAAATAATAAAAAACTCAGCTTTTTATTTCATTGCCCGCTTAAGATATTTGAAAATAAAGTATAATATATTTATAGCCATTTATTCCATTCGTTTCAGCGTATGGTTTGTTTTATTTACAAAAAGAGGAAAACATTAACACATTACACATTAATGTCTTTTAATGTCAAAGTTTAAATTACTAGCACTCATTTTTAACACCCTTTAAAACCTTTAAAGCGATTCACATCGCATTAAGAAACACATCATTAATTGTCTTATAAAATTAAATGCTGAAAATGTCCAATCTTTGACTCTGTTCAAGTCTAGCACTGTCCTAATATATATTTCCCAACACATTTAAAAGCTTCTCCATAAGTTAGAAGCATATCGTGATATTCGCGTACAGAATACAATATTGGTTTTAAATAGAATACAAATACACACACTGAAATATTTTTTTACCTTTTGTTGTTGGGATTATCCTAATTAATTAATTTGACATTGACATTTTAATTTTTTGGCTGATTCTTAAGTTTTAAAAAATTGTTTTAACAATGTTCATTACTTTATTTGTTGGTTAAATAATAACCAATTATTTACCAAATGTGCTTTTACACATATTTGCTTAAAATGATTAATTGAATTCTTATCATAACTTTTTGAATGGCGATTTAATAGCTGCAATTTTTTGCGAAAATCGTTTTTGACCCTCGTTTATTATTTCTTATTTATTTATTTACTTCCGAATGTGAGTGATATTGATCTGGAGGAGATATGGTTCTAAGAGAACTGCTCCACATGTCATGTTACTAAGGCCATGTGATTTAATACATTTAGATTATTTTCTTTGAGGTTTTTCTTCATCAACTGAGTTGGACTCTTCACTCGAATAATTGAGTATGCCAAATGAGATTTTAGCGAAAAGTTGTAACCCTTCACAGACGAACTGATCGATACCAAGGAAGATATCCTCAATCTCTGTCGGGCCCATTTGTGCCTTTCCCAGATCAGCTCTAACTTGTGCGTTCGCTGGTGCTGTTGACTTGACTCCTTGTATGTATGTAAGAATTCTGTTGGTGAGTATTGTGGGTGGGAGTCTACTGATGTCCATAGACTTTCAACCTTCTTTTTCTCCCATAAATTTCTCTTTAGAGGTTGTGTTGGTCAGTGTCTGCTTGATCAATCGTAGTGTTTTGGGGCTAAATCCTTGTTCTTCTAAGAATAGAGATTTTCGGTCGATGCAGATGATTGGGACGTTTCTGATAGCTTTGTATTTCAGTATTGTTTTTAAGTAAAATATTTGTTCAGTGCATGAGCGACCAGGGTGAAAGCCTTCATGATACTCGCCAATTTTGTGTTCTAATTGTTCTTATGTTCTCCGGGGAAGGCATGCTGAGATGATTTTGTAAGTGCAACGGGTGCAACTTCTTGTGCAACGGGTTGATAAAAGCACATTTCCATTCATTTGGTAATTTTTTGTGTGTGTGGTCCAGTGAATGGGTCCAGTGTGTGGTCCAGTGAATTTGGTCCGAGGTTTTTTAATAGTTCCGAAGTGATATCATCTTCAAAGGAAGTTCTGTTATTATTTAGTTTGCGTATGTGCTTATGGATTTCTTCCTGTGTTGGTAGTGGTGATTCTGAGTGGGTATAGATATAATTTTTCTTGGGAAATCTTGTGTCGCGTTCGGGGCAATTGAGGAGATCAGAGAAATAGTGTGTCAACTCCTGACAATTCTCCTGATTGGTTAGCGTTAATCTCCCATTTCGCTTTCGGAAGCAAATATTTCCTGGTGTGCATCCACGGATTTCTCTTGCGCAAGCCCTAAAAGTCTCTCGAGTTATAATTGCTCAAATTCTCCTCTATAGAATCTAGTTGTTCCTTTATGTGCTTCCTCTTAATTTGCATGATAACCTTTGCGTTCTGCTTTCTAGTCACGTGAAAAAGCTGTTGAGTTTCTGGGGATTTTTTAGTGTTGTACTCCTGAAATGCTGCAATGCACTTTTGCATTCCGAGTCCCACCAAGGGCGTTTTGTGTTATTTTTCGATGGGATCAGTTCCTGTGCTTTTTGTAGAATTTTTCCATATATCTGCCTGTTCTTGTAGGGCAAGCACAAGTATCTTTTGTCTGTCAGGTTCTGAAGTTAAGTTGTAAAGTTTCCTGGTTGGATCAGCGTGTGGAAAATTGCCGGAAAGCTCCGACTTTTTTTGAGATCGCGAAAGTCCAGGTACCGAGCACCGGGTTGCCGACTGTCGACGGGTGGATTGGTTACCACCTGGGGTATCATTGTTACTACTTGAACGAGTCATGGTTGCTTCACTGGGGACGGGTATTTTTCGTCTCTTGATGTTTAGTCTCTTCAGGGCACCGACATGTGTTCTCACGTCAAGAATAGGTAGACCCCATACACAGTCAACATCCCATACTTTTCGCCTACTTCCAATGGGAGGGATGGGCGGTGCCCGTCCCCAGTCAAGCAATCAACAAAATGCTCATTTACGCGGGGGCGCAGGTTCGTGTGTGTTCCACATGAGATTGTGGAACCCAGCAATTGGGTGCTATATATATATATATATATATATATATATATATATATATATATATATATATATATATATATATATATATATATATATATATATATATATATATATATATATATATATATATATATATATATATATATATATATATATATATATATATATATATATTTATAATTCAATGTTCATTTACTAGAGAGGCGGTATAAGTCTAGGGTTAGATTTTAGTTTATGTTAAAGGGATGTTACATGTTTCTATTTAATAGACTACGCTCACGTCATATGTTTATCACAATTTGAAACTTGATAAGGTATATGGTTTTAACGAAGATAAGAGGAAACATAGTAAAAAAATTGTAAAACTATTTTTTATTTAATCGACAATAGCAAGTAACAAGACAGTTTACTAATATATACAGTCCCTCAAATAAATGTTTTATTTCGATATGTCCAATTAATAGAACTCAAGCATAAAAATAACAGCTCGAACTTCTATTTTATGCATGGTTCAGATAATGTTAAGACTTGTTTTTACTGCCGAATGAGATCCATTAAAGTGAAATCTCTCTTATTATTTATTATTATTTTATTAAATTGAAAACTCTTTTTGTATATCTGTCAGGGTTAAACCCAATAAGACAAAATACTTTATAAGAGCTCGAACTTCAATTTTATCAATTTTTCGAAAAATGTCATATCTTGTTTGCTTTCGCAACAACCAAGCATGTAAACGCACACATCTGAAACTTCGTAGCATGCTATCTGATGAATCATGCTTAACAAATATCATTGTCATTCGGTCATATTTCTACCATCTCTGGATCTGGCTGAAATCTTTTCGAACTACCCCCTATAATCAAAATTTTAATAATTTTATACTAAACTGTTGGAGTTTTATGCTTAATCTTTGACTTTTCTAGCCTAGTCATTGTTCATCACTAGGACCACGTTTAAATCCTTCAATGGTGCTTCCTCTCGGAACTCACAGAAGCCCATTTAGTTTAACCACATTTAAAACAGTAAAAAGCATGTCACGAAAATGTTTATTTAACACATCGGTCAGTATGTCCCTAGCCTGACATATAGATGGCGTCACTTACCAAAAATCCTTACCAATGGTCGATTGTGCAAACCTTCAAAAGTCATGTGTCAAATGCCATTTTGTGACAATCTGTCTACTAGTTTCTGAGTTGTTGTGCTTTAAGTTACGCTACTTTTGTTATTTTCAAAACAAAGAAAAAAAAATCGTGTGTTGATTAAGCATTGCTTTTTGATGAAGGAAAATAATGTTGAAGCAAAAGAGTGCCTTGATAAACATTACCCAGACTCTGCGTCTGCAAAATGGACGGTAGTTGATTGGTATGCTGAATTCAAACATGGCCGTACAAACTCAAGGAACGCTCTAGACGTCTAATAAATGAGGTTGTTACACCAGTCAATATCAGAAAAATTTACAACATTATTTTACAAAACCGTAAAATAAAGCTGTAGGAGATAGCTGATATCATGAAGATATCGAAACGAAGCGTTTACACCGTTCTGTATGAACATTGAGAAAGCGTGCGTAAATTGCTATCGAAATGGAACTCGGCAGTCTGCTGAGTGAACAGCAGACTGTGAAAGCCGTCCAAAGCGTCCAGAAACATAACCATCGGCAGGCAAGGTTATGGCCTTTGTATTTTGGAATGGCTATGGGATATTGATCATCGATTATCTCCAGAAAGGTAAAACCATCAATAGCGTATATTACATAGCGTTATTGGTTCATTTGAAGGACGAGATCGCAAAAAATTCTCAAAATGAACAAAAAAAGTGCTGTTTCATTGACGTTAGCGAATTTGCATGAATTACCACTTCAAATTGCTTCCTCATCCACCGTATTCTCCAGATCTGGATCCCGCGACTATTTCCAGACCTAAAAGTTGCCGAAACTGCAGGATATTTTGGAATGATTGTATTGCTCTTCAAGGAGAATACATTGATGACTAATGTTGAAATTTACAAAAAAACAGTGTGCTTTATTTGTCAGACCAGGGCTTATCGACCGATGTGTTATATAATATATGACATACAAGACATACTTTACATACACAAAATACATGACATATATAACTAATAATGGGACAAAGCACTCCAACTTAAAAAAAATCCTCTAATTTTTCTAAATTCATAAAAACGTATATTTTCAATTGTTTAATAATAAAGGATACGAAAAGGCCATTTAAACCCTACAAAATATCATAAAACAAATAAATTGTTTGACTTAAGGAAAAACTTTAAAATGAACTTCTTGTTTTTTGCTTCCAAAACACTTTTTAAGGTTACAGATTCATTGTTTTTTTTTCAAGGGATCTCTACCGTTTCATATATTTTCGAACTTTTCTTTTTAACTGTACTCAGACAGGAAAAAGATGAAATTTCTCCCGTGTTCAATGTTAGCAGGCAGTTTTTAAACGATCTTTTTTAATACGGGGTTTTTCAAGAAAATGGGTTATTAAAAGTTTTTGATGGTGAAGATGGAGTGAAGATTATTAGACTTGGTGGGATGTTGAAATTTTTATGGTGAAGTAAAAATATATGTATAACTTTTAAAAAGTACACTGCCCAATAACAAAAATTTTATCGTGGTGCGGGAAAGGTAAATAATGATTTTGGATATTTATGACGTACTGATTCCACTTGTAAATAAAGATGAGTTTAATTTTTTGTGACTTAAACAAAACATGATGTATCTTATATAAAATTTTATTTAAAAACGATTATTATATCATTATAGCTAATTATAGCGATTGATGTAGTGTTATTGATGTATTTTATTTCTGCAGATTGTCTTATTAATATCCAGCAACAATCAGCATGTAAACTGGGGCTCCATTTAACTTGGCTTCGCTTTTCTTTTACATAAATGTCTTGGTAGAAATAATGGTTACGCCTCCTTGATAGTTTTAAATCTCGAACTAAAGGGACTTTCAAATTGAGCCCTTCTTTAATTTTTTGCATAAAACACAGGATTTACGTTGGTTTTGGAAAACTTTTTATTGATAACATAGGCCTACAAAAATTTTTTATTGGAGGCCCTAAATCTAAATATGAAATCAGTTTTTCTCTATCTGCTCTACTTTTTTAGATACATACACTTATCCATCAATGTTTTTTTTTCAATTCATTACATTCAAGTATGGGTGTTCTAAAATTATTATACAAGGATTGGTTTCTGTATATTTGCTCTATTGTCAGTCTGCCACTGAGTTAGTTTCAGGAAAATCCACTAGATGGCATAAACATTGCTTTTCCGATAACTGAAGTGACCTTCAACCGTTGAATATAAAACTACAAGAAAGAGCATATGATTCCGTAAGTGGGACCAGAATGGTAGCTGCATATGGCCGACTACTGTTTCCGGTTTGGCAATAAGAATAAAAATAAGAAACTGGTAAAAGTTTACATTTGTTTAAAACAATAAATTATTGTAAGATCATCGTTACTGTATTAAATTAATGAAGACTTACTAGATACGACATAGAAATGTAAAAGTTTAAATTAATTAAAAAAAAAATATTTTTTCAAAGAGTACAGTGTCTTATATGGCCCTATTTAAATTAGGTATATTTATTTTTTCATTCGTAAATGAAATAGAATAACATTATAATTATATTATTTTACCCAAATCAATTTGACTACGCCTATGCATACCAGGCGATATGTTGGCTTCATAACCTTAAAATTTCATTCAAACAAAATACTTTTTTATTTCTAAATAATTGACAAATTTAGAATTAAAAGCACTTACATATGTAATGTAACTCGTGAATGTCAATTTTTTCGTGTCATGGGACAACCACAAAACTCACAACTAACCATATTTTGTGTTTACCTTACTTCTGATATTATTGTTTTTATTGTCTATATAATAAGTATTAATATGTATTTACACTAGAGCACACATAAAGTACACTTATTCGGCACTTATTATTGATTAAAATACACTAAAATTGCTCAAATCTACTATTAAACTTCTAAGTTGTTGACACCAACTACCAAAATTCCAAAACAATGAGTCATCTGTGGTGTTTGAATATGGCCGTTTGCGTCTCATATGTGCATAAAGATAGGCAAGGCTCCTTCCTGTTAGTTTTATATTCAAAGCCTTCAACGCTTGAACTAGAGTTGAGTTAGTTTGTGAGTTCTCACCGTGCAGGGTAGATCGAAGTTGATCTCGCGTGGTATTTGTGTTTAGAAAAGATTTGTTATAAAGCTAACCTAAAACGTACTGTGTTCTAGAGTGTTATACTTGTGTGGTGTGTCGAATAGAGATAAAATGAGTTAAAGTAAAAGAAGTTGTGTAAATCATCCTGATGTGTTTTGCTACATATGTGGAGAATACACGCTAAAAGAAAACAGAAAAACTGTTAGTAACTTTGTAAAGAGAGTTTATCTTGGATACTTTGGTGTTAGGCTTGGTGATCAGGTATGTAAAAAAAATGTGGTATGTAAAACTTGTACAGAACATTTACGACGGTGGACTACCAGGAAAAGATAAAGTCTATAATTCGTAGTACCGATGGTTTGGAGAGAACCCAAAAACCACTTCAATGACTGCTATTTCTGCCTAGAAAATATTACTGGAAACAACCGTAGTAAGGGACTTATCCCGATTTAGTGTCTGCAAGATGCCCGGTTCCTCACTCAGAGGAATTGCCGATCCCAACGTTTGACCAGGTACTAGACCTCTGTGAGGACGAGTATTGTTCCTCATCGATGACTTTTTCCTCTATCTTTGTGTATAATATTTGTATAATATAATAATATAATAAATAAAAATTCCATGTTTAACATAGTGTAACGAATATTTTACTAAAATGTTATATCTTAGAAATGTGAACTACTAGGCAAAAATTAATGCCATATTTGAATTTAGGGCATCAAATTCGTATGAAATCAGCTCCAAATACTCCGGCACCAAAACAACCGTTTATTTCCTTTGTCATTTGAACCTTATATAAAAGCTAAGAGCTTCAGAGCTAAATCCTTTCGTAAAATACGCCATATTGTGTATTCACTGAGTCCAAATTGTTGTGAACGTCGACTAATGGAAATTTCTGGGTCTTCAGCAACACTTTTACGTACCAAATCAATATGCTCTTGTGAACGACGACTACGACTATATCTGGCTCTTCTTTTATTTTCCATCGAACCAGTTCTTAAAATGTTTAAATAATGGAATTTACTAGTGGTTTCAGATGGACGATTATGGAAACTGATTTATGATTATTACTGAACACGCATTTTTCATAAAATAACATCACACCGGTCAACACGATTTTTGGGTCTGGCTTCTGCATGTGAAATTTTGGTTTCTCCTGCGTTACAAATAAAGGAAAAAATAATTTTTCTGATTAAAGTTTGCTTTTGTAGAAACTAGAGCAATTTTTCGACTTCTCAAGGAAAATGACTGATTTTTATAATTTTATTTTAATTTTGGATCCAGAGCTTTCACAAATTACTTCATTAGACCTAATTTTATATTTAACGGCGGCATCAATATATTCTTAGGCTCTAGAATTGGTTCCGTCCTCACATTATGTTTTCCTATCTGAAATTCGACTCAATCAGGCCATATACACCGTTGGTAATATACTGAATTTGCTATGCTATCCCATAGGCAAAGGTGACAAGGATATTTAGTATGCCCGCCTTGCATTCCCATCAGAAAACCAACCATCTTATAATCGCCTATGTGAAGTTATTCCGTTATGAAGAAGAACTGCTTTTAAGCTTTTTGAAGAGCTATCGATGAAAAGCCGCCAGTCAAAAGGAATGCATGATTTCCTCGAACAAATCAGTCACTCTATTATAACAGTAACAAAGTCCGGCTTTTTTTGGTGAAAAAACATGAAAACATTTTATGGCGCTTTCTTCAGTTAGTTATTTTCACATCATCTGAAAGCAAATTTCACTGATACAATTGTGAACTTAAAATATCTGCTTTATTCTTGCGTAGTTTTAGATCTCGTACAAAGTCATTGAATTGTGTTGAGCTGATGAAATGTGGTCCAAAACTCTGTGACTATCATGTGACTAGTCACTCTGTGACTACTACCATCGGTGTTGGTAAGCAGTGTACTGGATTATGTTGATCTTTGCAACGATTGAATTCTGAAGTTATCTAATTCTGAACGAAATGGAACGGGGAAATTTTCACCATGAGGTATCGGAGAAGACGTTGAAGGAAGATCAGGATAAAAAATATTTTCCAAATTTTTACCAGATCGACGCTTACTTGGATTAACGATACAAACATAATAGTCTTGAACATGATCACTAGGTTCTCTCCAAAGTATTGGCACTGCAAATTTCATGTGTCATTTTTCTCATCGATAGCAGGGTAGAAATAACGAAAACAACTAGTGTAATTTAAGTTTTATGCATAAAAAAATTAAGAAATACTAAAATAGAATATTAATATGTTTGACATTTTTTAAAATTTTAGTTTTTTATCTTCTAAAGTATTTTTGCAATTAACACAGGCAAAGTGAGGTACCCAAGTTTTATCTTGATTCCGGATTTTGAGGTTAACATAGGCTTCATAAGCTTCGCAAAACTTTAAATTTCTTATGAATTTTTTACTTCTTACTTTAATAAATTCACCGCAAATAAAACAGAATGAATCAACATCCTGTTTATACTGTCTTGAGTCCATTTCTAACTTAGTAATACACAAGGGCAGTTGTTACAGCTGTGATAAACAAGTAAACACTCACCACTGAGCCCTTCACAAATAATATGCAATTTGCTATCGGGTTGATCAAAGTGCAGCCATCTGTTGCTCATAAAATCAATTAAAATCTTCAAAACTTACTTATCCTCGTAAATCAGGCAAAAGCAAACTTTAAAAGCTAAAAATGGAAATTTAAGTGTTTTTCGATGTCTAGAATCAGAATTCAAGCATTAGAACAGAAACCCAAAAAAAATTTTTTGTCGACCAGTGTAATTCAACAATTTTAAATTACACTTCTGAAATGAGACTAGACATTCAAATTCCCAGCGCCATCTGTGTTTTATGCAAGAATTAAAAAAACTCAATATCAAGGGTCCGTTAAATAATTAAATTCAAGCTGTGGAATCAGAATTTGTTGAACATTCTGGAACATTAAATAAAGGATCGTTTTTGATTTCCTCTAGAAATTTCGTATGATTACTACAAAAATCAGCGGATTCGGAGTCCAAGATTTTGATGGGTTTGGAACACATTTAGTTCAAGTTCAAGTTCATTACGATGTTCGTAAATCTGATGCTAAATTAGGATGTTGTACAATATATTTGGACTTTGGTCCAATATTTACTATATTAGTGAGGCAAAAATAACAATCTGTGGCATGGTATTTCGGTTCACTCCAAATTGTTGGCACTGTAAACGGCATTTTAGGATTTTGAACCTTTCAACCAGCCTGTTAACAATGTTAGACAAGTTTTACAACATATATGAGGCACCCTTAGCTTGGGTTGGTCTACAACATTACTCCTAAAATATAGTTTGTATGTCTTTCGCACAAGTCCGGTGAAATTATATTTTTACAATTTAAAGGAATTGAATTTTCTGCACATTTCTGCATTTCCTAGGTATTCTATTTAATATTATTCACAAAGTAAAAAAAAACAAATTACGTAATTATATCTGTATTGGAAGCATCCGTTGTATATTTAATAAACAGGTCTTAATCAGTTATGCTCGTCAGTGCTCAATGCAGATAACACCGTGAGTTGATGAAAATACGACAGATTGCAAAATATAAATTTGCGTGTTACAGAAAATCCATGGGTGATCCATGAAAATTGTTTGAAAAATTAGTATTTTAACACATCAGTCAATTCAATGTCCCCGATCTGATAAATAAAACACATTTTTTTACAAATTTCGACTCTATTTATCAATATATTCTCCTTGAAGAGCAGTACTGGTTCACTGGAGCAACATTTCTTTCCAGTTAGCACTTTTTTGAGGTCTGAGAACAGGAAATGATTGCTGGGGTCCAGACCTGGATAATACGGTGGATTAGGAAGCAATTCGAAATGCAACTCATGCAATTTAGCCGACCGGTGCATTGTCTTTGTGAAACATAACTTTTTTGTGCATCTGGAGCCTTTTTTTACGATCTGGTCCTTCAAACGCACCCATAATGCTGTGTAATAATCATTATCGATGGTTTTACCCTTTTCGAGATTAACACTATCCCAAGCGCATCCCGAAATACAGAGGCCATAATTTTGCCTGCCAATGGTTGCGTTTTTGGTCACTTTGGATGACTTTTTTTCACTTTTGATCACTTTTGGTCACTCAGCTGACTGCCGATTTGACTCCCGAGTAGAATAATGGATCCATGTTTCATCCATTATCACATACCGCATGAAAAATATTTTTTTATTTCGCTTAAACAGCTCCAAACATTGCTCAGAATCATTAATGCGTTGTTGGTTAAGCTTTAGAGCTTTACTTTTTTTTTGTTTTGTGGAATAATTGTGTGAATTTTTCTGATATCTGGTGTAACTACCTCTTTTGGATGTCCAGAGTGTTCAGCATCATCGGTGCTTGTTCGGCCATGTTTGAATTTAGCGTACCAATCATTTATGGTTGATTTTCCTGGGACACAGATCGGGTAATGATTATCAAGCCATTGTTTTGCTTCAACAGTATTTTTCTTCATCAAAAAGCAATGCTTAATCGACAATTTTTTTTCCATTGTTTTGAAAATAACAAAAGTATCGTCACTTAAAGCACAGCAACTCGGAAACTAGTAGACAGATTTTCATGAAGTTTTGACATATGACGTTTGAAGGTTGCCACCATCGACAACTGGGAATTTTTCGAAAGTGACGCCATATATGTCAGAACGGGGACTTATTGACTGATGTGTTACATTATAAACACCCAAAAATTATTGTCACAAATACTGTGTTCAGTGTAATCTAAGAACAGTTATGATATTGCAGTTTTTTTTATTGTCTCGCATTATTTTTAGTGATTATTGTAATTAATAATAACATTGAATGTTATTATGATTAAACTCGGTCTTTATTTCATTTTTATCATGATAAAAATAGATATTTTTTACTTGTCTTAACTGATTTCTTTCTTAAATAGCTTCGCCAGTTCAGCCCTTACTTGAGTAAATTTTCCAAAATGTCCATCTTAATCCTCCCATCTATTCAGATGCCAATTTAAAAGGTGCTAAAAATATCCCTTCCGTATATAAACCATCAGAACAGTTTAGTATTGTATTACGTTGAAGCCAATTTTGTTTCAATACTGAATTTTTTTGACATGTACGATGCAGATTTTTTTTGACAAGTTGACTAGATATTCGAATACATTAGAACTGACTTTTATAACGGGTCTTTCAAATTGAGCGTTTTTTTTATTCTTACACATTATTCTACACGTTAAAAGTTTGTAAAATTTTTGATAACATTTTTATATCTTTAAAATTTTGTTCGTTAGGCAAATTTATTACAAAAAAGAATCACTGAGAAATTTGTCTCCGTTTGGTTTTTTGTTTTTACCCAGTGATTCTTTCTTTACATAAGAACAGGTATTTTTTTTTGATATTTTTTGAGTTTTAGGTAGTGGCGAAAAACCCAAATAAAGGAAAAAAAATATATGAACACGCCACAATCATTCAAACATTATTTACTTAGTCAACAGTCCAAAAACATCTTCAAGAAATCGGAAAGGTTTACAGGCTCCAGGTTCCACATCTATTGTCGGAGATGAATAAAGGACAACGGCGTACAATTTGCACATAGATATTGTGCAGACAACCAAGTGTTCCGTTTTTACGAAGGATTGTTACAGGTGACGAGAAGTGGCTCTTGCCCAACAACGACAAGCGCACCAAATAATGGCTTTGCCCAAATCAACAAGCCGAAACCACTCCTAAACAATCCTTTAGTATAAATAAGTGTTACTATGGGTTTGATGGGACTGGGGTGGCATAATTCATTTTGAACTATTGAAACAGTTAGAATTTATGATCTGTAGAACAGTTACGGCTGAATTGTATTACCAACAATTGGATAGATTACGTAACGAATTGTTGGTAAAACGGCCAGCTCTGGTCAACAGATGAGGGGTAATATTACAACACGATAATGCTAGGCTGCATGCAGCAAGATTAACCCAAGAAAAAATAAGGCAGCTAAACTGGGAGGTGTTACCACATTCTCCATATTCTTCAGACATAGCACCATCCGATTTTCATTTATTCCGATCCATGGAACATTCCCTAAGGAATAAACATTTCAAAAATATCGATGATGTACGAGCTCACCTAGAAACATAATTTTCTTCAATGGAAACAAAATTTCATGAATAGGGGATTGGAAGTCTACCAGCAAGATGTCTTAGCCAAAAGGTCTTAGATATCAACGATGATTACATAATCGACATAAGTTAAAGTTAAATGTAAATAAATTCATTATTTTGTTGCCACTGAAATAATTGATTACTTATGGGTACCCCTAATATAATTTTCTATCTTTAAGTTCATTGAGTCATCGCGAAACTTGTTCTGGTTCTTTTTTTATCTCTCTTGTATCTTATCACAATTCACAATCTTATAACAAATTCGTTCATTAGTATGATTGTGTTGAAAGGTAAGCAAACAAAAGGTGTATCAGTTTTTATGTTCAAGGTATGCTATACAGTGAATATATTTTAATTTTGTTTCGAATATGTAGAATGAAAAGTCAGATTTTGCGATAAACGGCAGTGCGAATGCAAATGTGATAGCATTTCTGAAAAGTCGCTTGGCTTCTAGCAACGCACCATGAATTTCAAGTCGATAATACTTTAAGTTTTGTTTTAACAATCTTCAAAAGCATAGAAAGCTCAATATCTTTTCTATCATGGAAAAAGGTGATTTTCGTTCATTGATAAAACATTATCAATAATAAATAATAAATAGTAAATTTCAATATAGCCACGTCATGTGGGTATCTTTTTGAAAGTAAAAATATTAATTTCACTTTAACAACACGTCCACACACAAATATTGTGTGCCGCAAATTTCTTTGACGTTTGCGAGAAAACCGACAACATATTGGTTCATGTGCATGCTGTGCGGCGAAACTAATTGTGTGTAACCTGTGTATCAAAGCTTCTACATTGTCACGCATGCACACGAAATACAACACATACCCGCCCGCATAAACACGCCCGCACAACGAAAAATTTTATTGGTGGGGAGGGTCAAATTGGTGGGGATTGGGAAGGGTCAAAAATCTAAGGGTTTCCCCAAGAAAAAAAAAGTTAATAAATCATTAACAGTTAACAAAACATCAAAGTGGTCAACATAGTGTTGATTAATTGAGATGATCCCTGTTGACAAAGGTTTATTGGCTACAAAAATTATTTCAGCGTGTGTAAGTGTGTATTTATTTAAAGGAACGGATTTACGGTTAGAGGCGCATCAGCATCTAAGGCTATTTAGCGACTGAACTGGAAGCTTAAGGTGGGTTCCGAACCGCTGTCATCAGCTACCGATGTGCTTACCGATGACTGGTGAATAACGTAACTGGAACAATCACAGATATTTAGGTATGGATATCTGTATGCGTGTGAATATATGAAAGTATATATACGTGTGTGTGTGGGGGGGGGGGAGGGGGGGGTACGAAGTAAAACGAACAGAACAATTAAAGAAAAACAACCATCCGAGCGCTGGAATCGAACCAGCTACCATTGGATTGCCAGGCGAGCGACTATTCCACCAGACCACCGCGGTCGGCGTGTTTATTTAAATTTCATTTAAAATCAAAATTGTATTCTGAACGCGAATTTCATGATATGCTTCTTATTTATGGAAAAACTGCCACTAACTAGATTTGAAATGTACCAGGACTTTTTCAACGCGTTGGAACTAGGTTAGAATGGTACCACGTTTGAATAGACTCAAATGGTGGACATTTTGAACATTTAATATAATAAAACAATTAATCATGTTTTTCTTAGTATGGTGTGAATAGTTTTAAACCTGTTATGATATGAAAAATTAATGGTATTATCTTTAACTTTAACATTAAACGATATCATTATGTAAGATTTCCTTTTTTTGTTAAAAACATACTGAACATTCGTTGTTAAAAAACAAACGAAAATTTATGCTGAAACATATGGAATAAATGTCTATAAAAATAATACATTTTATTTTGAAATGAATGCATGTTTTTATGAAACTTTTTGTTTAAAATAATATAAAGAAATCGGTTAAATTTACGAAAGTTATTTCCCTTACACCCTGTATATTTGAAAATAACAGTCGCATAAAAACAATATTTTTCTTCCATACAGACCAATTTTTTAATTTTCCAATAAATTCATTACCATTTAAAACAGAAATACTAATTTTTTCCCGCATAAAGGTAACTGCCATATCGATGCCCAAATTTAACTGTCAGAAGTAATTAGGACTGATCGAAACTGGATTTGACGCTATTTGTTCCAAAAATTTATGTTTTGCGCGTGAATCAGGCGTGGGACGTATCGAGCCTGGATCCACCGTTGTTTTTTTATGAATGGATTATCCAATAAATTTCAATACATAAAATGTGGTTGTATTTTACTAAAAATAACAATTTTATTACTCTAGCTCATTCGTTTTAGAAAATTTTAAAAAAAGTTGAATCTTATTTCAAGTTATGTTTTTTCTGTAGACACCCAGTTTATATATCATTCATATGTTTCTATAATGCTAGATTTCTCGATTTGATGTGTTGGGCCAATTAAAGGGTCTTTCAAATTGAGCGTTTTTTTGTTTAATTCTTGAATACAACGTCTACTCTTTTGTCAAAATGTTGGATGATATTTTGGCATAACCGTGGCTCTATCTTACAAATAATTTGAATAATTTTATCTTTTACTTAAGGAATCGATTGTGAATTGTCTTATAGACCTGGCATTTCACGTAACCCCAAAGAAAATAGTCTAAATGTGTCAAATCATATGATCTTGGTATCCAATTAACCTTACCGTTTCTTGCAATAACTCGTCCAGGAAATATTTCTCTCAATAAATTATTTGTTTCACTAGCAGAGTGAGTTGTAGCGTCATCCTGTTGGAACGACATATCCTCCAGATCAATATTATTTAATTCAACCCACAAAAATCCCGTTAACATCTCACGATATCGAACACTATTCACAGTTACAGCTTCACAAGCAGCATTCCGAAAGAAATGCGGCCCAATTACATCTCCTGACCATAATGCACGAATCAATCGTGGATTTTCTTCACCCCAAGTCGGCATTTTTATTTATTAAAGTAGCCACCAATTTCAAAATGGGCTTCATCTGAAAAGATGATTTTTTGAGAAAAATCATCTGTTTCTTCTTTGATCCAATTGACAAATGCACGACATTTTGAATGATCCAATGGATTTAGTTCCTGTGGTATTTGAACTTTATATGCCTTCAGAGCTAAATCATTTCATAAAATAGGCCATGTTGTGGATTCACTGAGTCCAAATTGTTGTGAACGTCGACTAATGAAAATTTCTGGGTCTTCAGCAACACTTTTACTTACCAAATCAATATACTCTTGAGAACGATCATTACGAGTATATATTGCCCTTTTTTACCTTCTACCGAACCAGTTTCTTGTAATTTTTGAACAATTCGCTTGATAGTGTTGTGATGGATGATTGTGCAAACCGTAAATATCACTTAATTTTCTTAAAACATTTTTCACTGAACGCCCAATTTTATAAAATAATTCAAGAATTTTAACGCGTTTTTGTATTTAAAGCTAATACCGATGACGCGCCGACAGTTCCGGAAAAAAACCGTCAACTTATTGATGTTATTATCATTAGTGTATTGATCAATTTATTGAAAATCTCAAATCTAATTAGTTATCGTGTCTGTTTCGTACCATTTTGTACGAATACTACAAAAACAACTCCCGAAAAAAATTATTTTGAAGTGCTACAAGATGTTAAACGTCCAAATCAATTGTTCCAAGCAGCAGGACGTATTAATCCTCAAACAGCATCAAATTTTTACAGCCACCTGTCACCAAATAATATACACAAGATTATTATTTATAATATATCAATTTTTTTATGTTTGAGTATTTATTATCTGCTGAAGCTACACAACTGTGACATTGAGTATCTTGAACTTTTCTTAGTTTTTAATTAATAATAAAGGTAACTATATAAGCTTTATTTTTATCTTTTTTTTTTGGGTTTTTCGCTACGATCTAAAACTAAAAAAATATCAAAAATATCTGTTATTATGTAAATAAATTTACAGAACACATATTTTTGATATTTTTTGAGTTTTAGATCGTGGCGAAAAACCCAAGAAAAGAAAAAAATATATGAACATGCCACAATAATTCAGATATTACTTATATAAGCTTTACTCACAACTTTATGTATGACATACACGTCCTTTCAAAATGCAAATACAAATAATTTAATCATATTTAATAGAAATATTTTGTTTCTTATTTACATTTACATTATTATTAAAAAGAGAACTCATATTGATGCTTTAGCACCTCGAACTTCAGCTGAATTGAACCGAGTGTCATCTTGAGAAAATCTGTGACCATAAAAATATCCACAGGTATTATCAGAATTAGCCTTTATAAACCCTTTTTCACATATTACTGAATTAAATTAGTAAGCAACGATATTTTTGTTGTACTAAACTTCAATAAGTTTGACAATAGATACACAGATAAAAGCCGTTGACAGTACTTACGTGAAAAAACTTTAACATAATGACGCCACAAATATGACAGCCAATTGTGGCGCTTTCGTAGTCACGTGATTTTATTTTAAATTTTAATTCATATATCATTAATTGCAAACAATTTTTTAAAGTTTTTCGCATCAATTATCAATATTATTTATGATAAAGTTCTAAAATCGATAATTATTTTTAGTCAGAAACCCAATTGGGAGACATACCTTTGAGTTTTATTCATCTTATTTAACAGCTCACTAGTGGTTGGTGCAGCTGGATGAAAATTTGTGTACCCAACTGGTAATTACATGCGATCTACATAACTCCTTTTCTAAGATTAATCTCAGGTTGAGGACAGCGGAAAATGTAGAAGATTTTATTATACATCTAATAAAATAATTAATTTTTATTAATTGGCTTGGTGCAAAAGTTTATTCCATTTTTGAGAAAAATTGAAAAAAAAAATTGTTTTCTAAAATTACATTTAATCAGTATAGAATATGCCGTTCTGTTCGATGGTCTTTCTCCGGAAGCTGCATAATTCCGCGCTCATAGAATTTCTGAGGTTTTTGAATAAAGAACTGATCAGTGGATTTTTCATATGTTCCTAGGAAGTAAAGTTTCTACCATCTAAGCTGTTTTGAAGCGATATAAATAAATGTTAGTCGGAGAGGTCGAGAGAGTACGATGGATGAACCAAAATATTGCAGTCAAGTTGCAAAAGTTTGCGCCATGTGGCCAAAGGAAAACAGCTATGGTTTAGTATTGTCTTGATGGAACGCAATGCCCTTTCTGTTGGTTAATTCCGATTGCTTCTGGTCGATTGCTCACTTTAATCCAGTCAATTGGGAATCATATTTCTCCGAATTAATGTTCTGATTTTCAGGTAACAGTTCATAATAAACGATTCCCTCCCAATCCCACCAAATACATATCATAACCTTCTTTATATGCAAATTGATTTTTGCACTGGTTAAATGGGGGGCGTCTCTGCGGTTACACCATAATCAGATACGCTTAACATTACTATACAAAATCCATTTTTCTTTTTTTTTTTGTTAACTCAGACATCAGTCATTTATCATCTTGACGCTGTTGACTAACGGATTCCAAGAATGTCCCTAATTTTTCTCTATTTGTTCTATGCCTATCATTTTCAATTAGCGTCAATATTTTGTTGCCATCAACATCGAGGGTGGTTTAGAACGTGGTGCATCGCTAAAGCTGCGTTTTGCTAAGAAAGCAGTGCTGCTTTTTTTGCGACCTAGATAAGTCAATAACTAGCGACCGTGATAAGTCATGACCGGATATGTCAATTCAAAAAATGTCTGATAACGGACATAGAGCGTATTGCGGTGTAGAACGGACTATCTATCTTTAGAAGGTGAGGAGTCATCGGAAGACCAAAATTTACGTTTGAAGGAGAGTGAGATATTTAGAAATCGTACTGCAAAGGGTGTTTTTAAAATTGTAGTCCGCCATCATCTGCAGATTTGAATTGCAGAAGAGATTTTGTTTTAAGTTGGCTTTTCTATAGTCGTGCTCTTCATATTATATAAAGCTTCATTATTTCTTACAAAATCAATCAACATTTCGCCATCTTCGCTGGTTCAAATCACGTTTGTACTCATTTTATATTTTAAAATAGTCATTGCTACACGGGAAAAAATGTGTTTGTCACCGCGATGACGGACGTCGTTCAAATGGAGGAACCTATATTGGACGTGACATTCACAGCCAATGCTCTCTAGGATACCAACACCATCTAATTTGCATAGACAACGGTTTAGTGATGTCATCCACTGCTACATTACGGCCGCTAGATAACAGTACCGCTTTCTTCGGAAGCCGTAGCTTAAGATTTAAATTATTTTCATGAAACTTTCTGAACCACTTACAGCACGTTGAATCATCATCAACGACACTTAACTTACATATCGCATGTGAACCATCCTTACTTTTTCGAAAATTAAAACAAACATAATATGTCAAAAATGTCCCTTATTTTTTTGCTATATTTAATGGTTAATAAAATTCAAAAACAACCAAATAACTCAATTTTTCTCTCTGGAATTCCTTCTGCCAAACAACATCAAAACTTGTGACTTCACGCGTGTGAAGTAGATAACACTTCGGTTTTAGACCAAAGACATTTAGTGCCAAAAACAGCACGAATTTTTGCATCGAGCGAATATACAAGTTTTTGATTATTTTGGATTGCACAGAAATAAGCAGATAGGAGGGCTAGCAATCACTGGGGTTAATCGACAGCTGAATACCGTAGTTTGGAGCCTACCTTAAACTGTAGTTCTGCTTACCAAAATAGCTTTATTTTGACAATCTTATGTTTTAAAAATAAAGCTAAGGACATCTGTTTGTTATATATACAAATAAGTACTCCAATTAATAAAAACCATTCAGAATTTGTTTATACAATTAATGAAAATGTTTGTTTTTTCCTCGATCATAAATTATCGATAAAAATTTTACCGGTAGCTTGTAAAAAAGGAGTTAACATTCAGAAATAATCATATTATTAATTAGTAAAATTATATTTTTTATGCAAATTAAATTATACAGTTTCCAAGTAGTTTATTTGTGCTATTTTCCGAAAAATTATAAATAGTAATACAAAATAGAATAATTTTTTATTCTGGAATATACTGGGTATTCCCTTTTCCGTTAATAAGATTTTTTCGGAATAATAATCATATAAAAATTTAAATTATTTTACGAAATAAATTTAATTACAATCTCTTTTCATTTTCTAATTAGGTATAAAAAAGTAATGTAATGTCCTCGAAAAAGTAATTATCGTACAATTACTACAATTTAACAGCCAAAAATAAGTAGAAATTATCAATTTTGGGTTTAACATTTTTTCTCAAAAAATCTGTTTTGGGCCTCAATCAAGTCGGGGGCCTATCTTGATTCCATCTACAGCATTGCTTTTTGTCCTGTCCTGAATGACATCCAATTAATTTTAAAGCTGGGTCCCTACCAATAAAAATTTGCCATGTGCGGACTGTATGTGTTGTATGTGGTGTGCGTGCTTGGCAATGTAGACGCTCTAACACACTAAATATTTTCGCCGCACAGCACGCATAAGAACCATCTGTTGTCGGTTTTCTCACGAACGTCAAAGGCCTTTGCGACAAGATTTGTGTATGGGAGTGAAATTAATGTTTTTATTTCAAAAAGCTGCTTACGTGAAGTGGCTTTATTGAAATTTATTATTTATTAACTAACTGATTGTAGTGAAAGTATATCCCAGCATATTATTATGCTGAAAAAGAAGAAGTGTGCTGCATTTATAATAATGAACAGTTTAATCAAGAAAACGGAAAAAAATTGTAAGAAAAGGTGTAAAGCATTTGTACCAAAACAGAAAAGTATAAACTACAAAAAATAAGTATAAAAACTGAAAAATATAATTTATATATACTAAACTTTTTACTATAACCAAACCAAACCAAATCAAACATAAATAAGCAATAACATACAATTTTACATATAGTGGACATTTTTAGATATTAATCTTTGCTTATTTATTTAAAATAAATTTCCATCAAGTATCGCCTACCTCAGTTAAACAAATCAAACATACCTACCAACATCTTACTGCACACAAGCAGACGGAGCGGAGCGTACAGAGCTCACAACACAAATATTTATTGGTTGTGCGTGATAATTTTGCGTCGTAAATATTTTCGCTGCACAGAAAATTCAACACATACGCAAATTATTGGTGTGGACCTAACGTAATACGATACATATAATACGATGTGTGTAAATGCAGTAATGTAACGGATTGTTTATAATTTTCTTATTCAGTTGAAATTACAATTCTACATTGTCTTCTTCAAAGGGAATCTTTCTTGGGAAACCACACAGCGCTGGAGTGCTGTGAATATAGCACTATTCAGAGTAGTGCTGGAATTCACCTTCACTAATACTGAAATCGTCTTCACCTGGTCGGTTACGGCCTTCTCAATATTTTCTATTGTCCCAAAATGGTGTGCTTTGTCAATCTTAGTATAAGGAAAAAAGTAACAAGGACTCAAGTCTGGTAAATCAGTGGCCTGCGAAAAAATGGTGAAATCGCTGTGTATTAATATATTCCGGTAGTACCACTAGACGAACTATATCTCGATCGATTACTAAAGAGGAAAGAAACATCTTAAGACTGGCTTCGTTGTTTAAGAACTTATCAGTTAAACTCGGATGTTTTTCTCTCGATCTGGTTCGATTACTTCGAGAGAAAAACATCCTGTTTAACTGATGGGTTCTTGAAGAACGAAATTAATCTTAAGATGTGGATGAATTTTTCCTCGAGACATAGTTCGTTTAGTCTTACTATCTGTATGTAATAATACAGTTAATTATTATATATTTTCTATTTTGTGTTTATTCTAGGTTTTCTCTTTAGTAGGGTCTCTACCCCGAAAAAAGATTTTGAAAGAAGTGTACATTAAGGTAGTCTACAAATCGTTTAATAAATTAAGAGAAGTCCTGGATTATCCTAAGGATAAAGTAGATTAACATGAAATATCGGGAATTTATGAAAATAGTTGTCAAGACTGGGACGAAGGTATATTGGGTAAACTAAAAGATCAATCTTAACCAGGTATAAAAAACACATTAGATATCGGAGATATGAAAAATCTTGTGTTACCCAACATGCACTCGAGCATAAGTATAACATAGATATTATCAAATTGAGCTTTGTTAAAAGTGTAAATAATAATAGGGCTTTGGATATGTATGAAAGCATTCAAAATGAAAAATGTAAATGTTAACCATGGATCGGGATAAAGGATCTAGCCCATTCAGTAAACGTCTCCAATTACACATGTCTACAAAATAAAAAAAAAGGTACCTTCGAGACTTAAACGTAATTTTAAAGTATAGTGTCTAGCAATACTCTCAGTAACATTAAATAAATTATCAAAAGTACGTACAGTTTTCAATCTACTCACATTGATAATATTTTCTTCTCAGTAGCAATTTAACTCAGTGGCGGCTCGTGGTTTTTTAAAGTGGGGGTGTAAAAGAAAATAGTTTTTTCTTTCCCCTTACTCCTTTTTACTTTTCGTACTATTAAACCCCTATACAGGATGTGAACCAATAAATTGTTTTTAATATATTTCTGAAATATTTTTATTTAACAAGTACTACTCAGTGTGTACACACATAGCATATTCCAAATCAAAAACAAGTATTCCCGAGGCCAATGAAATACGCGACGCGAGACATATCAAACGCCCCGTTACCCGTTAAATCAGCGTTTAAAACTAATTACCGATTCGTTGGTCGCACGGAATCTACGTCCACAATGCATGTTTTAGAAAGCAGTTAAACCCCCGAATTTTGGCAACCAACAAAACATGTAACGCCTACAACGAGATAAGATGACGTAGTATACTGTCGCTGGAAGTAAACGTCCGACTAACAATGTAAAAATTGTGGCGAAAGGATGGAATTTTTATCCGCATTATTTGGTGTGATGGGTCGATAGACGTTCTTCTACATTTGGAGATTTTAATTTTTAATAATATCTTAAAACGAGTTAGCAAAGAATCTGAACGGAAATAAAATATGGTGTTTTGCACTGAAAAATTATTTATTGTGATAAATGCGGGAAGGGCGGCGCCCCAACGCCCTCTGTCACGAGCCGCCACTGATTTAACTTATTTATTTTTGTGGTTTATTCAATTAAAAAAGTTAGTAAATAAAACCTGGCCGATGTTATTGTCAAAATGATTATGTTTAAACGACCCGAATACTTTTTGTTACGTTTGTAGCGAGTATACGGTGAAAAAGTGTCGAAAACCTATATTTGAATTTGTGTAAAATGCGTACTTCGCTTACTTTAACTTGAAAATGGATGAATAGATTTCAAACAATGTTTGCAAAATGCGTAGTGAACATTTAAGGCAATGGACAAATGGTAAAATAAGTTAAGTTTAGTGTGCCTATGATTTGGAGGGAATCAAAAAATTATTGCTTAGTCAAGGTACTAAAAGACCTATTTCTCATTCAGAAGACTTACCTGTTTTAACTTTTCGCGACCTATCTGATATAGAATGTACTACATCCGAAGATAGGTAAGCTTGTAATAGCGAAAAAAGTGATAATTTTGAAGCTGCATCGTTAAAACTCTTACTTTTTACTCAAAACGCTTTAAGTAACCTTATCAGAGACCTGAACCTTTCAAAATCAAAAGATCAAAACTGTTGTCATCCACACTCAAAGAAAGAAATTTACTTTTTCCAGGTACTAAAATTACATTTTATCGTACTCGAGAAAAAGACCTGCTTCCGTTTTTTTGCTCAAAAAATGATGTTTTTCTATTGATGTCGCTGATATTTTATCAAAAATAGATTTTTTTTGAACTAACAGCCAAATGAATGGGAAGGTTTTATAGACAGTTTGAAGCGGAGTTTAAAATGTGTTTTGCCACATTATGGCAATAGCATGGTACGGTTTCCATTGCTCATTCCACTGAATTAAAGAAGGCGTATAAAACCATATCCTTTGTATTGGCAAAACTGAAGTACCATGATCATAAGTGGGTTATATGCGTTGATTTAAAAATGGTAAACTTTTCATTGGGTCAACAAAGCGGCTACACGAAATTTTGATGTTTTCTCTGTTTTTACTATAGCTAAAATGAGCATTGGATTAAAACAAACTGGCCTGAAAGAAAATACTTGAAAGTTGGGAAACAAGATATTATAAATACAGCGTTAGTTACTAGAGAGAAAATAATTTAGCCTCCATTGCCCATAACATTGGCATTAATGAAGCAGTATCTCAAAGCATTGGTTAAAAATGGCTCCTGCTTAAATTATATATCGAATCCGAAATTTCCTGGTTTAAGCAAGGAGAAAGTTAAGGCTGGCATTTTCGATGGACCGGAAATTAGGCTTTTGATGAAAGATAACAATTTCGTGCATTCAATGAATGATATAGAGAATCATTAGCCTGGTTTTCTTTCGGCAATGTTGTTTATTAGCCTGGTTTTCTTTCGGCAAAATTATCGCGAATTAGTGCAAAACATGCTGGAAAATTTTAGAAAGCTTGAATATAACATGAGCATTAAAGTTTATTACCTTCACAATCATCGGACAACCTTCATTCTTACAGTGTGGAACAAGGATAGCGAAAATATGGAAGAAAGGTACCAGGGTCGATGGGATGACACATGATGGTTGATTACTGCTGGATTATCATGCGTGAGTGCCTAGAAGGAACTCACTTGAAAAAAAAAACGGGAAAAAGAAGCTTTCTCCATGTTCATCGATGTAACAAAAGATAAAAAATATGAAATGTTTTCGACACCTATCATATCTCAAAAACTACACGTACATTTCATAAAACATATTCAAAAACATTTTTAGGGTTTCCGGCACCAAATCCACTGTAGACCTGTGTTATTAATGTAACTCTTAGTTAATTCCACTATTACTAATTACACTTTATTAGATACGGTTGTCCTAAAAATAACACATGGATCAGTTTTAGATTAAATCATATTCTGATGATACTAACATGGTTAGCGAAAAGCGCGTCGAGAAACTTAAAAAGTGCTTTGGTGTTAAGTGCTACATCTGTTCGAGTTTTTATATTTTGCAGTGTTGGAAAAATCGTATTATACTGAAGTATAATTGGTCTTGATTACTTATGTTAATTAATTATCGTTGATTACGTTGAAGAATTTTAAAATATCTTGTATGTTCTTTGTCAAAGCGAAAACTTCTCGGACGACCTTCGTAATATTGACGTTTCTCGTTCTAAGGTAATTTCCATATTAGTGCAGCAACTTATCTAAAGAAAAACAATTTCGAAAGTTCTACGTTGGCTTTGACGTCTCTTTTCCAGAACTGTGTATTTTTGCTCGAGTTTCAAGCGTGGGATGTACCAAGACTTAACTGCTACTTAACTGTTTTTTTATGAATGAATCGCCCAGTAAATCGGAATCTGTATTACTATAAATAACGATTTCACATTGAATTTATTGAATGTTAGGAAAATAATGCACCTTGGCACAAAAAAAACTGTGACAGCTCATTCATTTTTGTAGAATTTCGAAAAATATGATTTCGAACGAAGCGGCATACGTGATATTTATTTATAAAATCAGTTCATTCATAAGTTTGTTATTAATTCATGTTTAGCTTTTACATTACTGTAACATTACGCATATAAATTTAGAATAGTTTTTTGTTTGCTTGTTGGAGCAAACTGTAAAATGAATATTCGGGCATGTAACATAAATTATTTAACGTAGGTAAAATTGCTAGTCATACGTCCATTAAAGTATTAGTTAAAGTAAAAATAGGTGTATATGAAGTAGTTTGTAGTTCTAAATCCCAAAATGATAAGCTAATTACCGTAACGCGTCAGATTTTTTGTTACAGGTGGTCGGTGGTGGAAAAAATAGGAGACGACATATTTTTACAATCTAATATTTATTCAATATAAACATGTAAAAGGTATTAAATCTATGCAAATGCATTACTGGGGATTATGTGAATAAAAAATATATTATATGAGATGTCATACAGCGACAAAAACCTTCTACTTTTTCCTTTTGTATTGTGTACCATCATCTCTTTTTAAAAACCAGCAATGCGTTTTTTTTCACATCGCTCCAAAAAATCGTCGGAAAAAATCCAAATGGGAGTGTAAAAATGCATTTTTAAGGCATTCTAGTATTTCATAATCTTTCAAGAATTCGTCTATGGGGTTTTTACAGTTTTCATGTTTCTTGTTGCCCAGAAATTCTTTCGCTACCCTTAGAAAACACTTTCAAACTGGCAATTCCCTTTAATTTAATTTTTCTTCACCCAGAAGCTTCCTTATTTGAAGTCCAATATATGCCTTCTTTTAGTTTTGCATCATTTAATTGTGGAAATATTTATTTTAGGTCCTTGAAACTATTACCTTCTTTGTCCATGGTTTTGACAAAGTTTGACGAAATAAACACTTTTTTTGGATTAACTTAGGATTTTTGGATTTTTAATTAAGGGAGGCATATTTTATGTTTGAAGTACTAGGTTCAAAAGAAGTTCTATGAGACCAATCTTTCCTACTGTAATATTCTTTTGTTGCCCTACTATTCCATAGACATAAAAAACAGCAATACTATATAAAACCCACTTGAAGTCCTGGCAGTGGCGGCTCGTGAGTGAGGGCCTCACCTCCAGCATTTATCACAGGAAACAATTTTTCAGAGCAAAACACCATATTTTATTTTCGTTTAGTTTCTTTCCTTTAACTCATTTTCCTGGTTCGCCTCCTGTATAAGGTTTTAATAGCACGAAAAGTTAAAAGGCGGAAGAGGAAAAGCAAAAAGAATCTTCAGCAGCACTATTTTCTTCTACGCCTTCCCACTTTAAAAACCCACGAGCCGCCACTGAATCCTGGCAATATACCTATCACTTTTAAATACACACAAATATCCCACTGACACTGTGCATATTTAACGCGTTTTAGTATGGTTGCTAAGAATTCATAGATTTCTTTTATTGTCATTGAATGGGCTAAAGGAATAGATGGGTTTTTGTTTCCATTATAAAGCAAGACTGCTTTTAGGCTCTATTTCGACAAATCTATGAAAATACGCTACTCGGAAAGTACATATTCCATATTAAGCTCATTCATTAAACCATCAATATGACAACAGACGCTTAGCGATTCTTCTATTTTATAAAAACATGTAAATGTTTTATTCCGTTTTCAGTAAAGTAAAATACTTGCATTTTTATCTAACCGGTTCCACTGTTGAAGTCTGGAACTGTTGAAGTAGGTCACGTACCAGATCATTTAATTCATTCTTAGTTATTAAGTGAGGTTCGCTGGTAGTTGTTAAAAATGTTGGGTCACAACTAGTCTGCCCTAAGATCTAAACTTATTTCAAGGAACCCGAAAGTTAGGTTCAATAAAACACTCATTCGGCCAGTAGTCACGTATGGCTGCAAGACGTGGACCCTCACAAAGAAAACAGAAGAGATACTTGTAATATTTGAAAGAAGAGTACTCAGAGGATTTTTTGATGCTGTGAATGACAGTGGAATTTGGAGGATCAGGTTTAACTTAGCGAGAATGCCAGAAAATCGAATACCTAGGAAAATCATGGAGGGGCGAATAGGGGATAGCAGAAAAAAAGCTGCACCAAAAACACACGACAGTGCCAAGGAGGTACTGGATGGGTTTAGTTGGAGACAAAGTTTAAGGGAGGTCAAGACTCACTGATGGGCTATAGCACCACAGGAAGAAGAAGGATAATTTGAATTTAATATTAAACATCAATGTGTATCAGTTTTCGTTTTTTTGAAAAATAAAAACAAACTAAATGTATTCTGAAATGTATGGAATAAATGGTTATAAATTTATTACATTTTATTTTCAAATAATACCTTAAGAGGATAATGAGACAAAAAAATGAAACAAATCAAATTTATGCCGAAACGTATGGAATAATTATCTTTAAAAGCATTATATTTTATTTTTAAATATTACCTTAAGAGGACAATGGAACAAAAAACTCAATCAAGCAACCTCGCCAATTTTTAAGAAAGAATTAAAGATCTGATTTGTTTTCCGCAGAAATGTTTGAATTGTGGATACATGTTTTAAGGAACCTTTTTGTTTCTAAAGATTTGTTGGTTAAATTTGCGAAAGTTAGCTGCCTTACACCCAGCGGTTAACATATAGCACGAACAATTCATGTGTAAATGTGTTAATACAAGGTGTCCCATAAGAAAGTTCCTAACTGTGAAGGGTGCGTGGCCCGTGTCAGTCGATAGCCGCACTTTTAGGATTTTAGTCGGTATGGATCGTTTCGAGTGAGCAGACCGTGCGTTGCATGTGCGATAATGTTACAAAACAATGATTTAAGACTCATTTTCATCCCAACGGCCATGAAAATAAGCAAAACTGTCGTTACTGGAGTGCAGCGAACCCGAAACACAATCATCAAAAAACCTTACATTCGTCAACGTCAATGCGAGGAATGATCGAACCGTACTTTTTTGAAGACTGCAGGTGAACGCGCAATTACCATCAATTTAGAACTTTATGTGAAAATGTTGAACAATTTTTTGGTACCTGAACTGCAAAATTTTGCTGGTCATAATCAAAGAACATATTTTTTGCAGGACGGAGCAACGTCACTCACCTTTAATACGTTTCTGCCACGATTTCATGAAATTTTTCTAAATAAATTGATCTCCAGTAGAGGTGACATAAATTGGCCTCCACGTAGTCCTGATTTAAGCTCTATGGACTTTTTCTTGTGTAGCTATCTAAAATCGAAAAGTTACGTTATTAAACCGACTTTGATGCAGTTAAAAGAAAATATCCGACACGAAATGGCGGCCATTCCAGAGATTATGTGCCAGTTGCCCTAAGAAATTTTGTTGTTCGTTTAGATGAGTGTTGTGAGCGTGAAGGTTTATTTCAATATAGAGAAATAAAAAAATATAAATGTTCGTTTGTTTAAAATCTTAAATCTCCGAAAGTTTTTCCGCGATTGCTTTGAAATTTTGACGCAACGTTGCATTCGAATACGCGCGTGTTTTTATATACCTATTATATAGATGTCATACCTGCGACAGGTAAAAACATGCAAACAGCGCCAGCTGTTGGATATAAAAGCAACACGCACTATACTAAATATTTTACGGCAATGGGAGCGCCAACTGTTGAACGTAACAGCAATACACGCTATACTAGACATTGCTCATGCCGGACAGCGTGCTTCTTGATAGCTGCTGTCGCTTAGCATTTTCAATGTTTCCAACTGCATTGTTGAATTGAATTTTTATAGATTTCGATTTATTTTAATTTTGATTTAATTATTTAACCAGACATGAACGCGTGGCCGGGTACAGCTAGTAATTAATAAAGGTTTTTTTTGATGGACGTTTCTCTTTTATTTATATCGCTATATTAAAAACAAATTTTCTTTTGGGACACCTTGTTCAAGGTATAAGTAAAATACGAAAGTGAGTACAAAGCTAAGATACAAGTAAAAATATATAAGACAAGTTCCGTTACAATCATCACAAACAAACACTGAGATTACATTCGAGGTATGCAAATATAATAATGAGACTGGTAGCGTTAGATCTAATAACACTGTTCGCTTTCCGTTTAGAGGGGAGGCAGGCGAATATTCAGTACGAGTTTGAACTCCTTAGAATTACTAGGTAGTCCATAGCATTCTTCTCGTGATTGGATTTTTCGAGTGCGTTCTGATAATTTCGAGCCACCGTGCGCTTTCAAGTTTTATTTTAGACTTGGGTACAATGCGCTGGAAGCAGTGGTGAAGCTTGAGTGTGTCATTCCTAGCTCTGGCGCTTCGTTTCCAGCTCTTATTCAAAAGTCCAAGAGACACACTGTGTGACGGAAACTTTGCGATCTTTAACAGTTCTATGTAAGCGGAGAGAGTTTGGTTTGTCAAGAGACCAGGTTTTCAGGCGGGCTTCTAGACGTTCTTAAAAGGTCGAGTGTCGATTGAAGATGAACCTCGCAGGGAATATCTTTAACTGTAAGAAATTATGAAAGTTTCTATTGAATACGGGATCTTGTGCATTCTGCTCATCGGTTTACTGTCAGAATGATTGGGAAAAAGTTGAATTTGACTCACAAAACCGTTCATCAAACTTTGACCAATGGATAAACAAAACACTTCTCATAATTTCCATATTGTTTCTATAGGCCTGGTGAAATTTTACAATGTTTTCAATAAGACCCGGAAACGAAACCATGGCCTCATTGTGCCCAAGTTTGAAATAAAACTTGATAACGCACCGTTGCTTGAAATTGTTGTTTGCAGAACGCACTAGTTGTTTGCAGATAGCCCGGTTCACGAAAAAAATTGCTACGGATCACCAAGTGACAATAACGAGTTCAAACTCGTATTGAGGACGCATCGAATGTTGACCTGTCTTCTCTCCATAGTCAAAGCCAACAGTGGTGCCAAATCAAACGTTACGCCACCAGTCTTATTACTTTATTTATACACCTTGTATGCATTCAGTTCAGCTATCCGATGTTTGACTATCGTAGACTCTCCGAGGGTACACCTCAATAATGTGATAGATTATTTGTATGGTAGCTCCACAGTCGCACTCTGGGAAAGCTCTACACTATTTATACAACGAGTCCGCATATCGACCGTGCTCCGTTCTAATCCTATTGAAGCCGAGTCAAATTTTGCAGGGAAGATCAAAATCCGATGGCGATTGGGGGCTAACTCTGGGGCAGATCGCTAGATTTGCTGGTTTAGAACTTAACTAGTAATTATCTCCTTTATATATCTTCTATATTCAAAATATCAATCTGTAACTCTGCAATATGATAGTTATTATTAATCTTAATCCACAAGAAACTATGTTAAAGAATCAACGATTAACTGATTGAATTAAACATCTTTATTTTTATTTCGTTAATATTATTTATTTTGTAATTTAGATATTTTTAATCGTGATATTTTACAATATCAGTAATAAACCAAAATTATACCGATATGACTGAGTAATAAAAAGTACGTAACACAAAATAATAAATATGTTTACAAAACAATCCTATTATTTCCAAAATTAGATATGTGTTAGGAATTCTGCTACATCATATTAACAGCATTTATTTCTATTTATTTTCTCAAATTTCCTTTATGTAAGCTTATCGTGAACTGATTCGAAGATATGGAACAATAAAGATTAATTTTAATAGCAACGGTTTAATCGTTTTAATATTAGCATAATACATGCTTTGCTATTGTTATAGTTTTGCATATATTGAGATCATTAATTATAATAAAAATATAACTAGCAATAATTCAACTGTATTCCTTTTGAATACCACTGGCGTAACAGGTCTTTCAAATCGAGCGGTTTTTTAATTCTTGAATAAAACACAGATAGCGTTATGATTTTGCCTATGTTTAATCTCATTTCAGAGATGTAATGTATGACATTAATAAAAATGGAGTCATACACAATACAACAGCGCGTTCAAATTGTTGAATTATTTTATGAAAATGGGCGTTCAGTGAATTTTTTTTTAATTTACGTGATATTTACGGTTAATTTATCGAGAGAAAAATTTCTTAAACGAGTTATTGCAAGAAACGGTAACGTTAATTGGCCACCAAGATCATGTGGTTTGACACCGTTGGACCATTTTCTTTGGGGTTTTGTGAAAACCCAGGTCTATAAGAACAATCCACAATCGATTCCTGAACTAAGGGATGAAATTATTTGAGTCATTGGTGAGATAGAGCCACACTTATGACAAAATGTCATAAGAAATTTTGACAAAAGAATGAACGTCTGTAGAGCTGCAAGAGGTGGTCATTTGGCAGAATTGTCTTTCGTGTTTTAATGTCATACACTATGATTCAATTATTAATAAAACCTTTTTTGAAATCAACGGAAATTCTGTTTTATTCAAGAATTTAAAGAAACCGCTCAATTTTAAAGACTCTTAAGTAATAACAAACTCATTTAAGTATTTGCAAATAAAATTAATACTTAAAACGAAAAAAAGCTATAAGGAGAATTCAATAATTATTGTTCCTAACATTCTCATCTCGTCTGGAGATGTTTGAAATAATTTTAATTTTTCAACATAATCCCCTAAAAGGATAATCCATTTGATGTTTCCATAATGATTGGCTTTGATGTCTTTGGAAAAAAAATTTCTGGTCTTCTTAAAACATTCAATTACAGCAGCGCCACCCGCGGTTGGCAGATGGGCTAGTCAGTCGTCTGACAGTCCAATATTCCGGGTTCGAATCGTGAGTTGGGTATGGAAGTTTGTTTTGGAAAAAAATTCAGGTTTGAAAAATAGGCGCTAAATGGTCAGACTAGCCGATATGGCTACAATAATAATCTAAAAAATATTACAGCAGCGGTCATATCTTATTCGTTAGAAAATAAGTTCCGTATATAAATGTTGCTGTAGTTTAGATAATAAAAATAATCCCTAGTTTGTGCGCATATCTGGAGAATATAAAAGCTGCTCCAAAATATGAAAACCAGCATTGTGACTAACAGCTATTAACTTCGTTCGAATATTCTCGGTATGATAAAGAAAACGCAAACTTTTTGACCAACATTTAGATCAACGGCGTTCCGACTTTTTATACCCTCACTTTAATGTAGTTTGCCTATTTCTGCAAAATAAGCGGTTGTCTCGACTTTGGCCTCATCATTTCAAGTGAGTCTTCGTCCATCGGACCATTTCCGGCAAATACGGCTCATGTTGGAGCATTTCGAAGCGTAGGTTATGTTGGTTGTAGGCGCATTATCGTGGCAAAGGAGCATTTTCTTTTTCGGTAGATGTGGACCCTTCAATTAGTTCAGGAGTAAAGCGTAATACTCCCCGGTGGTGGTACTGCTTTTTGCTAGTTACCATAGTCTATAATCACTACTCCCTGAAGAATCCCTGAAAACTGTAGCCATAACTTTCCCTCCTGTGTAGGGATGCGTTTTCGCTTGATTTGACGTATTTTCGCTTGCAGTCCACTGTTTGGACTGCTGCTTTATATTTGGCATACGGTGAACAGAGGCATATAGTACCGAGGAGGGTCGCGTTCAGCAATATGGAGGGTCGCAATGTGTTCAAAAAATAAGACCCGTATACGAAATATCCTTTTATTAAAGTATATTTAATTTAAAAACAAGTGTTAGAAAAGTAAATGTTACCATGTAAAAACAACATAATAAAATAAACTTTAAAGTAATAGCCAAAGTTATTTGAAATAATAATTTAATGCAACGGTTGATTTTGTTTTTCGCTTAATTGTTTTTCTATACGTGGATCATCATTGCAAACACACATAAGCAACATATTTTCCAGTGATAATATACGATTTCTATATTTAGTTTTTAAAGCCACCATAGACGAGAAGTTTTTTTCGCATAATTAAGAAGTTTTCGAAGCTCCCGTTATTAGACTTCCATATTTACATCGTCGTGCAAGCTAAAACCTATCTAAATCTTGAGTAAAAAATTCTAGTTGTAGAGTTTTGTCGGGCGATATTTCAATAAGTTGGTTGTGAATCTCAATAGGTAATTCACCAGCTGCAACAACATTTTTATCAAACGGATTGAGAACCCATCTTTTCAACAAATCGTCGTTGCTATTTGGAATTGAATGCATCAAAATTGCATTTTTCAAGGCGTATAATCCAAATATCAAGTTTCTTGATAAAGGCATTGACTTTGTCATTAGTAAAATGTTTTTGTTACGACCTTGTAAACTCGTATTTAAGTAATTTAAATGTGAAAATATATCACTCAAGTAAGCCAACAGTAATAAAGTTTCTCCATCTTGTAAACACTCTGAACATGAGCTATTTAATCTGTAATGAACTATTTTATCAGATTTTCAATTCGTCTCGCAATTCAAAAAGCCTCGTTAGAACTTTTCCTCACGACAACTACCCGTCTTCAGTATGAGTCGTATTTGGTACCCACTGCTTCACACAATGTGGAAAGCAATCTATCCTGCAATGGTCGGCTTTTAATAAAATTGACAATTTTTACGACTTGGGACAAAATATTTTGTAAATTATCTGGCATCTGTAGCAAACGCATTTCTGTGAAGAAAGCAGTACGTCCATTTCTTATGTGGCATAATATCTCTTAATTTTACAATGACACCACTGATCTTCCCAGTTATCACTTTCGCGCCATCAGTACATACCGCAATGCATTTATTAATGTTCAAGTTTTCGTTTTGTGTCGCATCAATAAAAACCGTTCCAATTCGCCAGTTGCACGACCAGGGATTTATTTTCAAAATAGCAGATTTTCTTTAATTGACCCCTCACATTTGTATCGGACAAAACACAAAAATTGCGCTGTTCTTTTAAAAGCGCTCGCTGTTCTTGCCAAATTGCAACAGTTCTATACGCCTGTTGAGTCGTCGAACTGAATAGCAAAAAATTCACTTACAACCTTTTCAACTAGATGTATTTATTGCATGTATGCATTTTATTTAATAATATTAATTTATTTTATTACCACACTATTATTAATTTATTTATCACTGAGCGAGAGGAGAAATCGTAGTATTTAACACTGGGTGGGAGAAGAAATCGTAGTAGTTGTTTTCGTAAAAATATAATTAACAATGAAATTATTCGTCTCGTTCCTTTGTTTTAATGACCAAAGCGCATAGCTTGTACGAACCTGCTTAAGCGCGCTCAGGTCGAATGATCCATCTCACAGGTTCGAACTGGTAAAAGTAATATAACAAGGGCTTACACAAGTCTTGTAGTTCGGTATTTGTGGCCGTGTTGGACATTTCGGTATAAGTGTAACAGCCCATTCACATATACATGCGTCATTGATGATTCGTCATTTAATACAAAGGCAAATAGACGACGAGATTTTCACGATTTGTAAGCGTGTGAACACACTCGTAAGAGTTTATAAAACATTTAAAAATACAAACAATTCTTCATAAATCACGATACTAAAAAAAGGACGAACTGTCGTCGTGTTAACCGGCCGATGTAAAACTTTGATAAAGGACAAATTAACATATTGTAGTGAGGGGGTCGCAACGCTTTTTACTTAACTGTTTCGCTATTTAGTGGGTTGCGACACTAAAAAGGTTGGGAAACTATGATCTATTGCCAAAAAAACTTCGAAGAAACTCTACAGAATCGCGTTTGATGATTGACCCCTCGCATTCTTATCGGACAAAACACAAAAAAATTCAACATGCCTGTCTCTTCATTTAACCTTTTCAATTATTTGATCGTGAACATCATTGACCATTTCATTAATACGTCTCGATATTCCGTCATTTGAAAGTGGTGTACTGGTCTATACATTTTGTGAAGTATTCGTTCAAATGCTACTGTTGAGAAACGTGGTATCCATCGAGCGGAAAACTTTTTCATAGTGGAGACAGTCTATTGAGATCGTTTATAATCTCATCAAGCTCGCGTACTTTCAGTCCGCGATCATTTAATATCATATTGTGAAATTCTTATTACCGATCCTCAGAAAAATTTTAATTTGTTATCTGTTATTTGAATGAACCAAACCTTAAAAACTAATTTTTTCGTAGAATAATTTATATTATTTTTAAGATATATTTATAATTGTGGTAATTTACAAAATGAGTAATAAACCACAATAAACTATTAGAACATCGGCAGTAAGAAGTTCAAAATATTCTGATATTTCAATCATTCTGTTACGTGTTTAGATGTCTATGTCTATCCTCTAACTACCTTTTGCCTGCTAGTGGGTTAATTCTTGAACTAGCACCTTTGGTGTTGAACCTTCTCTGGGATACTAAACTCGAAGAGATCTACAATTAAACACCAAATCACTCCCTCGAAATTTCTGAACGCGTATTTTACTGACCATGTTAGCATCGTTAGAAGATGATTTAATCTAATAATTCATTAGATCATACCTTAAGGATGTATCGGGTACAATCGGAGACAAAATTACTGAAATTGAATATTAATAAAACTGTGCAAAATTGGTTCCAAACAATTTAAGATACATCATCTGAAAGTTTGGAACGCTTGATAGCTTTTCTTTGCATATTTGTAACGTGTTTAACTTATTATGTTAGTGAATATCCGTAAAATCACGTATAAAATTACTATAATTTTAAATTCCAATAACTTTTGAACGGCTTCGTCAATCGTTTTGAAATTTTGACAGTAGCTTAAAGATTAATTTAAAAATATTTTTTCAAATTACGTTTTGTACAATTCAGACATACCACCGATACATCCTTAAAGTTTAAAATATGTATCATTAATAATTATCAAAAAGAACAATATTTAGAGGTTTTAATTGTTATTTAAGTATTATTAAAAATTCTATAGTATGTTCCTATTCACTACCAAAAGTTAGTTAAATTTTTCTTATTATTTGTTATTATTAATTTAATTCTAGATTATTTCTAGAATTATATTCTAGATTCTTTTTTAATTATACATTATTTTCTAGCATTATCTTTATTCATTTTCCTTTTCTATATTCTGTAAAACAAAAATGTTCACGAATTTATAATTTTCAATATTTTTGCCTCCGATTGTACCTCCGATATATCCTTAAATATATCCTTAAATATATTTTGCTGATTAAAGCTAAGGAATTACAATTGAAGAAAAACATCAAGAACTAATTATTATCATCAATATTATCATCAGCCCATGTCCATCCACTGCAGGATGAAGGCCTCCTCAGTACGCTTCCAACACTCGCGATCCTGCGCTTTCTGCTACCATTCAGGTCAAATATACTTAACGATGTCATCAGTCCATCGTGCTTTCGCTCTTCTTCATGGACGTTTGCGATCAAGCGGTATCGACTCCAGGCTTGCTTTGGTCCACCTATTGTCCTATCACCTCCTATATGTCCTACCTACCTTCATTTAAATTCCTTTACCCTTACAATGATGTCACATACTTTCGTTTGTTCTCTGATCCATGTACAGGGCTTTCTGTCCCGTTTTGTATTGCCAAGCATACATCTTTTCATTCCCATCTGGGTATCCCGAAGTTTTTGAATTGATTGCGATGTGAGTGTCCAGGTTTCACTTCCGTATGTTATAACGGGCACCGAGCAAAGAGTTTTCTTTTGAAGCAAATGCAGATTTATTGAACATAACCTGACTCCTTTTTAGGTTTGTTTTCAAGCCAAATGGTTCTTCAGTTCTTTGCAGCTTTTGTTTCTGTCTTTGCAGTCCCTTTGGGTCTTGTAAAAGGAGAAAGATATCATCTGCAAATCTAAGATGGCTTAAGTATACATCATTGATCTTTATTCCATCCTGTTCCCAATCCAGATTACAGAATATTTCTTCAAGGCAGGTTGAGAAAAAAACAGACGATATAGCGTCACCCTTGCCGTACATTCCACTCTACATTAATTCCAACTTTAAGATCATCAAAGTGAACTGTCACTTTGGCTTTATGATATATCATTCCTAATAGGGTTACATAATATTTGTCTACACTTTGGTTAAACAATGCGTCCATTATAGCCTGCTTTGAGATTGATTCAATTTTCATTGTAGATAAAAGCCAACACAGTGACATGGTGTATTCGTTGTGTCTTTGTATGGCGTGCTGTAGAACCTGGATGTGATCCATTGTAGTAAATCCACTTCTGAATCCTACTTGCTCTCTTGGTTGTACATGATTCAGTTTTTTTAATATTATTTTATAAATTATCAAAAATTAATATGTAAAATAAACTATGTATAAATTATGAATAAATATGAATGAATATGTAAAATAATGAATGAATAAATTATGTAAAATAATTACTTCTGCATTTTTCCACAAATTGGGTACTTTTTGTTTGTTTTGTGTGGAGCTATTCTGAGTATAATTTTGCTAGTGTTTCATGTAAAGTCCGACCACCAGCTTTCAGCATTTTAATAGTTATATTATCCTTTCCTGGAATTGGTTCTGATCTTCATATAACTTTGTATAAAATCTTCTGAAAACCTCTGGCATTTCCGTACGCTGTGTCTTTACTGTACTTTGTCTTTGTTACGCATTAAAGCAAAAATGTGAGTCTTTTTTTCAGCTTCTGTTTAGTTTTGTTAATTCCCCCGCTTCCTTCCAGGCCTTTTTGCACTAGATGCTTATTGAACCGGCGCATCTCCTCTCAAATATGTTTTTTTATAGTTATGCAAAGTTCAACGTACTCAACTCTGCTTTTTGTAGGCCTCATTGTCCGTCGTTTTTTCATTAAATCAATAGTTTCATTGGAGATTTTTAATCGTTTGAAACCTTTTTCTTCTGGTACTAATGCTAATGGCTGCTAATGAAGCAGCCATTTCAAGCACATTATTGATGTTGTCTTCAAACGATATGCTATTTCCATTTCCTCCGGGTCTTGTAACACATCAAAGCGGTTCGGCAAAGTAATCTCAAAATCCCCGCTCCTCTCCAGCAGCTGCCCTTCTTTGATCTCCCTATTCTTTCGCGCTCTCTTTGACAGTTTATCCTAATCTTTGTTCGAACTATTCGGTGATCACTTTCAACATCAATTGTAAGATTAGTACAAATGCAAAACATTGCTTTATCGTTTGACATGATGTAATCAATTTCACTTGTGAGTCCATGTTCTTGTCCTTCAGCAAAATCAATCAATCTGTCACCTATATTGTCCTGCTCACCACTTCCATATAGCCCAATTGCATTTTCACCAATTCTTGCTCTTCCAGTTATGACATTGCAGTCACCCATAAGGAGTTTGTACCTACACTTCTCCTTGTCTAGAAGCTGGACCGCAGCAAAGGGGCAAATATACAGGGTGTGTCGTCAAGATCCGGACAAATTAAACATTTTTTTTCAAATATAATTTTTATTCTAAAAACGGAAAGGTTTACTATTAACTTTTGACTTTTTTTTTACTAAATTTCTTGTAAGGTCATAAAGAACATATTTACTCAATATATCCTCCCCCTGCTTGAATAACCGCTTCCATTCTCGGTCTGAAGCACTCGCAAACTCGTTTTAATACATCACGGTCCATATCGGCGAAGGCCGCTTCAGTAGCGGCTCTGAATAATGCGACGTTTGAATGTCTGGAGTGGTGGTGTCGGTTTAATTTTGAACCATTGGTTTTTACACCATCCTGTTCCCAATTCAGTTTACGGAATACTTCTTCAAGGACAGCCGAGAAAAGAATAGGCGACATTGCGTCACCCTGCCGTACACCTCGTTCTACATTAATTCCCACTTCAAGATCATCAAGATGAATTGTGGCTGTAGCTCCATCATATATCTATCCTAATAGGTTTACATATGCTTTATCTAACCCTTGGCTAAGCAGTGCATCCATTATTACATGTTTAGAGATGGAATCAAATGCTTTTTCGTAGTCGATAAAAGCCAAGCACAGTGGCATGGTTTATTCGTTGTGCCTTTCTATGACCTGCTGTACAACCTGGATGTGATCCATTGTACTGAATCCACTTCTGAATGCTGCTTGTTCTCTTGGTTGTGCGTCATTCAGTTTTTTTAATATTCTTTTAGAAATTATCTTAATGAAAACTTTGTACATTACTGATAGGAGGCTTATTGGACAGTAGTTCTTTAAATCTTCCTGTGCTCCCTTTTTATGTAAAAGGATCACTTCTGCATTTGTCCATAAGTCAGGTACTTTTTGTTCTTTGAGGCATTTTGAGTAAAATTTTGCCAGTGTTTTATATAACGTTCGACCACCAGCTTTTAGCATTTCGACAGTTACACTGTCCTTTCCTGGAGGCTTGCCGTTTTTCATCGATTCTTTAGTATTTGTTACTTCCTCCACTAGGATATCTGTCATTTGTTCTTCTGTGGGTATTGTTGTCTTTGATTGGTTCTGATCTTCATATAACTGAGAATAAAATTTTCTTACAACCTCTAACATTTGCGTACGCGCCCTGCATACTGTGCCATCCTAACGCCTTAAGGCATATATTTGCGTTCTTTTGTTTCTCAGCTTCTGTTTAGCCTTGTTAATTCCTTTGTTTTCTCGTAGGGTTTTTTGCACTAGCTGCATGTTGAATAGGAGCGTGTCATCTCTGATACGTTTTCTTATAGTTTTGCAGAGCTCAGTGTACTCGACCCTGTCAAAACGACTATCTGAATTTCTCATTGCCCTCCGTTTCTTTGTCTCAATAGTTTCACTGGAGATTTTTGTCTGTTTGAGACATTTTTCTTCTGGTGCTATTGAAGCAGCCGTTTGAAGCACATTGTTGGCGATTTCATCATATTGAACTGATAGTTCCACATCGTCCGGGTCTTGTAACACAGCAAACCGGTTTGACAAAGCAATCTCAAAATCGCTTCCTCTCTCCAGCAGCTTCCCAGTACCCACTTTACCCTTCTTTGATCTTACCATTCTTTCGCGTTCTCTTCGACAGTTAATCCTAATTTTTACTCATACCATTCGGTGGTCACTTCCAACATTAAAATTGTTAAGGACAGTACAATTGGTAAATATTGTTTTATCGTTGGTCGTGATGTAATCAATTTCACTTGTGAGCCCAGATGGACTTTTCCATGTCCATTTTCTGCTGATATTTTTCTTATAGAACGAATTCATAATATATAGTTCATGTCCTTCAGCAAAATCAACCAATCTGTTACCTCTATTGTCTCGCTCACCAGTCCCATATGGGCCAGTTGCATTTTCGTCACTTCTTGTTGTTCCAATTCTGGCATTAAAATCACCCATCAAGATTTTGTATCTACATTTCTCCTTATATAAAAGCTGGGCCACATCATCATAAATTCATAAGCTTGGACTATTTGAAGCCTAAAGTGTGCATTCAGCTGAATGATGCATTGGGCTAGTCGGTCAGATGTATTTTCAGATTTTATTACACTGTCCTTCAGCTTTCGATTGATGAGGAATCCAATTCCGTCACATCGGCCATTTTCCGTACCTCGAGTGTAGAGTACGAGTCCAGTTGGTCCCAGTTTGATTAACTCTTCGCCCTTTCTTCGTGTTTCACAGAGCCCAATAATTTCCCAATGTTATGTTGTCAAGTCAAGTATTTTTAATAGTGCAGTGTTCAAATTCTAATGGCAGCCTGATCTAACCCGGTGATTCTTAGCACCCTCTGCCTTGGGGCAGGTCTTTCCGCTGCCGTAGGTAGTTGCCCCTTGGCCTCCGGGGAATGAGGGCCGTGTTTGAGGTTGTACTGTCATATTGAAACATATTGAAGTATCATGTTGAAGGTATGGACCGTAATCTGCCACACTGGTCCAATACAGGTTGGCAGATTTTGGATCATGTTAGTCTGATGCCTCTGCTTTGACCTGTCCGCCAGGGGTGATCCTCCCAGGAGCATAGACTCCAGACGGCATAACTCAAAACTTCATTGCCCTACTCAAACCCCTTTACCACGTCGAGGTTTGATCCACAAAGGGGATATATATATATATATATATATATATATATATATATATATATATATATATATATATATATATATATATATATATATATATATATATATATAGATATAATGATATAATAGATATAATAGATATAAGATGTAATATAATATATATATATATATATATATATATATATATATATATATATATATATATATATATATATATATATATATATATATATATATATATATATATATTACATCTAATATTACCACGGATTGTAGATAATGTTTCTATATCATTCCGGGTGTCGTTTCGTTGATTCTGTGAAGAGTCACTACGTTTCGCCAAAATCTCATTTGGCATTTTCAAGTGTTGTCTGCTTCAACTGACGACTGACAGTTGGACTCTTCAGTCGAAGCGGACAACAGAGTTGTTTTTGCAACGGCCAAATTGAAGGAGTTACACTACGAATTGTTGGAGTATCCACCATATTCACCGGATCTGGCCCCCTCATTTTTTCCAATGATATTTTGCATCTTCTGATTTAGACTCAACTTAATTGATTAATTAATGAAAGTGAGTGAAGATTTTAGCCATAATTTTAATAATATGTATATATATATATATATATATATATATATATATATATATATATATATATATATATATATATATATATATATATATATTTGTCCCTTTGTGGATTAAATATTGACGTGATTAAGGGGTTTGACCTTAAACGAAGTAGTCAGGCCACCATTGAAAATATATCACGCGATATGTGTTAAAGAGTAATCGAATATTAGGTTTCTAGAATGCATTCTGCCATACAAAACCGAGGGGAACATTTGAACTATATTATTTTCAAAACATAATGTCATTATTTATTCTTTAGATAAAAAAAAATTAATGGTTTAAAAAATTAGCAGATTGTTATCACTTGTTATCATTGTGCCCATTTTAAAAGTCGATGCTGACACGCTTATTGGACAACCATTTAGTTATGTTCTATTCAAAAACTTGTTTAAAAACGATCTAACTGTTTAAATTTAAATTATTATCTGGTGCTAGTTCATGTAGAGATACGATTTAAATAAAAGTAATACATGAATCTAACAAAACGAATACAAATAAATTAATCCGTCTTAGACTGGAACTGTTCGGTGTGATTTATGTGTTGTTTACAGGTTAGCAAAACATTTAAATGCCTTATCACTTTATTTATTAACTAGATCGTATAACGAAAATAATCATCTTAAAAGTTCCGGTGTCTATTTAAGTCCCAATAAATTGCGTGATCGAGTAATTTTTACATTCCTGTTTAGAAATAGACTACCTACTGGTATGGTTTGAAAAGTTCAAGGTTAAAGTTCCATTTCTCATAAGCATAGATGTAAACACCATACATTCTTAATATTAAGGTTATCCATCACTTTGTACGTTAAGATAAAATTTCTAACTTAATTATGATATAATATAAACATTTTTACCATACCTAGTATTTGGTTATATGACTCTGATATCAGGAGTAGGAAATTTCTTAAGGGAACCAGTCCAGGATTTTTCCCCATGTTATCTTATGGGAATTCTTGATTCACGTAGGTTCAAATATTTCCTAAACCGTTTGACATACTCGGTTTTTTTTCCATGATTTTTTCCAATGATATTTTACATCTTTTGAACTAGACTCAACTCAATTGATTAATTATTTAATTAACTATTAATTATTGAAAAATTAATAAAGATTGTAGCCGTATTTTTAATTAAACTTTAATTTATAATTAAGGATGTGAAAGAGGGACATCGAGGACATTGAAAAGAAGGATAGAAAAATCATAAGAAAAATCCTAGGGCCCAAACAAATAAATAGCACAACATACCGACTTCGAGAAAACCAAGAAATCAAACAATACACAGATATACATAGCGATATGAGAAAAACAAGACTTAAGTTTTACGGACACATAAAACGGATGAATTCGAGTAGGTTAACTAGACAAATAGTCGAATTTTATGAAAATAGGAGTAAAGCTAAAGTAGAAATAATTAAATGGATTGCTGCAATTAAAGAGGACCTAAGATCAGCAAATATTACACAAAGTGAAATTCAGGATAGAGGCTGTTTCAGACACAAGGTTAACGTTTGGAAAGTTGGCCAGAGAGAAAAATGTAGGAAGACTGGAACAACTTGGTCTGACGAAAGGAAAAAAGCTCATAGCGAAAGAATGAAATCAGTATGGGCACAAAGGAAGGCTAACAACCACAAACGCCTCTAATTGTACTTCGCGTGGTCCACCAGGGCCCATACGTGAATAATAATAATAATAATAAGGATGTGTTTTATATTTTTTTATGATTCTAGTTCAGATTGTTGCTTGTTCGGATAGCTGATTGACACAGGAAGGTGTAAAAAATTCCAAGTCTGTACCTTTTATAGTATATTTTAAAAATGTGCCTAAAACTGAAAAAACTAACAAATTTTCAAGAAGTGGCAAAAAATAAAATACTCGCTAAAATCATACCTAAGTTTGAAACCATTCAGCTCAGGATGCGCCCGCTTGGTACTCCTGGTCCCCTTCTTTTTTATGGACAAGCCTTTTTCTGGCTGCATTTTTCTTCTTTTCAGAGCTGTTTTACATTTCTCTTTCAGTTTTTTCACTTTCGTTTATTCTTATAATGTCTATGCCTCGGAACCTTTTTATACTGTTGGCTCAGCACGTCATTTCGAGTTTCTTTAAAACTTTCAGCCTTCCTTCCGCTTTCTTATTGAAAGTAATTACAGCATCATGAACTCCGATTTCCGATGTAGATCTACCGACGAAAATTCTTTTTGGTAATCTAGTCCAGATCAGGTTGTTGAATCTTTCATTGTGGGTTTGAGTTTCCCCATAGATGCACTTACGAAGT
Organism: Cosmopolites sordidus; assembly: GCA_031761425.1. Classification (NCBI taxonomy): domain Eukaryota; kingdom Metazoa; phylum Arthropoda; class Insecta; order Coleoptera; family Curculionidae; genus Cosmopolites; species Cosmopolites sordidus. Next base: position 197,671 of record JARFXV010001288.1, read on the forward strand.
TTTATTTGAAAGGTCCAGAAAAACTGGTTTTATTGCTTTCATAACTGCTTCTGGCAAAATAGTTTGTGTTTATAAGATGCTCTAGATTCTTCTGATCGGTTTTACTTACACCAACTATTCTCTCCTATAGGGATAGTCCATGATTAGGTTTGTGTTTGTAGATAATTTATGAAAATATATAGCCTGGCTTTCTGCACACGGCTTTGTGCATTGCATCAATATTGTCAACGTTTTCTCTAATGACATTGCCATAATAAGATTGTAATTCACCAATGACAGTATAAGTTAGCCACCCTTTTCCGCGAATTTCTTTTCCGTGATCCAGTACTTTTCCTTTAGAGTATCCATCTTAGAGTATCAGTCTCCAAGATACTGAACATACCGCACTCCTCTTTTAGATAAAGACCTCTTAAAAATTTCCCTAGCTCCAGCTGTCTCCATTCCTCCGAGGTAATTTACATATATTACAATACTTGGACATGCAAGCTACATCCAAGACTTTCCCTGTGTCCACACTCGCACCACTCCTAACACCATTCTGCCATTCGCTTTACCGTCAAAAGCAGCCGTTATATTGCCTCATTTTCTAAAACTGCTTCTTATGCAGTAGTTTTCATGGACTCTTATGCCACTTGCTCTATAGCAGTACCAATAACTTTTTGAAAGGGAATAGATTTTCTAAATCGGAGATGCAAATCCATTAGAGCGTGCCAAGTTGCACTAGCGGTTCTGCCAAGTCCTATGAATCGTAGGGCATACACAAAACAACAATTTATCTCTTGCTTACCACATCAAATATATTTGCCGTTTCCAAAAGTTTCCCGGTTCAAACAATCCTCATTCATTCATATCAATTTAAACTTTGTTTCCAAACCTTTGTGGCCTCCCACTTCTATACTTTTTTACACACCGCACACTTAGTCACAGTTTCAAAAAGGATTTCCAAATTATTAATTGAATGTCCAAGTACGCTATCACTATCAGCCACTTCATTCAGTTTTATTTTCTTTGGTGAATAAGATTTTCTCTCCTCACCAGGGCACTTATGAAGTTGGGATTGAGAATGGTACCATGTACATGTTGCTATGAAGCTTTCTTTTCATCGCTTTCAACCTCTGCATAGTTTTTAAGGTTAAAAAAATCAAGAAGTAGATAGAAATTAAATAAAACAGAGTAAAAAAAAACTAAAAACTGGTTAGTAAAGAACTAACCATAATACTCTAACATAATCTTTACACAAATGGCAAAACTCAAAAAATGCCTGTTTAGAAAAAGACATCCTACTGGCATGGTGTAAAAAGTTCAAGGTTGAAGTTCTATATCTCATAAACATATCTCGCAAACATCATAAATTCTTAAAATTAAGGTTATCCATCACTTTGTGCGCTAAGATAAAATTTCTAACTTAAGGTTTATGATAAAAAAATAAAAATTTTCAAAATAAATTTTATTTGGATATATGGGTTGAAGCCGCTTTTTGACAAGTTATTGGATTTGGTGTTGGTACCGATTATTGAAAGTGTAGTTAAGTAAAACATATTTAAGTGGTTTCTATTATATCAACAGTTGGAAATTTCTTAAGGGGACCACTCCTGATTTCCCTCCCCATATTATCTCATGGGAATTGTTGATTCACCTAAGTACAAATATTTCGTAAACCGCTTGACATACATGGTTCAAACTTTGCATGATTTTTTCGAATGTTATTTTGTATCTTCTGAACTAGACTCAACTTAATTGATTAATTATTTTATTAATTATTAATTAATGAAAATGAGTGAAGATTTTAATCATATTTTTAATTAAACTTTAATTCTTAGTTAACGATGAGTTTTACATTTTTTTTATGATTCTAGTTCAGATTGTTGCTTATGTACACAGGAAGATATACAAAAATTCCAAGTCTGTATTTTTTAGAGTTTATTTAACAAATGTACCTAAAATTCACCTCGGGATACCCCTGCTTGGTACTCCCGGTCTTCTTTTTTTATAGACAAGCCTCTTCCGAGCTGCATTTTTCTTCTTTGTTGCACCGTTTTGCATTTCTCTTTCAGTTTCTTCACTTTCGTTTATTCTTATAATGTCTATATCTCGGAGCCTTTTTGTACTGTTGGTTGACACGTCATTTCGAGTTTCTTTAAAACTTTCAGCCGTCCTACCGTTCCGTCATTGAAAGTAATTACAGTATCATGAATTCCGATTTCCAAGGTAGACAAAAATTATTTTTGGTAATCTAGTCCAGATCATGTTGTTGAAACTTTCATTGGGATTTTCAGTATTTCCATGAGGCACGTACGAATTAGCGTTTTATTTAAAAGGTCCCGGAAAACTGGTATTTACAATTTATTGCTTTCGTAACTGCTTCTTAGAAACTATGTTTGCGTTTATAAGATGCTCCAGATTCTTCTGATCCGTTATGCATATACCTACTATTCTTCCCTATAGGGCATAGTCTATGATTTGGGTTTATGTTTGTAGATAATCTATGAAAATATATAATCCACTCTGATTTTTATATCGCATCAATATTGTTGACGCTTTCTCTAATGGCATTTTCATTATAAGATTGTAACCGCCGTAACCGCGTGCCCAATCGCTTCTGCACATGACCGACACATTCAAGTTTGGTGATTTCTAATACATTTTCATAGGGTTTTTCATCAGCTATAGCCTGTTATGTCTTGGATTCTCCGTCTCCCAGATACTGAACATACCGTACTCCTCTTTCGGGTAAACCTCTCAAAATTTTTCCTAGTTCCAGCTGTCTCTCTTCCTCCGGTGAAAAGCTTAGTTTGCATTTGTAGGGCACACTGTTTTTCACATCACCTTTATCATCAGATGTTACAATACTTGGAGATGCAAGCTACATCCAAGACTTTCCCTATGTCTACATTCGTAGCACTCATAACGGCATTTAGGGAGGTAGTTCTCACTTTTGCCAGCTGCCGTCAAAAGCAGCTGTTAGATTAAGTTTGCCTCATTTTCTAAAACTGCTTCTTGTGCAGCAGTTTTCATGGACTCTTGTGCTACTTGCTATCCAGTAGTACTAATAACTCTTGAAAGAAAATACATTTTCTAACTGGGGGAGGCAAATACATTAGAGCATACCAAGCTGCACAAGCTGCTCTTCCAAGTCCTATGGATCGTAACGCATACACAGAACGACAATTTATTTCTTACTTACCACATAAAAGATGGTATTTACCGTTTCAAAAGGTTTCTTGTTCAAACAATTCTTTGAGTTGTTAAAATAGATTCACTTTTCACTATTGCGTGTTCATCGACCGATGCAAAAAAACCTTTTCTTTTCTGTCTGGCAAGCAAAATTTCAAAAGTGGGTTTTTGCCTTTCAATGTCTCTTTCATTCAATTTATATAGAACCCATTGCAATGTCTCTTCCCTTCAATTTATATAGAACCCTTTTCCTTCCTTCTGGATCTTTCCCAATGTGTGTAGGCGTTCGAAAATAGTGGATTGGACAACATTCAATGCTTTTGCCAATTGTTTCAACGTATGAGTTGAATCTTCATCTAGTAATGCTTGCAAATCTGCATCTTCAAACTTTTTCGGCTGTCCTGGACGCTCCTTGTCTTTTATATCAAAATCACTACTTTTAAAACGTTTAAACCATCGTTCACAAGTTTTTTGGGTTAAAGCATGTTCACCATAAGCTTCAACCAACAATCGATAACTTTCAGCAGCCGTTTTCTTCAAATGAGAAAAGGGTATTAAAATTCTTCGCAAAACGTCTTTTTCTGGTACATAATTCGACATATTCAAAACTATGAAAAACTATGTTTTTTGAACAATTAATATCGAACGTTATTAATTCTGAATGTTTTTTAGTCATTTAGATGTCATTAGTCTATACCAACTAATGTATTAGTAACGCATCTGTTAGTAAAATCAACATTATTAACCGAAACATCTATTAATAAAAGATAAACTTAAGAGGATGGAAAATTTTATTGAGAAAATCTGTAATTGTTTTTAATGTGGAAAAGCTTCGATGTCGGCAAGATTTGGAAAATATAAAGCTATTATAACATTACAAAACAAATGTAAAAGATCGTTTTACATTTAATGAAATAAACTGTATACAAATAACATTTTTACACTTTGATTATGTCGCAAATATCAATTTGATATAGCCACAAAAAAAAATTAAACCGTTTATTCCTTTAGAAAACTAATTTTATCGAAATTACGCCATCCAATATGTTCCTAATACTTTTTTAATAAGCCGACCTCGTCTTTGATATATTGAAAACGTAAAAAATTAATGGAAAAATCGAAGAAATCCCCTCTCTCGCCGATCATCTAATCGAGGTTAAATTTTGCAGAAAAATCACCACACACACAGTCTGCCGTTTAATAAATCTTCGGAAAATTCTACTAAGAAAAGTAAAAGTCAGCATCAGAATTATAAATAAATATATTTTTTTACTTTGAATACAACCAGCCGATGAAAAGTTTAGTTGTTCGTTCTACGAAAGTTACTTATTTAGTTATTTAGAAAGTTATTTTATTTTTCACTTAATTTTTTTTCTGTACATGGATCATCAAGCAAATTAATTTGCAGTGATAATAGACGATTTCTATATTGACTTTTTAAGGCCATTATAGACGAGAAGAAGAATCAATGTTTTTAAAGCTTCAGTATTCACATCGTGGAAGCCAAAACTTATCTAAATCTTGAGTTAAAAATTCTAGTTGTAGAGTTTTGTCGGTCGATATTTCACTAAGTTGGTTGTGAATCTCAGTAAGTAATTCAACAGCTACAACCGCATTTTCATCAAACGGATTGAGAACCTATTTTTTCGACAAATCATTATTGATGTCTGGAAAATATTTCAGTAACTGCATTTTCAATTCGCGTAAATTCGTTTTCATGCTCTCCACCACGCGATCAATAACAGAATTTTCTAAATCCAAATTTTTGGTAATATAATCCGAAATAAAATTGCGTTTTTCAAGGCGTATAATCCATTTCTTCATCTTTTAAAAACCCTGAAAATAAGCTATTTTTATCCGTAATGGGCTATTTTATCAGATTTCCAATTCATCTCGCACTTCAAAAAGCCTCGTTAAAATTTTATCTCGAGACAACCACCTCACTTCAGTATGGAAAATCAGTGCGTCATATTTGGCACTCATTTCTTCGCACATTGTGGAAAGCAATCTAGTCTAGTCTGTTTCACAAGATGTAGACGGTGCATTTCGTTTTGTCACAAATTTGTCTATTTTATTTAATGTTATTAATTTATTTTATTACCGCACTGTTATTAATTTATTTAACATTGAGTGAGAGAAGAGATCGTAATAGTTAACACTGAGTGAGGGAAGAAATCATAGTATTTATTTTCGTAAAAACGTAATTAACCCTTTACTGTATACAAAGCCGTATATGGCTGCTAAAGTTTCTATTTTTTTTTTCATTATGCTAAAAGATTTTTCCAGTGTACCTCGCCTAAGGTGCTGGACGGGTCACAGGTGGGGGATAGTGAAAGTTCCATTAAATATTAATGGAGAGCTGCGAATATCTCAAAATAAGCAGCCCCGAACCAAGGCAAAAAAAAATTACTAAATCCACTTACCATCTGACTTGTATCAAGCGCTTGAGTGGTCAGCGTCTGTTAACCACTGGTGCGGCTGATATTTAAATTCTGGAACTAACCCCTCCAGTCTTAACCTCTGAACCGTCATGGTTCAAATTTTTAATTCAAAGTACAAGATGAAGCGTTCTAGTGATTACAAAATTGCCCCAGGAGGTAGACAATACTCTGCCAGCTTTGCTGGTACAACCGAACTTTCGGATTCTGGGGCGTCCGGGCTTAAACGCAAAATCTTTCAGAGGGAGTCGGAGACTTCTGGCCAACGTCTGAAACCGAAAACAAAAACTTTCTTTGGAACGGTAAATATCAATTCTCTCCTGCGCCCAGGAAAACTACACGAATTGGGGCGAACATTGAATCAGCAGAAAATCCAAATTTTAGCTTTGCAAGAAACCAAATTGACAGATGATAACACCTTGGAATTCGGCAACTACAGACTTTTTAAAAGTAAAACGGACAAAAGAATCCTCAAAAATACACCACATCTCGTAGTTGCTTTCGCTATCTCAAGAAACATTCTTGGTTCTATAACTAATGTCCAGCCAGTAAATAATCGACTTATGACACTATCCCTCAAGTGTGCTAACAAAAACTATACTTTAATCAATGCACACCTTCCAGTTAACGAAGAAAATAAATCTAATCCTGAAAAAGTAAATAAGTCCTGGGAAATTCTGGAAAAGACTATCACTAAAATTCCCTCTAACCATGTAAAAATCTTATTGGGTGATTTCTAGTAGCAGAGTTTGATAAACAACCAGCACAGAACTGGCAAGAATTGAAACAAAAAATTACTAAAACAGCCTTAAAGTTGGTCCCTTTACATAAACGTAGAAAACATCCATGTTGGGATGAAGTTTGCGAGCAAGCAGTATTAAGCCGAAGTAAAGCATTCAAAGATTGGAACAGTCAAAAAACAGCAATAAATTATAACATCTTTTTGGAAGTAAGAAAAGAAACATCGAAACTAATTAGACAAACTAAAAGAAAATATGAAAACAATCAATTTAATGAAATTGAAAAAGATTTCCAAAAAATAACACCCGAAACTTTTACAAAACATTTAAAACTAAATTAACAGGCTATCAACCCCAAAATCTTTGCTTCCGAAAGGAAAACGGACAATTAGCTCTAAATAACCAAGACAATTGCGAAGAACTTGCGAAATATTTTGAACAACTACTAAACTGTTCTGAGCCCTTAAACAAAATTACCAGCACTAAACCCTAAACAAACAAACGCAGATTAATTATCACCGAATGAGGATGAAATAATCAGGCAAATCAAGCTACTTAAAAATAACACAGCTTCTGGTGAAGATAGAATCACAATCAAGGAAATAAACAAAATTCTACAAGAAGTTTGGCGAACCGAACGGATTTCGGAAGATTGGAAAGATTCACTAATCCATCCACTACACAAGAAAGGAGATAGAACGGATGTAAACAACTACAGAGGGATATCTATTCTCCCAGTTTGTTACAAGATTCTATCTCAATGTCTACTAGATAGAGCACAGGGACAGTTAGAACCTAAAATTGGTAAATATCAAACAGGTTTTCGACCGGGCAGATCCTGCCCTGAACAGATCCTGAATCTAAAGTTGATCCTAAGACATTAAAAACTGTTCAATAAAAATCTCGTCTGTACATTTGTGGATTTCAAAAAAGCATATGATTCTATTGACCGCGAATCTTTATTCCAAATCTTGAAAGAACAAGGACTAGATGTGAAAACGCTGGCAATTATTAAAGCAACATTAACTATTAACAAGGTCAAAAGTTAAATTCATGGGTGACATCTCAGAGCCCTTCGAAATTAAAACTGGAGTAAGACAAGGGGATGGACTCTCGTCACTCTTATTTAACTGTGTTCTAGAAAAAATAATACAGGAGTGGCGTGACAAAAAGTCGGCCCTCAATATTGCGGCATATATTAACGGCACAAAAACAAATTGAAATCCTAAAAGAAACAGCAGAAAAGGTAGGACTCCAAATTTCCTTTGAAAAGACACAATACATGACCTGCAACAGACTAAGAACATCATTTCTAAAAACAAAATATGGTAACATCAGACGAGTCTCTCAGTTCAAATATTTGGGTGAAATAATCATGGAAAATGGGTTGGAAAAAGCAGCCAATAAGGGTAGATGTCAAAAAATGGAAACGGCATTAAGACTTACACAAAATATTTACAACAAAAAATGCATATCTATTAACACGAAATTGAGACATTACAACACAGTTATTAAACCAGAATGTCTATATGGGGCAGAAACGCTCATTATGAATAGAAAGAGATACATCGAGGACATTGAAAAGAAGGAAAGAAAAATCTTAGGCCCCAAACAAATAAATGGCACACATACCGGCTTCGAGAAAACCAAGATATCAAACAATACACTGATATACATAGCGATATGAGAAAAAGAAGACTTAGGTTTTACGGACACATAAAACGGATGAATCCGAGTAGACTCACTAGACAAATAGTCGAATTTTATGAAAATAGGAGTAGAGCTAAAGTAGAAATAATTAAATGGATTGCTGCAATTAAAGAGGATCTATGATCAGCAAATATTACACAATGTGAAATTCAGGATAGAGGCTGTTCAGACACAAGGTTAACGTTTGGGAGGTTGGCCAGAGGGAAAAATGTAGGAAGACTGGAACAACTTGGTCTGACGAAAGGAAAAAAGCTCATAGCGAAAGAATGAAATTAGTATGGGCGCAAAGGAAGGCTAACGACAACAAACGCCTATAGTTGTACTTCGCGTGGTCCACCAGGGCCCATACGTGAATAATAATAATAAAAGATTTTTTTTTTTCAAAACCCACTTTGAATCCAAATTGTACATTTCTTCGTGTAACGGAAAATATTTTTTGTTCTTTATAATAAATGCAAACTGTCAAACTATTTAAGGTTATATGCAGCGTGCTCGACCGCTGAAGTGCTCTTAAATTAGTGCCACTTTTATCAGTTGAAAAAACATATAAAAGGGCATGTAAAAAATTAATAATTTGAAAATATTTTCTTTGCATATTGAAGAAGGTGGGATTGTGGTGGTTTTGGTGCTTTTTCTTATTTTCTTTGGTTTTTGGGCCTTTTTTTAACATTGTCATATTTGGCTTCGTATGCATTCCCATTAAAACAATGTCTGTCAAATATGGCTTTTTATGCATTCAAGGTTGCTTTCGGTTCTTTATTGGAATTGATCCTTCCTGGTCCTATGGTACTTCCAAGCATATCAATCCTATTCCTGGAGATGGTTTCTTGAGTAACGATGATCTTGTTTTAGACTCCGACCTTGAATACGAATCTTGCTCTCTCCATGCTCGTAAAAAAACATACTATTGAAGCACCCGAATCCGATAGCTCTGATGATGATAATATGACCAACCAAACTTTGCAGACTCAATTTACATCCAAAGCAAAGGGAAAGAGATCCAAAAAAGTACCAGCTCGTTTAAAAAAAACCAAAAATAGAAGCTTTTGATAAAAAAAAAAATCAAATTCAAAGGAATTTTTTTTTCGATTTGAAAAAGACGTTTTAGGTGTGTAGTTGTTTTCGGATTTTAAATTGCTTATTGTTTAGTTTTCATAATATTAAAATGCCGCGAGTAGAAATTCAATAAATATATTGCCAACTAAAGAAGAATTTGCCAAGTACACTAACAGAAGTTAAGACTAATGTAAATGATGTCAAAAATGGTTTATAATGTTGAAAATCCAAAAAGAATAGACATCTAATACCGGAGCTTCATACGTAAACTTCATAAGTAAATGTTATGATTTGGTATAATTGATGTTTACGTTTAGCACATTATATTCGTTGCCCATAAACTAGAGAGCAGGTATTAGTGGGTCAGATTTTAGTTTTTATTTTGGTGATGCATATTTTTATTTAATCGACACTGCTAGCGCTATCTTTTTCTCAGAATTAAGAATTTGGATAAGGCGTGAGGTGTTAACCAAGATAAAAGGAAACATGAAAAAACTGCAAAAATAATTTTGAAATATCCGACAGTGATAGGTAAACAAGTTGTTTACCAATATACACTGAAAATGTCAAAAGTTTGTTCAACCAAACCAACAAACAACAAGCAACACGCCCTCTAACGAATCATACATGACATATATCATAGTAATTTGATCACAGTTGCACCATCTATGTGCTAGGCCAAGAACTTCAAATGACTTTCAATGATCTTCGAAACTTCGAATGGCCTTCATAATTACAGCATTACGGCTGATTGCTATTTCCTAGTTGTTATTATAATCACGTTTGCATCGCTGTTTTTTTGACAATCGTACAAATATATTAGTATGCATCTTTATAGGTAGTACACTCAGTATTGTGTATATCACAGAATAGTACAATATTGGGCATACTATTAAATCATCTAAAAGTTGCTCTCTTGAGAGAAATCTATGTTTAGCTTAAATATTATCCATATTATGCATGCTAATGAATTTAATATAGGAATTTACCAACTGGCAACTTTGTTAATAAGACAGTGTTACCATTAAGTTACAACAAAACCCATACCTCAGTTAAGAGGGTCGTGCGTTTTTTTTTGAAGGTTTAAATTAAGTAGGTTATGCTTATTTGTGTTATGAGGCATATTGCAGCTCATTTTTTATTAACCGACATTCTCTTGTGAATATGGTGACCTTTTTTGTTGTTCATGACATGCATAAAACATCTGTAATATTGCAACTGAAAAACCCATATTAATTATTATTATTAGATTTGAATATTTTCCAATCTTTTGTAATATCCAAATACGTCATTGTTTATTCTGGATACAACAGCGAAAACAAATCATAACAAGCCAGAAGGTGTTGGTGAAAGGAATTAACGTCTGTTTTTGTTTCAGGATTCTGTCCTGGCGATTCCAGTCACGCTCAGAGTGGACCCGAATGGGTTTTACTTATACTGGGTGGACCAGAATCTCGGGCGGTGGGAATTACTGGATATCGCACATATCAGAGATACACGCACAGGTCGATATGCCAAAATTCCGAAAGTAAGTGAACATTTACAAATATCTTATATGTGATACTTCGAAAATACATATCGAAAAATAGTATATGTAGCTTTTTATTTTAAGGAGAATATATATATATATATATATATATATATATATATATATATATATATATATATATATATATATATATATATATGTTACATCTAATATTTTCACTGATGGTAGATAATGTTTCTAAACACGAGGTTTCGCCGATTCGATTTTGGCGAAACTTCGTGACTCTTCACAGGCTCAACGGATCGACACCCGGAATGATTTAGAAACATACATATATATATATATATATATATATATATATATATATATATATATATATATATATATATATATATATACATATATATATATGTATATATATATATATATATATATATATATATATATATATATATATATATATATATATATATATATATATATATATATATATATATATATATATATATATATATATATATATATATATATATATATATATATATATATGTATATATATATATATATATATATATATATATATATATATATATATATATATATATATATATATATATATATATATATATATATATATATATATATATCATATCAAATCCGGCAGCTATGGAGTTTTTTTTAATTAAAAAAAGTCGATTTAGTCATTTTCCGAATTTTATATCTCAGGCTCTATATAACTTAGGGACTTGAACCAAATGGCATTATTTTCTACAGACCTTGTATTCTAGAGGCAAAAATATATTTTGGTTTCAAATTTAAATACGGCTTGGCTGGGCGCTTAACTGAACTACTATTTTAGGCGAACTTTTGCCTATTTTTAAAACATTCCCAGATACGAGGGTTGATCCAAAAGTAAGTTTCCCAAAGAGCTGCAGCAGCGTTGGAAGCTGCTAGGCGAAATTCGACAACACCGCTGTGCACGGCAGATCCCCCACTCCCTTTTCCGCCCGCGAGCGCTGCGCTACGCCGCTCAGTCTTGGCTCAGCAGCCGTTCGCGATGGAGCCTCTTATTGTTGATCCCGCCAGGTGCGAAATTCGATCGGTTATTCGGTTTTTGCATGCGACAGGAATTCCACCTGTGGAAATTCATCGAAAGTTGACACAAGTTTACGGCGACAAGTGTATGTCCGTTCAAATGGTCCGACATTGGTGCAGGGAATTTAGTGACGGACGGAAGGAGGTTCACGACGAAGAGCGGAGTGGAAGACCTGCAGTTTCGGAGTCGATTGTCGAGAAGATCGAACGCGAAATGCTTCAAAACCGGAGAATCACCATCCGTGAACTCGTTGATAGGATTCCTGGGAGTTCTTACGGTACAGTGGAAAGAATTTTGACTGAAAAGTTGGGGTATCACAAGTGTTGCGCTCGATGGGTACCGCGCATGCTGACAGCAGAACACAAGGAGAAACGCCTCGATTGTGCTCGACAGTTTCTTCAAAAGTGTCAAGACGATAAGGAAGAATTTTTGGACTCCATCGTGACCGGTGACGAAACGTGGGTTTTTCATTTCACCCCCGAAACCAAAGAAAAGTCTAAACAGTGGCGTCACTCAGGGTCACCAGTCACAAAGAAGTTCAAGCAAACTCCTTCTGCTGGCAAAATCATGGCCACTGTCTTTTGGGATCGCAAGGGGATACTGCTGATCGAGTTCCTGACACCCGGGACAACAATAAACTCGGACAGGTATTGTGAGACACTCACTAAACTCAGGCGTGCTATCCAGAACCGCAGGAGAGGACGCCTGACAACAGGTGTAACGCTGCTTCACGATAACGCCCGACCTCACACTTCCCGCAAAACCCAGGAACTTTTGGAGCAGTTTGGATGGACTGTCATGCCCCACCCACCTTACAGTCCGGACCTCGCGCCCAGCGACTATCACTTGTTCCCCAAGTTAAAAGAACACCTGAGTGGCAAACGCTTCCGGAACGACGAGGAAGTGAAACAAGAGGTGCAGCGCTTTCTTAAGGGTTTGGCGGCGGAGGTGTACGACATGGGCATACAAAAGTTGGAGCACCGTCTACAAAAATGTGTTGATCGAAATGGCGATTATGTCGAAAAATAGAGGAAAGTTTCATCTTTCCGACGATGTAAATTTTAATGAAAATAAACATAGTTGTCTATTTGAAAAAATGAAGGGAAACTTACTTTTGGATCGACCCTCGTATTAATTTTTTGAACTAGAAGGCTGAACAACGGTTCATATTTTTTGTCTAGGTATATTCTGTTGGTACCTACCCTACTTTTCGTTGATTGTCTCAATTCTTTAGATATATGACTTAGCAAAGCTAATTGATTTCTGGGAAATCGCTGTTTTCAGATGGCTATAACTTTTTTCTATCAACTCGAAATCGCTTGAAAAAAGAGAATATACTTAATTCTATTCTCAAACAACTCTAAAACTTTCAAGTTTGGAATAGAAGTGGTCTACGAGCTGTGAATTTTTAAAATATTAAAATTTTCTTATGCATATTTCATATTCATATTTCAATACGTCATTTTTATGGTATTATTCCTAATTCATGTACTTTTACGGAATAAATTAATATTTGTATATTATTTTTACAGAAAAAGCTTCGAAAATTCAATACTCTAATAAAATTATGAAAAATTATAAAATATTTAAAAATTAATTTATTTGCTACAGCATTATATAAAATAATTACATTATTTAATTATATAATTGTTTAATATAATTATCTAATCTTATTATTTAATAACTATAAGATATAAAAGGAAACACCTATGTTTAGTAAATTAATTACTATAAGAGATCCTCATTTTCGATTATTATTAAGAATTATTCAGATTGATAATGTATTATTATAAAATTAGAATCAGTACTATTATATATAAAGAAATTAAGAATAATACCATAAAAATGACGTATTAAGTAGAAAACTTGAAGATTTTAAAAATTCACAGCTCGTAGACCACTTCTATTCCAAACTTAAAATTATTAGTGTTGTTTAGGGACAGAATGGGATATAATATTAGGGATAGAATAGTCTCTGAAAATTTCAAGGGATTTCGAGTTAGAAAGTTATAGCTATCTGAAAACAGGAATTTTACAAAAATTGATTGGCTTTGCGAAGTCTATCATCTATCATCTATCATCTATCACCAACAAAATACACCTATAAATAAAAATATGAGCCGTTGTTCAGCCTTCTACTTCAAAAAATGAATCTGGCAATGTTTTAAAAAGAGGAAAAAGTTCGCTAAAATAGTGATTAAAAGAGTTAAAAGAAAAAGAGTCCAGCCATGCTGGATTTAATATATACATATATATATATATATATATATATATATATATATATATATATATATATATATATATATATATATATATATATATATATATATATATATATATATATATATATATATATATATATATATATATATATATATATATATATATATATATATATATATATATATATATATATATATATATATATATTGTCTACTACTATGATTAAATGTAAAGTAACTTTTGTTTTAAAAATTCACGTGCTTTACATATCGATACAACCATTTGTTTCTTAAGTTGGTATGACTGTCCTTAGCTTAGACAGACAATCATTTCTGTTGTTAAGTTAGAAATTTTGACGGCTTTTGTAATTGTTAAACACTTTGTTGGCGATTTTTTAAAATAGATGAACTAATCGACTAACAAATTTTGGACTCAACTTTGTCGAAAAAACGAAATTCTGTGTGCTGATGCATTAAAAAAAAATGACCCTCATCTTCTGGAACGTGTCATTACTAGCGACGAGTCTTGGATTTTTGAATGAGACGCGGAAAGGTAGCGGCAGACCTAGGAATAGCACAGTCCAGCCTTGTGAATAGTTTGGTCAGATAATAGCCTTGATAGATAATACACTCTTCGGTTTCAAGGGTAGACTCCACCGAATATCTAACTTGCGCAGAAACCATTCCCCCCATGAATGCTACACCATTAAGGGATACTAGCCGAAAGGCCAGTGAGAGCTTCCCTCAACCGTGGTACAAATGTATGATTAGTTCCCTTATCATCGTTGGATGGGTTTCCGTTCATGCCGCTGTGGTGTGAGCTGTACTTTAATAATTTCTGATGCCAACATCTGTTGCCCAGAGGTGCCTGGAATAATGGTGGTTGAGCATCAGTTTTAGGAGTGTGCGTCTTAAAAAGGTGCACACCCACAACCCCAGCTTCATCGTGGCTAAGTCTGAAACAAAACTTGCTGGCGCACCGTTGCTAGAAATTGTTGTCACTCATTTTCAGAACACACTAGAAAAATCCTGTTCACGAAAAGAATTGCTTCGAACCACCAAGTGACTCTAGGGACAAACTCCTACTGAAGATTCATAATATGCTAATCGAATGCTACGCCACCAATCTCATAAGTTTATTTACACACCTGGTATTATTATAATAAGAGTTTCGGTTAATAATGTCCATTTTGCTAATAGATGGCAACATTTGTTGGTATAGACTTATGACTTCTTGGAGGGTAAACATACACCATCCAAAGCCAGTTCGTTATTAATTGTGATTGTGCAAAAAAACACAGTTTTTCGTAGTTTTGAATATGTCGATTTATGTACTAGAAAAAGACATTTTGCGGGGAAGTTCTTTCATTTGAAGAAAACGGCTGCTGAAAGTTATCGATTGTTAGTTGAAGCTTAAGGTGAACATGCTCTACTTGTGCTTACAAAATACTTGTGAACACTGGTTTAACCATTTTTAAAATGGTGATTTTGATATAAAAGACAAAGAGCGTCCAGGACAGCCGAAAAAGTTTGAAGATGTAGATTTTCAAGCATTATCGGATGAAAACTCAACTCATATGTGGGAACAATTGGCAGAATCATTGGATGTTGCTCAATCCACCATTCCCGAACGTGTACATGCATTAGAAAGTAGATCCAGAAGGAAGGTAAAAGGGCTCCATATGAATTGAAGGAAAGAGACATTGAAAGGCGGAAAACCGCTTCTGAAATTTTGCTTGTCTGACAGAAAAGAAAAGGTTTTTTTTGCATTGAGTTGTGACAGGTGCTGAAGAGTGGATACATTTTGATAACCCAAAGTGCAAAAAATTATGGGTAGACCCAGGCCAGCCTTCAACGTCACAACCAGTGCGCAATATAGATGGAAAGAAGGCTTTGCTGTGTATTTGGTGGAATAGTAAGGGAACTTTGTATTACAAACTGCTGAAATGAACTGGCGATCTATACCGACAACAATTGATAAAATTGAACCGAGCATTGAAGGAAAAACGACCAGAAAACGCCCAAAGGCACGATAAAATGCTCAACCCCATGTTACAAAATGTGTAACAAATTATTTGGAAAACCTTAATTGGGTCGTCATACTCCAGTGGTCATATTCACCGGACTTAGCCCTTTCGGACTACCCTTATTTCGATCGATACAGCACGGGCTTTCAGAACAACACTTACATTCCTACGAAGAAGTGAAAATTTAGCTTCATTGAATGGCCTCAAAAACACAAAAGTTCATTTGGCACGGAATCCGTTCTTCAGAAAGATGGAAAAAAGTAATAGCTAACAATGGCCAATACTTTGATTATTAAGGTAATTTATTTTGTTATAGAAATAAACTCTCAAATTTTGCGAAAAAATCGATATTATTAACCGAAACTCCTATTAGGGGCCGCTAAAAGCCGGTCAGATACTAATTTGTTATATCCTCTTCAATATGTTTCAGCTATGTTTTTCTCGATCTACTTTCATCCTGTTTCCGTTGGCTGGCCTTTTATGCCAGAGTAGTTTCTGTTGCATTCGATTGCGAGTTGGTCTCATCAAGCCTTGATTTTCTCATTCTATTATTTATCTTTGAATCATATTCCGATAATTTGATGCAGGCAGCACATCTGGATTACCTCAAGCTTATTTATATCCATTTTAAGCAGCATCCAGGTTTCTCTTCCTTAAAGCAGGATCGATATAATGAGTGACCGAAAGGGATGGATTTTGGTTTTCATGGAGGTTTTTTTCTTCTTCCACAAACAATATTTTGGAGAGGCGAATGATCCTGCGATCCTACCAATTCATTGTTGACTGCTGTACTGAATGTAATCTTCTTTTCCTGTATCAGTAATCCTTAATATAATTTTATTAAGATAATTTTCGTTTTATCCTACCCGTTTTTCCTTCTAAATATGTTTTGTTTCTAATAAAAAACTCTGTTTTTTTTAATATCAATATTAAGTTTTGTTGACGTTTTCACCCAAAAACTAACTTCATAAACTAACTTAAAATATAATTCATTTTTACAAGTTCTAACATTTTTTCTCTTCAGTTATTTTTACAGCTTTTATGTACTGTATCTTTTTCATAACTTTATTTTTCTTCATTACTTATTGACTCAGGCAGTGTTCATGCCTTCAAAAAGCTTGTATATCTAAAGTTCGCGAACTTATAAATGAAAATCTACTTTTGAATAAGATTTGATTTGCGACTACCGTAGCAATAGAAGAGTTAGTTATCCTTATTCCTTTTTGTCTCTGTTTATATATGGAACAGATGACACCACATTGGAAAAGAAATGCTGGTAATGAAATATAAGCCAAAATTTAATTTCAAATGGTGTACATACTTTTCTTACCGAAAAACTTCTTTATGTAGATTAATTATATCAATGATGCTAGTAAACAAGTTTTGCAAAAATTTTTCTAAAATATCAGATGTAAATATACTGCTGTGAATAGAAATTGCAACACCAATTAAAAAGAGAGTTAGGGTAACTAAATTTATTTAGTAAGTACTGCATAAAAAAGTAGTAAAATGATTACAATTGTAGGGGAGTACACCTATAAATAGTACAGGAAACCTGTAGAACCCCCATGTGTTTAAATAAATGCCTCATGCCGGCGTGGCATTGAACGAATCAGATTTTGGATGGTGACTTAGGGGATGTCAGTTCATGCATTTTGTATACACCGCCAGAGGTCATCCTCCGTCGCCGATGGATGTGCATATCCATCCATCCGATGGATGTGCAATCATATCCCATACATGTTCGATTGGTGACAACTCAGGTGAACGGGCAGGCCAAGGTAATATAGGGATATTGTTTGTAGCAAAGGAATATTGTTTGTAGCACAGTTCGTGCTACGTGTGACAGGACGTTATCCTGTTAGCGTGTTCCTGGCAACCACCGAAGAAATGGTAGCACTTCGGCGTCTACAACCTCTGTCAGAACGTTGAGCGGTAAATGTGCCTCGAATGCGTATGAGAGTACTTTGTGATTTATAACTTATAGCACCCCATATCATTACTCCACGTTGTGGTGCCGTGTTTCGAATAACAATACACCTCTCCTCTTCCCGTTCACCCTGAGGACGTCGGACGAATATCCGTCCATCACAGCTCAGGAGTGTGTACCTAGACTAATCAGAAAAGATAACACTATTCCATTCCTGGTCCCAATTTTGTCGCATCTGAATCCAATACAGACGACATCGGCGGTGGGTGGGAGTCAGTGGCAGCCTCAATAATAGGTATCGGGCCCGAAAGCCGCCCGGGCCCGCAGTGGACGGCGTCGAACAACACTGGCAATGAGTGGGCGATCGAGTACAACTCCACACGGTTGCGCAAGGACACGTGATGTGGCTGTATGGTCCGCGATAGCCATTCGCACCAACAATCTGTCTTCCCGTGCACTTGTACGCGGTTGAGCACCAGATCCCGGAAGACGATTTGTGATACCTTTCCTCTTTCCACTGAGCCAATATAGGCAGAATGGTACTGATCTGGCGATGTAACAGAGCAGTATGTCCTTATTTGACATACTTTCACAGATCCACAATACGACCTCGCTCAAACTCGGACACTTGTTCATATGGCAGTCGCGACTAACGCAATACTACCCACACCGTACCTCTCAACTCAGCGGTTCGCTATCATCCCGGTATATAGGTGGGGTTAGCTACCCCCTTCTATTACCCTTATTTTTAACCGTATTAGTCTGTAATTGTAATCATTTTATACGTGTTATATAATGAGCTTTTCCTGGAATTTTCATTTCATTATCTATATGTTTTCTTGGTGTTGCATTCTATATTCACCGCAGTGTATAATTGAAAGCGTGAAAATTACATTTTAGTTGGGAAGAGTATTGTTTATGTGAACTAAATTATTCGTAACGTAAGGAAAGGTTATTTTTAATTTTATATCTCATTGTATTCTTTATGGAAATAGTGAATATATAAGACTGTGATCAAAAAGTAAAATGACAGATTGCTTTTTATGTTGATAAAAATGTTTTTGACATATGATAGAAGTTTCACATAATTTTTTTTGTTATGAATTTGTCTGAAAAATGAAATTTCTTGTGCTGATTGTGAATGTTAAGAAAGTATTATGGCGATGAAGCTGGTCAAAAAAAAATTAAATGGTACGATGAACCTCGTTCAGGAAAACCTTCCTCGTTAACCAATGAAGAAAACAATACCAAAATCAAGGATCTTGTACCGAGTAGTCCTTAATCAAATAGTAAAGACGTTGTAGAGATGACTGGAATATCATTTGGATCAGTTTAATCAATCTTGAAGAACAATTTAGGCTTGTCTCGTGTGTCTTTTCTCCTTAATCCGAAAACACTGAATTTCTGAAAAACATCGCCTTGTTGAAGTTGCCGAAAATATACTTTTTTGAATCATGGCATCCTGATATACGTAATTACTTGTTATAAATCATATATGTATGCTTATGACCCAGAAATAGTTTAATTAACAAGCGGGCATTGTACTAAAGATGTACGATGAACATGATTTGAACATTGATGAGAATTCTCTTTTTGCGTTTCATTTCAGAAGTTATTAAAACCCCTTTTCACAGAAATGGTTTAGCACGTCCCATTTTCAATTACTTGCTTCTCTTTTATATCATGGGATCATTAACATTATTTGTACCTGACTTTGGACTGGACAATGTCAGAAATTATCATAAGACCGTAGAGGGTCTTACACCACCGACCCCCTGTAACAAAAAAACTGTACGTGTTACAGTAATTAGCTTATCATTTTCGGATTTAGAACTACAAAATACTTCATGTACACCTATTTTCATCAATGTTACCTCATAAAAGTTTAAATTTGTTGACCTGTGTTATTTAAGCGTTATGCGTCATTTGCTTGAGTTTATTTTAAAAAAGTCCAGATTTGTGACAATTCAATGGTTTGTGCAACTCGATAACACACCGAAATAATTATGCATCAATGTTTCGCTAAAAATCAAACAAATACCGTATATCTGGTGAATGTGGATGGCACCGTGGGCCTTTTTCCTGTTCCGTCGATTGAAAAAACTGCTTCGTAGACGATGTTTTGAATCCACCGAAACCATTCCAGAGGGTTCACTGGCCGCTTTGAGGGAAATACCAGATGTCGGATATAAGAACGAAAGAAAAAGTTAGGATAAGCGTATTACAGTGAGAGAGGATTACTTTGAAGAAGACAAAATAAAGTTGCATTAAACATCACAGAAGTTGAGTGAATTGAACTAAAAAGACCTAATTGATTTCTTACCAATCGATCATCATGTCATAAGTATCTTGATTACAACGTTCCAGAGGATGAATGAATCTTGTCGATGCTCAAAATGCTTTCGAAGAGTTTATTAACTTCAGAATGCCAGTTATTTGTGCTACAAAAATAAACCTGTTCTTAAATCGCAGAAATCTAACGATTTTTATCTAAACTTTATTCTAACTTAAGATATATTGCAAATATTTAAAACTCACATTATTTTTTACACAATTTAATACTTTTACGTAGAAAAAAAGCATTAACATAAACTGAACTCTTAAATTATGTTAAAAAGTATCCCAACGAAAAAAATATATTTCCAAATAACAATTAATTTTCTCTATTGATTTCATGAATAAAAACAACTCATTCTTCCGTTATTTTAAATAAATTTTCATATTTCACTAATTAAAATAATATTTATTGAAACAATTTAATAATTAAACAAAAATATTATAACCGGCGTATTCAACTGTTTAAACTATAGATAAAATTGGTCAAAAACTGGCACATTTAATTGGGTGGCTAATACATTAGGGTGCACTGGCATTTTTTCACTGTACTTTACACTACCTATGAAGAATGGAAATGTTGAGGTAACTAACGGTGCCCCATAACTGGAAACTATATGTTCAAACAGATTTTAGGATAATATTACATTGTTATTTAATAATAGCTTTGATTCAGGGCCCGTACATTTGGCTTAGTTTGAGACCTAGTTGTTTCCTTTTAGTGAATATATGTTTTTTCCATGTCAATCGTGGGTCCATATGATGCCGAGATATTTGGTATCATCTACTTGTAGAAGTTGGCAGTCTCTGGTCTGAAATATACGAAAAAGTCTTACTAGTGGTCGATTGTCCCAACCTTCAAAGGTCAGGTGTCAACATCATGACAGTCTATCTACTAGTTTCTGAGTTGTTGTGCTTTAAGTGACGCTACTTTTATTATTTTCAAAAGAATAAAGAAAATATTTTCATGCGTTGGTTAAGCATTGCTTTTTGACAAAGAAAACTATCGTTGAAGCAAAACAATGGCTTGATAAATATTACCCGGACTCTGCCTCTTGACTCTGCTCCATTACTGTCGTATTCTCACTCTATCCCTTCTTGTAATTCCCTTTATTTTGCGTAGGAATCTCATTTCTGCTCATTTCAGTTCAAGATTCGCTGCCGTATATAATTGATGGTCTTACTACTTTCTAATACCTCTGTGCTTTTACTTATTTCGGTATCTCTCTTTTTCCTAGGGATATTGTTTTTAGGGTGTTGTATAATTTGTGCGCGTTTCCCATTTTTTTATTAATCTCACCGTCCATTTTTCCATTATCTTCTATTATTATGCCATTAAATACTTATAGTTTTTTACTTGCTCCATTACCTTCCCATCGAATACAATTTTATGTTTTATTTTTGTGCCTGCAATTACCATTGTTTTGCTTTTATCGATATTTATTTCCATGTTTACTTTTTTTAGCTCTTCGTTTTTATTCAGAATTTGCCATTAGGACCATACCATCAGTGAACAATAATTCTTATGTTGTCACTTCTAAACCCCATTTTTGTATTCTTGCAATTTGCTTTGCTATTTTTTACATTTTTACAACATCGTTAATAAGTACTGCAAATAACAGTGGACTTCAGCCCTGTTTTAGGCCAGATTCTGTGGATTCATCGTTATGCGTTCTTACTTTATCCTTGTTGTTGTATAAGGCATTAATAATTTCTATTATTTCCTCTTCTAGTCCTCTTTTTTTTAGACTTTTCCAGACATTCCTTATTTTTCTCTATCAAATGCATTTTTCAGTATAATGAAACACATATGGATTTCGGTTTCTCTTAACAGTTTTTCTCCTAGTTGTCTAGTTATAAATATCAGATTTTGTGTACTTCCACCCTTTCTAAAACCATGCTGTGGATTCTCTAATATTGCTTCTAATTTTTCTCTCAGCTTATGCTCTATTCTACTAAATATTTTTCCAGGTAAACTTGTTAGTGTGACCCCTCGATAGTTTTTACATTCTTTAATATCTCCTGTTTTAAACAAGG
The DNA here is from genome assembly GCA_031761425.1 of Cosmopolites sordidus. Taxonomy (NCBI): domain Eukaryota; kingdom Metazoa; phylum Arthropoda; class Insecta; order Coleoptera; family Curculionidae; genus Cosmopolites; species Cosmopolites sordidus. The sequence goes on from JARFXV010001288.1 coordinate 219,924, forward strand.
CCAATATTAAACCCATATTCCAGTGTGTTGGTACTTTCTTTTTTATTATGATATCGTTTAATAGTGACAAAAAATCTTCCTTTGCTATTTCTCTTATATATTTCCACATTTCTGCTGTTCTTTCGTCTTGCTCTGGAGTTTGCAGAAAAAAAATTAATCAAAAAATGTATTACTTTGAAAATTATATATTTATTTTTTGTTCTTAAATATATCATTTAATATATTTATTTAATTTAATAAAATTAAACTACTTTACTTTAAATTAAATTTGAAAAATTATATCAAGCTGAAAGCGAAAGTGCAAGATACCCAACATCGGTGGGAGTTTCCTTTGCGTCTCGTCGGGCGTCATTTTTTTTCTTGCGTTCTTACATGCCTAGCGTTCAATACCGCTCAAGACATGCATGCGTCTTGATGATCAAAAGTTGAACAAACACAAACCTTCCGAATTTGAATACAAGATATTTCTGGTTAAAACAGTTATTTTTCTTACAGAATTTGCCTTCGTGCCTAGAATACATATTTTTTTTATTATAAATGTTATGTCTTCTAACGTTAAAACAGTGGCGGCTCGTGAGGGAGGGCGTTGGGGCACCGCCCCTCCAGCATTTATCACAGAACACAATTTTTCAGAGCAAAACACCATATTTTATTTCCTTTTAGTTTCTTTCCTCTAACTCATTTTCCTCCTGTATAGTGTTTCAATAGCACGAAAAGTAAAAAAGGAGAAGGGGAAAGCAAAAAAAAATCTTTAGCAACACTATTTTCCTCCATTGTGTCAAAATGCTCATACATATACATAATATACACTGATATATAATTGCATATAAGTACAAATGCGCTGTTGCCAAATCTTTTTTGTCGAACTGCGTGGATTAATAATAACGAAGTCCCTTCGTTACTTTTTATAAATAAATAATAATTTATTAATAATTATAAAACATTAATATTATAAGCGTGTAAGATTTTTCGGAGAGCCTTTGTAGTATTTTGCCCGAGATAAGATCAAATCCTAGAGTCTAGAGCCTTCCTTCGTTGTGGCTTGTTTTACTTGTTCTTGGTAAATTTGTAATGGGACAGTTCCATTTGAAATTCTACATTTAGGAAATCAGTTATCTCGTTTTCTTTTTCATTGGAAGGGTTTTCAAGGGTATTCAACTGTTTAAACTATAGATAAAATTGGTCAAAAACTGGCACATTTAATTGGGTGGCTAATACATTAGGGTGCACTGGCATTTTTTCACTGTACTTTACACTACCTATGAAGAATGGAAATGTTGAGGTAACTAACGGTGCCCCATAACTGGAAACTACATGTTCAAACAGATTTTAGGATAATATTACATTGTTATCTAATAATAGCTTTGATTCAGGGCCCGTACATTTGGCTTAGTTTGAGACCTAGTTGTTTCCTTTTAGTGAATATATGTTTTTTCCATGTCAATCGTGGGTCCATATGATGCCGAGATATTTGGTATCATCTACTTGTAGAAGTTGGCAGTCTCTGGTCTGAAATATACGAAAAAGTCTTACTAGTGGTCGATTGTCCCAACCTTCAAAGGTCAGGTGTCAACATCATGACAGTCTATCTACTAGTTTCTGAGTTGTTGTGCTTTAAGTGACGCTACTTTTATTATTTTCAAAAGAATAAAGAAAATATTTTCATGCGTTGGTTAAGCATTGCTTTTTGACAAAGAAAACTATCGTTGAAGCAAAACAGTGGCTTGATAAATATTACCCGGACTCTGCCCCGGGAAAATCAACCATAATTGATTGGTTTGCTGAATTCAAACGTGGTCATACTGGCAGCGATCAGTATCAACGCCCTGGACGTCTAAATGAAATGGTTACACCAGACCACATCAGAAACATTCACAAAATTATTTCGCAAACTCGTAAAGTTCCAGCGGACCAAAAGCAACAACGTATTAAAGATTCTGAGCAATGTTTCGAACTGTTTAAGCGAAATAAAATGGATTTTTTCATGCGGTATGTGATGGATGAAACATAGATTCATCACTGCACTCTGAAGTCAAATCGGCAGTCAGCTGAGTGGACACCAGCCAGTATAAGCCGTTCAAAGCACCAAAATACGACCATCGGCAGGCAAAAACGATATCGCAAAAAAAGGCTCCAAATGAACAAAAAGGTAATTTTTCACCAAGACAAAGCACCGTGTCGCAAATCGTTGGCAACGATGGCTAAATTTCATGAATTTCACTTAGAATTTCTTTCTTATCCACCGTATTCTCTAGATCTGGCCCCCAGTGGTAATTTTCTGTTCTCAGCCTTCAAAAAAAAATACTCGCTGGCAAAAAATTTCGTTCCTATGAAGAGGTAATTGTCGAAACTGAAGGATATTTTGAAGGTAAAGAGAAATCGATCCATAAAAAGGTGTTGAAATGTTAGAAAAGCATTGGAATGATTATGTTGCTTTTCAATGAGAATATATTTATGAATAAAGTCGAAATTTGCAAAAAATGTGTGTTTTATTTATCAGACGACACTGCTGGATTTTATTTAGGTTGATTTGAGGTACCATGAGGCTAATTTTGAGTCAGTGTGGGACGCCGTGTTCTCGGCATTTATTGCTATCGTATTTGTTCTTGTTGTTAGATTAGCTGATTCGGGGAACTCCCGGTTGTATAAAATGTAAATCATTGTATTAATTGCGTTGTTTCACTAGAAATTGCCTGCCTGATAAGAATTCCTTGAGTATTTGATAATTGGGATGGAGTAAAAGCTTCTATGTAACCTTCTTTGTAACTTGTAAACCACTATGCCACATTTTGTCGAAAGCTTGAGATATATCCAGGAAGGCTACAGAGCAATATCTTTTGGTATTCAGCTCCTTGTTAATTTGGTTAACTATTCTACGCAATTGCTCTATTGTTCCATGATTGTTGCGGAATCCAAACTGATGATCTGGAATTTATTACCTTTTCTCTATTATCAATTTAAACCTTTTGACGTATCCTTTCTTACAGTTTGGAAAGTTTACACTTACACACTCAATTTACAATTTTATTACTTTATATTTTATTTAATCTAAGGGGTAAATCCGTTGTCGCGTTAGGCGTCGTAAGACTCACAGTTTACATTTCAGCATGATGGTATTTTATGAATTTTTACCCTCCATGAGTTTCTAGTGCTAATTTTCTAGCTCCATTCCAATAAATTATTCGTTTTTCTACCGCTTGTCTTATTCTTCCCATCTCAGTCTTTTTTGTTTTGCTAATCTCTCTTCATTCATTATATAAATGAATCATCTTCATTCATTTCTTCGATAGCTCTTTCTATTGGTTTCGTTTCCAGTTGCTCCATTACTGTCGTATTCTCACTGTATCCCTTCTTGTAATTACCTTTATTTTGCGTAGGAATCTCATTTCTGCAGCTGTAATTCTACTTTTGTTTCTCTTTGTTAGAGTTCAAGATTCGCTGCCGTATATAATTGATGGTCTTACTACTTTCTAATACCCCTGTGCTTTTACTTATTTCGGTATCTTTCTTTTTCCTAGGGATGTTGTTTTTAGGGTGTTGTATAATTTGTGCGCGTTTTCCATTTTTTTATTAATCTCACCGTCCATTTTTCCATTATCTTCTATTATTATCTTCTATTATTATCTATCATTATCTTCTATTAGTATTCTATTATCTTCTATTATTATGCCATTAAATACTTATAGTTTTTTACTTGCTCCATTACCTTCCCATCGAATACAATTTTATGTTTTATTTTTGTGCCTGCAATTACCATTGTTTTGCTTTTATCGATATTTATTTCCATGTTTACTTTTTTTAGCTCTTCGTTTTTATTCAGAATTTGCCATTAGGACCATAACATCAGTGAACAATAATTCTTATGTTGTCACTGTTTTAATTTTTCTAAACCCCATTTTTGTATTCTTGCAATTTGCTTTGCTATTTTTTACATTTTTACAACATCGTTAATAACTACTGCAAATAACAGTGGACTTCAGCCCTGTTTTAGGCCAGATTCCGTGGACTCATCGTTATGCGTTCTTACTTTCTTCTTGTTGTTGTATAAGGCATTAATAATTTCTATTATTTCCTCTTCTAGTCCACTTTTTTTTAGACTTTTCCAGACATTCCTTATTTTTCTCTATCAAATGCATTTTTCAGTATAATGAAACACATATGGATTTCGGTTTCTCTTAACAGTTTTTCTCCTAGTTGTCTAGTTATAAATATCAGATTTTGTGTACTTCCACCCTTTCTAAAACCATGCTGTGAATTCTCTAATGATGCTTCTAATTTTTCTCTCAGCTTATGCTCTATTCTAGTAAATATTTTTCCAGGTAAACTTGTTAGTGTGACCCCTCTATAGTTTTTACATTCTTTAATATCTCCTGTTTTAAACAGAGCCAATAATAAACCCATATTCCAGTGTGTTGGTACTTTCTTTTTTATTATGATATCGTTTAATAGCGACAAAAAATCTTCCTTCGCTATTTCTCTTTTATATTTCCACATTTCTGCTGTTCTTTCGTCTTGCTCTGGAGTTTGCAGAAAAAAAATTAATCAAAAAATGTATTACTTTGAAAATTATATATTTATTTTTTGTTCTTAAATATATCATTTAATATATTTATTTAATTTAATAAAATTAAACTACTTTACTTTAAATTAAATTTGAAAAAGTATATCAAGCTGAAAGCGAAAGTGCAAGATACCCAACATCGGTGGGAGTCGGTGCGCTTCCTTTGCGTCTCGTCGTGCGTCATTTTTTTTTCTTGCGTTCTTACATGCCTCTCGTTCAATACCGGATGTGGCTAACCTTTCAAGACATGCATGCGTCTTGATGATCAAAAGTTGAACAAACACACACCTTCCGAATTTGAATACAAGATATTTCTGGTTAAAACAGTTATTTTTCTTACAGAATTTACCTTCGTGCCTAGAATACATATTTTTTTATTATAAATGTTATGTCTTCTAACGTTAAAACAGTGGCGGCTCGTGAGGGAGGGCGTTGGGGCACCGCCCCTCCAGCATTTATCACAGAACACAATTTTTCAGAGCAAAACACCATATTTTATTTCCTTTCAGTTTCTTTCCTCTAACTCATTTTCCTCCTGTATAGTGTTTCAATAGCACGAAAAGTAAAAAAGGAGAAGGGGAAAGCAAAAAAAAAATCTTTAGCAACACTATTTTCCTCCATTGTGTCAAAATGCTCATACATATACATAATATACACTGATATATAATTGCATATAAGCACAAATGCGCTGTTGCCAAATCTTTTTTGTCGAACTGCGTGGATTAATAATAACGAAGTCCCTTCGTTACTTTTTATAAATAAATAATAATTTATTAATAATTATAAAACATTAATATTATAAGCGTGTAAGATTTTTCGGAGAGCCTTTGTAGTATTTTGCCCGAGATAAGATCAAATCCTAGAGTCTAGAGCCTTCCTTCGTTGTGGCTTGTTTTACTTGTTCTTGGTAAATTTGTAATGGGACAGTTCCATTTGAAATTCTACATTTAGGAAATCAGTTATCTCGTTTTCTTTTTCATTGGAAGGGTTTGAATACATTTTCTAAATGTTTCAAGAAAGTTTCTGCTTTTTATTTACCATTTCTGGCGCAAATATAATTGTTAGTTTTAATTGTTGAATTATGTAGTTGTGGCTTTTTGAGCTTTCTGTTGCCTTCCAGAGCAAATACTCTATAGCTTCTGTTAATATGAGAGTTTCTAGATGTTTTGGGTGCCCGGATTGCAGAACCTTGATTTGAAATTATCTTTATTTTTCAACATAATCCTCTACAACCTCGATACATTTAACACGAATATTTTGAAAAGTGACTGTCCGAGATTTTTTAATTTGCCAAATCAAATGGATGTGGAATCAAACTGAAACCTTCATCCGTTTTGTAGCTGTGCATAGGCGTGATGAAAAATGGTGATTTACTAGCATTTGTCTGATTGGAATCTGGCATCTATTGTAATCTCATGATTTAGAGGTTGAAATGTAGTATCACTTGCCATGGGTAATACTTGTGTGATAGAACTGAAAAAGTTTTTTGAACATTCTACAATTTAGAATTCATAAAGTGGGAACATAAACATAAAAATATTTATTAAAACGGTATATTTAATTTAGTTTCAATAATACATTATAAGTTAAAAACTGGTACAGGTCACAGTGTGAACGTTTTTTCATTAACACCTAAGGAGTAATGGAAAGAATAGTGTGTTAAGAGAATGTCCTCGGGTCATAACGTAAAAACTAACGAGTGCATAAAAAGACTTTTAACCACGAAAAAACATCATGGCTGCATTCGCCGACATGCTGTGTTTTATTTACCCATTTTGTAAAATGAGGCGAAGGTGTTGTAGCTGAAAGTCACTTCTAATAAAAGTTTAAAACGATGGTCGACTTGCAAATACGTCACTGGTTAAGGGTGTATTTGGACCTGGTAATATCCCTGTACGAGTGGATCCTTGGGGAATGTTAGTGGCCTGTTGAAAAATATTTCCGCCGAACTATTTAAAAACTAAATGTGTTTATTTAGAAGTTTGACAATGAAGTGAAATGGTTTTTCCTGAAATTAATGATTCTGAGGCTGTAATTAATTGATTTTATATGTAAGAGGGGAAGATCTTATTCGCTTTGACGGCAATTGAACGTAGAGGAATAATGGAAAATAACTGGAAAAGCTGGATAAGATTTCTGCACGAATAAAATACACATATTTAAATATTTTTTTTCGCAAATAAGTAGTTTCAACAAGACGGAGCCATAGGCAGGGGTGCCACCGATGCCAGTTTTTTCACTGACTGGAAAAGGTTGCCCAACACGTAATCTTTCATTTCGGCAGTATCCTTTTGGCGGTTAACTTAAATTGAAAATCTACTTTCGGAATTCCTCGAAGTTACACATATTTGAAAAAATGCATTTTTTGCCACTGCCATCCTGTATATTGGGTGGGTCTGTGTGTCTTATATATACGATGATAATATATAAGACTGAATCATTTAAACCTCGCGCAGTATAAATCAGTTTTTTTCTTATGTTGATATAACCATACATACATGTGAAGTTTGAGCACAATATGTCAATTAGTGTGTGAAAAATTACTCTGGTTATTTTAACTATGGATAAAAAAATTGAACAAAGAATTTGTATGAAATTTTGTGTTTTCAATGGAATATCTGCAACGGATGCATTGAAAATGTTGCAGAGAGCCTATGGAGATTCTGCCATTTCGTGAACCAGAGTATTTGAGTGGCATAGAGCATTTAGTGATATCCGTTCTACTTTTTCTCTTATCCAAACTCAAATATCCGCTCCGTGGAACGCATTTTGACTTGATTAAGGGCATTGAAAGAAATTTGCTAAAGTAACTGAAGGCCATTCCGACCGAGGCGTATTCCAACTACATGGACGATTGGATCAAGCGTTCAGATGCCTGTATCAAATCAGCCTATTTTGAAGCCGATGATAAAGATTTGTATTAAAATTGATAGTAAAATTGATTCTTTGATTTCAGGACCGATTTCACGCTGGTGCCCACATTTTGGAACCGCACTTCCCGTATGCAAAAGTCTTTCAGAAACTTGGACAAATGTTTGCCAAACTGGAAGCGGTCTTTCTGGGTATCATTTCCCATAAATACGCCTAGCCCCTTCGAAGTTTTGGACAGATCCATTTTTTTTTCGGGAACCTTCAGGTTTTTTCATTGATGCGTTTCTTTTTGTAAAAAGTTTCTTTTTAAGTATTGAAAAATGCTTGAGTTTTCACCACGTTACGACGATATTTCATTCGTCATTTTTAAGTGTTTAAATCGCCTGATCGAGAGAACCAGGTTCTCAAAAACAAACACACCCGTGGATGTACGCTCCGAACAATTACAACAGCGAAATTTTCTCTCATACTCCACTAGACATGTCTCTGGCCCTATAGTCTTCGTCAGTCGGCTCGAGTCGAACATCGGAGAGCTTTTGAGGAACAATCAAAGCCTGAGATCGTATATTAATTTATTAATTTATCAAATTAAGAATGTGTGTTATTATAATTTGTAACGAAATTATTCTCTTCTTCTAAAAAACAAACTGCAAACATTTAAGCCCCATTGGGAAATTGGACAATTTTCATGCAACATGTGTTTTCTATTTTATTTTAAAAAATGAGATTTTAGTTTCAGCGATGGCAGCCGTTCTCCGGAGGCATTTGGGCGTAGGTCATGGATGGGTTGATCAGGCACGTTAATAGGGCGCCACCCAGTTCTACAAAATTACTCAAGATATAAATAAACCCTAAAACTGAGAAAAGGTTTATTTTTGTTGTTAAAAATATTATATAACAGTACTTGACATTTAATAAACACAAGCACAATTTCAGAGAATCACGCACTGAACAAAAATATAAGAATTATACAGTTATAACAAAAAATCAAAAGTGTCTAGGTGATGTAAACAACTATCCCACAAAACTAGGCATGAAATGAGAAATGTTTTAATCTTAACAGACTTTTTTATCTTATAAGGGCTCTTGTCTAATTTATAAAATAATTGATTATCCTAAACCAACTTAAACTAAACTAAATTAAATCAAAGTACTTTAACATATATATATAGTGAGATGGTGATTACGCAAAAAATGTAAACGATTTATGGAAATACTAATAAAAATTTTTAATAAAAAATAATATATTATCTGGCCTTATCATTTATTGTCAAGCTGCTCGATTATCCAGCCTCTGGACTGTCACGTTATTAAAATGTTCGTTTACAATTCTGTGTCCAGAACGCGGGGGCCTTAAAAGGTCTGGAGTCTACATTGACCGGGTTCTGCAATAAGGGGCCCCAAAATGACCGGGCTCTAATATGATAGGGTTCTTAAGGACCGGGCCATAACATGACTGTGTTCTATAACCAGTTCTGGTTCTATGGCCAGCTAATGTATATACCTTTAATGGAAGGGTACGGAGTGAAGACGTCTGTTCAGCTCGAGGTGTGATGTTCGACTCCCTCAGCCTTCGTTCCGGAGAATATCGGTGCTCTCTCAAATAAGACTCGCGCAAAACAATCTTACCTGTAGCAGCCGATAATTTGTAAACGCTACAAAATGTTTTTATTTACTACTGAATAATTTCTCATATGTTTTTGGTATTGTTTCATTGGTATTGTTTAAGTAACTGATAAGGTCTTCAAAATATTCCTTTAACAAATTTCGTGAAAAAAGCAGTGTGGATTATTAAAAACACCCCATTTAATCAATAGCACTGAATTTATTTACATAATGAAATAATGTTTAAACGAAATTTATTTTCGACGAAGTTACAACTTGTTTTAATTTGTTGGAGAAAAATATTGTGTCTACATTATTATGCAGATAGTGCAATTCATTCAGTTTTAACAGGACTACATTAGCCAGGTTTTAAAAAACATTTAACGCTATAAAATTCTGAATAAGCAGGTTTTTTTCCAGCAACTACCGCCTCGAATAATGAAAAGAAAACCAAGTAAAAACTAATGAGTGCACAAAGAGAATTTCACCCACGAAAAGCCACCACGGCCGCAGTTCTATTTATCCATTTTGTAAAATGAGGCGAAAACGCCCCTTTAGCTGAAAGGAAACCAAAACGATGGTCGCTTTGCATAATCGCCGTTTGTCTACAGGATATTTGGACTGAATATGTTCAAGTTCGAATAGATCGTTAGGAAAAGTTGTTCGCCTATTAGAAAGTTACCAGTTGTATTGACCTGTATTTCGATTGTTTTTAAAACAGTATCCAGAAAATTTGGATTTGTTCTTTGAGAAAGTAATGGGTTTTTCTGTACAACCAATGGATGTGCTTAAAATCAGATTGTTGGATAAACAGGCTTACATGTTGTTGTCAGAATCTACAGATGTATATCTGTTTATTCCTAGATGGTTTGTTTGGGATCAACTACAACTTCAACCAACAACAGATCCTTATCAAATTCAACAGGTCTTCCAGATTTTACATGATAAAAGATTGAAATTACCGTTCTTACATTTTTTAAACCATTAAACCATTGCTGATATGTTCTGCTATCCAAGGAACCAGAATAAGTACCACAAATAGCATTAACAGCATTAATGCTATTTGTGGCATTGTTTTATTTTCGAAACTTATACAGGGTGATTCCTAAGGTGATAACAGTGTATTAAACTCGATAAAATAGTTTTTTTTCTAATTCTATTTTAAATATTTTTAAAATTAGACCGCTACAGTATTTAATAAATTTTAAAAAATTCAAGCCCGGTCCTTAAAATAATTTAAACAAATTAAATCGATCACCCGCAAATTCAAAACGAACAGAATACAACCAATGTTTTTATATTATATTTTCTTATCTTGCATTTTATTGTTCGTTTTAAGATGGATTTCTACCGTGATTTTTGGAAAAAAAAAATGGTCCACATGTATGACAATAGTGAATTAGTTCGCATGCTGTTAATTTATGGAGAGTGCCTTCAAAATGGCAATGCTGCAACTCAGCTATTCGCTAAACTTTTCCTTTTTGGAAACGCTGGTTATTTGAGGGAACATCGTGGAGGATACGCGGGAACATCGAAATCACCTGAAAACGGGAGGAACAAATTTTGAACCTTGTCGAAGAAGATCGAACAACAAGCACTCAAGGAATAGCAGGGCAAGTTGAACTGAGCTAAAATAAAATTAGAATGGGAAAATCAGTTGTACCCATTTCATGTGCAACGAGTTTAAGCCTTAGAGCCACATGACTACCCTAACAGAGTTTAGTTCCATGAGTGGCTCTTACACCAACATGAGACGAATCAAAACTTTACCAGAAACATTTTGGTTATGAATGAGGCCTTATTTACCCGAAATGGAATTCACAATTCCTACAATACTCATTTTTGGTCAGTTGATAATCCTCATGATTCTAGGCAAACAAATTTTCAATATAGGTTGTGTATGCGGCAATTGTCAATAGTATTCTTGTTGGGCTTTTTATCTTGCCAGATTGTTTAACGGATAACAGACATCAACAAAATTATCTTCTCGATTTTCTAGAAAATGTGCCTGTCATGTGAACGTCAAGCAGAATATGTGGTTCTTACACGATGGAACACCAGCCCATTTTAGACGTGAAGTACGGGAGTTCTTAGACATAACTTTTTCTAATAAGTGGGTAGAGCGTGGCCGCCTAGGTCACCAGATCTTAAGCCTTGTGATTTCTTTGTATGGGGTTACATGAAAAGAATAATTTTTAAAAACTAGTTAATACAAGGGAAGAACTTATTGATCGCATAGAACAGGCTGGTGAGACTATTAGGGGAAGACATTTATCACTATTACGCGCATGCACCGACTCTTGGAACGGAATTTAAAAAAAATCTATTTTTTCAAAGAATAAAGTGTCCTTTTTGAGGCCAATACGACAAAGAGTTATTAAGAAATTGGAATATAAATTTGGAATTGTCAATTCATTTTCAAAAATTGGTTAGGTTAGTTCAATCAGTTGCATCTTGCACTGAGTTGTTGTTCATATTTAAATTAGGTATATATATATATATATATATATATATATATATATATATATATATATATATATATATATATATATATATATATATATATTCGTAAATTAAATAAAAAGCCATAATATTCACAAAATTAATTTTGTCTGCATACTACGAATTTTTTCATCTACTACAGCGTTTTTAGAAACATAATTAATTCTTGTAGTATAAATAGTCAATAATTAAACTAAAGTGGAAGATATAAACTCGATTTTTTAACTCGAAATTTCGAAACTAATTTTTTACAACAACCAAAAAAAGCTGACTTTCAAGAATATATACTAGGAAAGATGATTATCAAAATGAAAAAATTACATATTTTAAAATGCCCACTTCAATTGTTGGAACATCATTTGGCAGTGGTCTCACTTTTACATTAGATGTTTGATCAAAACAATTCCCAGCAAAATAATGGGAACATAAAAAACTTCTGCGGTTTGGCATAGTCTGGTCTTTTAATAAAATTGACCTGCTGTATTCTTCTATCTTGATCTTTTTCGAAACCTAGAAAAAAAAACAAGTTTAATAACATGAAAACCATATGAAATTGGAAGTAACATTTACATTTATTAGGACAATAATTTCTGGAAAAAATAGGATTGTAAAAAAAGTTAACACTCTGTATTATTAGTTGTTATGTTATAAGTTCTTTATATGAGTAAAGTAACATGTTTTGTATGTATCAAAGGAAAACTAAAAAATAACCTGAATTTTGAAAGCCCAATATCTCTGAAAACTAAACATTTTAGAACACAGGTTAAAAACTTAAGTTAAAAAAAAAGATAATCACTACCTTGATAACATCATAAGTATATTATTTAACTTAATATCAATTTGACTACGCCTATGCATACCAGGCGATTTGTTGACTTCATAACCTTGAAATTTCATTCAAACAAAATTCGTTTTTATCTCTAAATAATTGACAATTTAGTATTAAAAGCACTTACCTATGTAATTTTGCTCATGAATTTATATTTTTTTGTGTCAGGGAACTACCACAAGACGCACAACTAACCATATTTTGTGTGTTTGCCTTACTTCCAATATTATTTTTTACCGATACTATTTTTTACACGCCACTCCTGTATTACTTTTTATAGAACACATAAATAAGAGTGGCGAGAGTCCATCCCCTTGTCTCACCCCAGTTTTAATTTCGAAGGTCTCTAAGATGTCACCCATGAATTTAACTTTTGACCTTGTGTTAGTTAGTGTTGCTTTAATAATTGCCAGCATTTTTAGATCTAAACTTTGTTCTTTCAATATTTGGAATAAAGATTCGCGGTCAATATAATCATGTGTTTTTTTGAAATCCACAAATGTACTGACGAGATGTTTTGTACAAATGTACAGATGAATTTTTATTATACAAATATACAAATATTATTATATACAAAGATAGAGGAAAAAGTCATCGATGAAACCAACTATTCACTGAACACTTCAGCTGGTCAAACATTGGGATCGACACTTCCTCTAAGTAAGGGACCGGTTGTCGTGCAGAGACTAAATCAGGATAAGTCTACTTACTACGGTTGTTTCGATTGATTTCGGTAATATTTACTAGGCAGAAATAACAGTCATCGAAGTTGTTTTTGGGTTCCTGTGGTTGGGCACTCCTACATTCCTCTTGATAGAGTATTTGCCACAATTCAAGAAGAAATAAGAGCAAAAGAAGAAATTGTAACGCCTGAAGAATACATAAACATTTTTAAAAAACGTGGTAGGATTTTATAACTTGGCAAAGATGTCCCTGATAGTGACTGAAAAGGTGTTGGTCAACAAATCCCCAAACCAGTATCACTGGCAGTTGAAATTCAACCAATGCAAAAGTTTCGTTATACGACGCGGCAACAATAACGCCATCACCATTCGAGGTGTGTTATCTTACCGTTCAAACACTGGAGTATTCAAAGAAGTCTTTAAGAAAAATCAGACTACTTTCAGTATCCAGCCAAAAGGAATTTCTACCGTGAAACTGAAAGATCTGAAAATGAGGGACTTAAACAACCCTCTATTAAGCCAGTACTATGGAAAGGAGTGGAGGGAACTGAAAAGTCTGAAATATTATGAACATGTGTTGGAAAAATTTCACGATAATAATATTCCCAGTGATTCCGAAGATATGCCTGATTTGAGAGAGTTTAAAACCTTTTTATGTGCCATTTCTAAGAAAAACACATGTTATTTTTTAATAAAGTTTCCTTTTTTTATTCAATGAAATTTAATTCAGTTCTGTTACTTTCATCTTCAAATCACGCCAAATCCGTTTTGTTTGGTTTCAAATTGCACGTAATTGCACAGTTTGGTAGCAAACGCCACCAAACACCAGTTATAAATCCAAATTGTGATTTTATATTTATTTCAAAAGACGTGGTTGTTGATTTTTTCAAAACGTGATTAGTCCGTATAACAATAAACAATTTAGTTTTAATTAAACAACGCCAAAATCATTCCAAACCCGTTTTTTGCGATTATCGCAAAATTATAAAAAATGGATTTAAGAGTATTTGAAACCAGTCAACTCAATTTATCTTCTTTGAGAAACGTAAAATAATAAAAAGAGTGAAATAAATAAATTATGTGAGGTCACAAAGTAAAACTTAACGAGCGCATAGGCTTTTAACACTGAAAATACTCTACGGCTGCATTCTCTATTTTATTTATATATTTTGTAAAGTGAGGAGAACATATAGTTGAAAGACACTTCAATAAAAAACCAAAACGATGGCCGGTTTGCATACGTATACTCGACTCATATACTGGTAGTGAGATATTTGGACCTAGTAATATCAGCGCTGGAGTAAATGGTTAGGAAAAATTGGTAATCTGTTATTAAGTTGATTAAGTTGTTCAGAAAGCAATTCATGTTTTATGTTTTTTGTTCTAATAACTTTTTGACAACAAATCTGCGTAAATATCATAACATTATGTGGAGTTGTCTCGAAAGTTCGTTGGGATTTTTATAAGAGGAAGATAAAGGTAAATAGTTTATGTAAATATTTATTTAGTGTATTCTCTAATTATCATTATTATTTACAACATTTTGCCAACGTAGAAATAGGTCCATTTGTCGAAAATTCGCATCTTTATTGTCAAAAAATATCAACAGATTGTTTTTCATATTTTCTTCCGTTTTAAAAGGTTTCTCATTCAAACAATTCTAGAAGAAGCTCAAACTGTATGGGTTCCTTTAAGTCCCACTAACACATCGGTCAATCAATCCCCGATCTGACAAATAAAACACACTTTTTTGGCAAATTTCGACTATTCATCAACATATTGCCCTTAAAGAGCATTACGGTTGCGATGGTTTGGTCAATTTATGCGAATAGAGGACAATCGATGGCCTAAGAAATTGTTTCGATAAGCTCCATAAGGCAAGAGGAAGTGTAGAAGGTATCGTGTATTCATTATGGTATCAAGTTCATTATATAACACATCGGTCAATAAGTCCCCGGTGTGACAAATTAAACAGACTTTTTTTGCATATTTCGACTTTATTCATCAATATATTCTTGAAGAGCTCCTTGAAGAACAATACAATCATTCCAACGCTTTTCTAACATTTCTACATTTTTTTATAGAACGATTTCTCTTTGCCCTTTAAATATCCTTCAGTTTTGGCAATTACCGCTTCATTGGTGCGAAATTTGTTTTCAGTGAGCTTTTTTTGAGGTCTGAGAATAGAAAATAATCGCAGGTAGCCAGATCTGGAGAATACAGTACATGAGGAAGCAATTCGAAGTGCAATTCATGCAATTTAACGATTTGTGGCACGGTGAAAAGCCACTTTTTTTTTTCGTTGGGAACCTTTTTTTGCGATCTCTTTCTTTAAAGGCACCAATAACGCTTGGGTGCCGATGGTTGTGTTTTTGGTTGCTTTGCACGGCTTTCAACCTGCTGCTGCCCACTCAGCTGGCTGCCGATTAGCCTTCGGAGTATAGTGATGGATCCATTGTCACATACAATATGAAAAAATCCTTTTTATTTCGCTTAAACAGTTCCAAACATTGCTCAGAACCATTAATACATTCTTGTCCTTAGTCCGCTGTGAGCAAATGCAGTACCCATTTCGATAACAATTTACGCATTCACAAATGTCCATACAAAATGGTGTAAACACTTCCTTTCGATATCTTCATGATATCAACTAACTCCTGCAACTTTGATTGACGGTTTGGCGAAATAATTTTGTGAATTTTTCTGATGTTGTCGGGTGTAATCACCTCACTTGGACGTCCAGGGCGTTCAGCATCATCGGTTCTTGTACGGCCATGTTTGAATTCAGCATACCAATCAGTTATGGTTGATTTTACTGGAGCAGAGTTCCCGGTAATGTTTATCAAGCCATTGTTTGACCATATTTTTAGAGTATTAGATCTGGTATTTTTCTTCATCAAAAAGTAATGCTTAACACACGAAATTATGTTTTCCATTGTTTTGAAAATAACAAAAGTAGCGTCACTTAGACAACAACTCAGAAACTAGTAGACAGATTGTCATGAAATTTTGACAAATGACTTTTAAAGGTTGGCACAATTGGCTACTAGCAAGGATTGTTCGTAAGTGGCGCCATCTATATGTCAGACCGGGGACTTATTGACCGATGTGTTGAATGAAAAGCATAATGTTCTTCGGATGCAAGCCGTCTTTGGCCGTACTTAAAACCGTTGACCCCTGCAGTCCCCGAAATTTTCACTGAACGTTGTACACAATACAGTTTTCATCACCAGTTACCAACCGCTCTAGAAATGGAGCCTCAAATTTCTTTTTTAGCAAAAGATCGCAGGAAGAGATTCGGCCCACCAGATTTCGCTCACGAGGTTTGTGAGAGATTTACACATTCTATCGGCAGACGTATCTATTTTTTCAGATGGGCAAAAACAGTGGATTTGACAAAATTTAACGTATCTGCTATCTCATGGATCGTGGTGCGTGGACTTTCGACTATTATGGCCTTTACTTCCTCGACATCAGTGTTTGAAGGAAGACCAGAGCAAGGCCGGTCCCCCAGGTTAAAAGCCCCACCACTGCATCAACCAAACCACTTTTGCACCGTGGTCTCGCAAACAAAACATGCAATCAAATTTCAAGAATTTGGGCAGCAGGCAGAAATCGGTCCTGAAGTTACATTACAAAGTATATGTTACATCTTGTTGAAAATTATTCTACCAGAAATATTCAAAGTGTTGCGCGATAACTTGGAGTTTCCCAATGGATTGTACTAAAAGAGCTATTCCTTTGTCCTTATCATGTACAAAGGGAACAAGCACTCTTACCCGGCGGAAATTTTTCACACGGGCAAAAATATTGTGATTGTTTTAGTGGCCAAAACCAATGAAACCCAAATTTGATCAAGAGTGGGAAGGTGGGCATATTGAATAGTTGTTTTAATGGAACAAATGATCAGGTGTTTCTTAATGTGATGTGAATCATTTAAAAATGTGTTATAGTGTAAAAAATTAGTGCTAGTAATTTCATCTCTGACATGAAATGACAGTAATGTGCAAGTTTTTCTTTTTTTGTAATAAAACAAACCAAAATTCTGCTGAAACGTATGGAATAAGTGACTATAAAAACATTTAATTTTCAAATTTAACCTTAAGACGCTAATACAATCAAAAATTGAAAACCGATGGATTGAAATGTACAATATGATGAGACTTTACCATTGTTAAGAAAATTAAATTAAAGTTCTGGCCTGTGCTCCGCGGAAATGGTTCCATTTTGGATACATGTTTTAAGGAATATTTTTGTTCTACATTAGATTTCGTCTCTTGGTTCAATTAAAAATGTTAAATTTGAAGAAAGTGTTCTAGTATATTTATGTATTTATTTATTTATTTGTATGGCATCATGCCAAGCAGTGTTCTAGTTTTGAAAAGAGAAGGAATGCAGGAAGAGCTTGGTTCTAAGACTAGTTTTTTTTTCCAAATTGCTATTGAATTTAGTCTTTTTTTCTGGTATTCTTTTAAATCTCATAAAGTTATAATAAAACGTATAGCAAAATTTACATCATGGAAGGCTATTTTAAAATTAAAATGAATACAAGGGTTGCTACTTATGTTTCCGAAATTGGCAACAATGGTGTTGCTAGGCGTCAGCTGATATATACATCGTAAAGTTTCACATTGTTCCCTGTATACGTACTCAACGTTTTGTCATATGGACGCTATTTGTGTTGTTTAGTGACTTGAAAATTTGATAGTCGCTTAAAAAAATACTCCTGTCGATTGGTGCAAAGAAATGCTAAAAAAATACAATCGTGGTTGAGTCAATCTTGGATCTATACTTATGAGCCCGAAAGTAACAATTGACTGTATGGGTCTTTCAAAATGAGCCAAACCGAACAAAAGTTGTTCGCGCAAGAAGCACTTTAGAAGCAAATGGTCGCTTGTTTTTTTTGGGATAAATGGGCATGTGGCTACAGTGCCACTAAATAATCGTAGAACGATCAATTCTGAAAGGTATACAACCACTTATTTGCAGTATTTGAAGAAGAACCAGCGATGCAGGATCATTCTTCACCATAACAACGCGAGCTCTGACACATCGGACCGAACAACTCAATATTTGACTGGTCAAAACATTGAATTAATGGGCTATCTGCCGTTCAGTTCTGATTTGGCACCCAATGATTTCTTTTTGTTCCCGTCTGTGACTATTTTCGAGGCGAGAAGAAGCGGTTAATGCGTTCAAAATGCATGTTTTGGAGATATTTTAATCGGAATGGAAAATGTGCTATGGAAATTGGTTCAAACGTATGCAAAAGTATATCGATCATCGCGGAGAATATTTGGAAAAACAATAAAACCATTTGTAATGAAAAATATTTATTTTTATTTATTTTTCCGGATACATAAATAGCTACCCTCGTAAAATACACGCTTATCCATGAACTGATGTGGTAATCACATGATTTCCAATGAAGTAACGATTTTTTAATCTTTTAGCTGTAAACTTTATTACATATAGTGCAGTTGCTTCAATTTCAAAAGCAGTACATTTACAAGATTACAATAAAAAAACAGTCAAGACAAAGAAATCAAAACAAGCACTTTTTTTTTCAGCGACGACTGCGTCGAATAATGAAAAGAAAAGTAAGAAAAAGAACATTGTACTGCCATAACGTAAACACTAACGAGTGCACACAGAGGATTTCATACACGACAAGCGACCACGGCTGCACTCTCAGACCTGCTCCGTTTTATTTATCAGTTGTGTAACATGAGGTGGGAACGTCCATGTATCTGAGAGTCGCTTCGAATAGAAAATTAAAACGATCGCCTCTTTACATAATCCCCGCTTCTATAGTGGATATTTGGTTTGAATATATTTTAATACCAGTATATCTTTAGGACACGTTCTTGTTTTATTAGAAATATAACAACTGAAAAGGTATGATTACACTGACCAACAATGTATATGTTTCAGGCTCAAAAATAGATGATTCTTATGCATTTCTAATTGCTGGATTCAAAAATCACCATAGAAATTTTTACTTTTATAGTCTACATTTTCAGTTTGGGGGAAATTTTCATTCCGGGAGTTGTCACATCTGTCAACTGACAAAACACAACGTTCTCCAGCTGTTTGTAGGTTATAAACATAATTACTGTGGCTGTGCTTGTGATTTCATATTGTTTGTGTTGTAATTAATGCAGAATTTCTGGTTTTGAAGTGCTTTTGAAATGTAAAATTAAAATGCCTTGAAAATGTCGAAATTTAGTAAGTAATTTGTATTGCATTTGTGGTGAAATACATTTTTGTCACAGAAACGCAATCTGATGCTTATTGTAAACACTGCCTATCACCATTATTTTGTATTGTAAACACTGCCTATCACTATATACACATGATTGCTCTTTCTGCTTGACTCCACCTATAAAAGCAGAATTGTCAATGAAGAAAAGAGGAACAGTTCAATACCCGAATCTTGCATCAACTATTTGACCTATTATATATTCAGATAGTTTACCAGTTCCTACTCCATCGCAAAATTATGAGCTTGAAATAGAAAATGAACACCATTGTGGAAGAAGAACCCAACAAGCCTTACACATTCCATGACCCTGATTTTGAAGAAAAATATGATAAACCTCACAGAATAAGTCAATTGGAATTGAGTGATCTCATTCGATATGTGAAAGGAAAAAGCAGAACTTGTCGGATCAAGACTTCAACTATGGAATCTTCCTCAACGTGATGTCAGGGTCTCATATTACAGACAACGCCAGAGGGATCTGAGTTCTTTTTTGATAAGAAAAACAATCTTGTTGTTTGCTGCAATGTTAATGGCATGATTGAATGTTAGAATTTGAATCATAGTCTAACTAAATAGAGGCTATTCATAGACTCCTCCAAGCTTAGTTTGAAAACCGTATTACTTCACAACGGCAACCACCTTTCTAATATTCCTGCTGGTCATGCAGTTCACATGAAAGAGACTTACGCAAACATGACAACCCTCCCCGATTCAATCAAATATGCTGAACACAAGTGGAAAATCTGTGGTGTGTGGAATGCAACGAGTGTACACTAAATACTGCTGCTTTTTGATATGTGGGACAGTAGGCATATATTCAGGTAGACTGACCTGCAAGAAAACTTAACTCGAGCGAGAAAAATGTCAGTGCCGAATATCTTACATACCCAAAAGATGTTTATATAAAGTTGTGTTTGATCAAAAATGTTGTCAAATGTGTGAGCTAAGGACAGGCCTTTAAGTACTTAAAAGACACATTTCGTATGTTTAGTGATGCAAAAGTTAAGGAAGATATTTTTGTTTGGCCACAAGTTTGATAACCTGTAAAGAATCCTGCATTTAACCAAGTTTAATCAAATGGTAGGTAAACAGTTGGCGCGTCTTCAGTACGAATTTGAACTCCCTGGGTTCACTTGAGTATCAACAATTGCGAGCAACGATACGCTATCAAGTTTTGTTTCAGACTTGGACATAGTGTGACGAAAACTTTTACAAAACTTACGCAAGGCTGTTGAAATAGTGTTTTCTCTAGGGCCCAGGTTTTCGGGTGGTTTAAGGCATTCTTAGAAGGCCGATACTCTATTGAAGATGAATCTCCCAGCGGAAGACCTTCAATTGCCAGAAATGGTGAAAATATCCACTGAGTCAGAGCGTTCTACTCGTCGGTTGAGGATCAGAATAGTCGAGGAAGGCTAGAATTTGAGTCATACAACTTTCATATCAGATTTTAATCAATGAATTGGGGATGAAGAAAATCTGAGCGAAAATGGCAACGAAAAACTTTTGGCATGATCAATGAGACAGCAGGAGGGAAACATTCTTAACTTTTTAGGACGAATTGAAAATTACCCTAATTTTTATTGGAAATTGTTGTTACTCATTTTCAAAACGTACTATTAAAATCCCGTTTACGAAAATAATTGCGTCGGACCACCAAGTAACTCTAGGGAAGTTAAACTCTTACTAAAGTCGCATCAGATATTGGCCTGCTTCCGAAAGGAAAGCTAACAGTGTTGTCAAACTGCTAGTCCCATTATTTTATTTACATACCACGTACATTTCCATTGCCTCATCTATTTGTCTTTTAAAAATTGGATTTACTTCCTGTGAATGTCGCTTAGCAGCATGAGCTGATTTTTCTATTGATGCTGCTTCGCCTACAATTTTGACATATACTTAACCAACCATCAGAAGCTTGAAACTTAGCCTAGATCCAACTGAAAAATCTTGATACAGTTTCTTTATTTTTATCGTATTAACCCACTTGATGGAATTATTCTTTGAGATTTATCTTCAATCCATAAACTTAAAAATGTATCTGAAGTACAACCGGAGGCAAAAGTACTAAAAATGAATAAAAATAAAACTGCAAAATTGGTTCCAAACAGTTTAAGTTACATAATCTGAAAGTTTGAAACACTTTATAGCTTTTCTTTCTATATTTGTTACAAATTTAACTTGTTGTGTTAGTAAATCTCCATAAGGTAACGTATAAAATTACACAATTTTAAAATACAATAACTTTTGAATACCTTAGTCAATCGATTTGAAATTTTTTACAGTGGCACAAGGATTTAGTAAAGAATATTCTGCCAAATGTTTAAACGTTTTTTAACATTTTGATATACCTCCGATACACTCTTAAAGCTTAAAATATGTATTACTAATAAATATCAAAAATAAATAAGGTTTAATTAATATTTAAGTATTATTAAAAATCCCATATTCGTAAAATCAAGGCATATTCACTACCAAAAGTTAGTTAAAATGTTTTCATATTATTTCTTATTATTAATTTAATTCTAGATTATAGGTGAAATTTGCTCTTTCTTTTTTAATTATACATTTACTTGTGTTATCTTTATTAATTTTCCTTTTCTATGTTCTATAAAGGAAATATATTCCCGAATTTTTGATTTTCAGTACTTTTGCCTCCAATTGTACCTCCGATACATCCTGAAAGCTGCTTTAATTTTTTCTATGGTCGAATCTCTAACAACTTTAGTTGTTGCGAATAGTACAACTTATTTTTGAGTATAGATCTAAAAATGTATGCATGTATATATATATATATATATATATATATATATATATATATATATATATATATATATATATATATATATATATATATATATATATATATATATACTTTACCATGCATTAATTCATGTATCTTTTTTATTATGTCAAATTTTTTAATTTACACCTGGGTGTGTTACTCTCAAAGACACGATGCAAACTAAATTAAATTATAAATTTGAACAATACAAACACTGAAAGAAACTAGGTCCTTTATTGTCACCGGCACCTATCGACGCAGCCCGCATAAGCGGCATTTATCTCAAAGGGAAAATGTACCAACAGATATCTAAAGTTCTAACACGAGAAGCTTTTGGTATTGTACCGCGAATATGGAAATTTATCCTGTGAATAACGCAGAGATATATACAAAAAATTTAACTGTTAATAATGAATCGGCGAATACTGAAGGCGCCAATAACGAGGGTGGGGCATATTTGAAAAAGTAATGTGTCGTTTTGTGTGTCCAGTAATGTATAGAAATATTAAAAAAAATATATTTAAGATACATAGCAGAGATAGAACCCTTGTCGTACCGGCGTACCCAACTTCTTATGAACTATTGCTACAGTTTAGCCTCCAGGCCATTTCTTCCCCAAAGCAATACTCTCCTTAATCCCTTGACTCCCAGCAACTCATCACTTCACTCCAGAACTTCATCCTCAAGCCAAGCTTGCTTCACTCATTTACATCACTCAAGGATAAATTCAATCTCCCCCCTCTAGACTGTTACCCAATTACTCCTTTAAAACACCCTCCATGGTCCTTTCATTCCATTCCTTTTGACTTCTCACTGCTCCAATATGATAAACAACACACCTCAATATCTACTTTCAAACATCTCTTCCGTTCTATCCTGAATACACTTCTCCCGACTAACATTATCTTTACAGATGGCTCTAAATCTAACTCGGGAGTGGGATCCGCATTCGTATATTACTCACAACGCTCCTTTACTCCCACTTTGGTCTCCCACTATCGATTAAGCTCCGAATCCAGTATTCTGACTGCAGAAAACCTAGCCATGGAAAAATCCCTTTCATTCATATATACTCAACCTCCTTCCAAATGGGTAGTCTGCTCGGACTCCGCTAACTCACTAAGATCATTAGAAAAAGGGTCAAACAAACATCCAATCGCATCGCTTTGCTTAAACCTCATTGAAGATATTCTGGCCCTTGGCTCCTCTCTCCGATTTGTATGGGTTCCTGGCCATTGTGGTATTACGGGAAATGAAAGAGCTGACACTGAGGCTAACATAGCCTCCACTATAGGATCCCCTTGTCCCACTATAGTATCTTCTGATCTCAACTCATTCACCAAATATCTTATTAGAAAAGAGATACAAAATAGTTGGAACTCTTTGGAAGGTTGTAATAAATTAAAAGAAATTAAAACTTTTATACCAACAATTTTCCACAAGAATATCCACAATTTGGTTCAGATTAAGATCGGGACTCAGTGCTATTACTCATCAATATCTTTTGAGGTCTCAACCTCCTCCTATCTGCTCTCAGTGCGGTGACCCCCAGGCTGTCCGGCACGTCCTAACGGAATGTCGCGCCTTCACTAACATCAGGACACGTTACAACCTCTCAAACGATTTGAAATCACTCCTTCGGTTAGACAACCTCGATTTGCTTCTCTCATACCTGAGAGATATCCATCATAGACTTGATATAGTATATCCCTTTCCAACAATAGCATCATTTTCTCTCTCTTCTCCTTGCTTTCAATCTTGAGTCCTCCAGTCAGTCTACTCCATTCTCACAAGCTTGAGTAACATCCCCCAACACTAACTGTATCGCCTAAATCTCCACTTTAAGAACTAACAGCCTTCTTCAACAATATAATATGGTCGCTAAATAGTCACTGTTACAGATGCGACCTCTATTACTTACATCCTCCATCTTACTTACTTACTTACTTACTAGGATACATAAGGTAAATCTTATTATTGGATAAGGACAATTTTATCCAGGAAATGCTTTGATTTGTTTATCCATTTTTTAAAATAAGTCGTCAATATTTACGTAGCTTTTAATCACGAATATATTATGTTATATCAATCTCTATTTTATGAAGGTAAAGAAGTGCATTCTGTGTTAAAAATACATTTCAACAATTATTTTTTTAGGACTTTTCAAAATAACATATTAAAATGAAAACTGAAACACTACGTTTATACTTTTTCAAGTTTTTATCTACACCAAGCTCCTCCACTTGCTGTCTCAATAAAATTTTGTCTTTCTTCCTGAGATCGTGAAAATAAAAGGAAACCCCATTAGGCCTATCCAAATTGTTTTTTTGTTTCGACAGAAAAAATGATTTCCTTCAACTGCTCTGTCCATAATAAAGGGTACCTCAGAATGTTTTTCGTTTTTGATCACTCTTTCAGGGAATACATCGTGAAAAGCTTCTAAAGAATCATTCGTGACGTAGGAAGTTGCTCCATTTTGTTGGAAAACTGTGTTGCGTTTGTAGCCAATCAAGTTTTGCATTTCTGGAGCCAAAAAAATTCATATGGCAATAACGATTGGAATTAACAGTCTGAGCGCGACCACGGTGATCCTCAAAAAGTAGAATCCGATAATTCCTTCGTTGATATGGCAGCCCAAACGACAACCTTAGGCGAGTGTAATGGTTTCTGGTGCAGTTCCAACGAGTTGTCGAGAGCCCAATATTTACAATTTTATTTATTCATGTGGCTTTTGATGTGGAAATTCGATTCATCAGAAAACCATATGTTATTGAAGCTCCTAAAACGATTTTTCATTGTCCTGCGATATTCAACTCGTTAAGCTGGACCATCGGACTTCATCTCTTGCACAATAACAATTTTGTAGCGGTGGAAATGTAAATCTTTGCGAATAATGTGATGAATTGTGGATCTATGCAAATGTAGGGGAGCTGCGCGGAGTTGTAGGGACTGTAGTGGATCGTCTCTAAGAGATTGGCGAACGCGGTCAACATTCGTGTTCGTTCTTGATGTCCTTTTGCGCCCAGTTAATTTATCCGGTATTGTGTTTTCAGTCTCTTTAAACTTGCGCACGCTATACTTGATTAAATTCGCACTTGGCACATTTCTCATGGTCATACACAATAGTGCAGGAATCGTTGTGTTTATAAAACGCTCGTACGAAAAATGCGCGCTATGGTCGCATGAAACGATACATCGCTACTAAACTCAGAAAAGCCCGTCAAGCGTTTGACACAACTCCCCTCCCCTCCTAACGCTATATGTGTTTGGTGCGTAACAGTCAAAACAAAAACGAAAACTATTCTGAGACACCCGTTATAGCCATTTCAGCGAAAGCTATTGGAGCTAATTTGTAGCCGATATTTAATATTGGTTTTCTTTTTAATTTTTTTCTTACATTTTCAGACTTTTTAAAATAATTTCTGGGCATTCCTAACTCTTGTTTGCACTTAAGCTTCGACAGCAATTGCTCTGCAATTTTACAGCAATTTGATGCAATTTTCAGAACGAGTCTTTTTCCCATCTTGTCATACCAGGTAATCTGCCAATTGAACGACTAGTTCCGTACCATAAAACCTCGATCAATAAATCCACGGTCTGACATATAGATGGCGTCACTTACGAAAAATCCTTACCAGTGGTCGATTGTGCCAACCTTCAAACGTCATGTGTCAAAATTTCATGACAATGCACCGATGATGCTGAACGCTCTGGACGTCCAAATAAAGTGATTACACCAGGCAACATCAGAAAAATTCATAAAACCGTAAAGTAAAACTGCAAGATATATCTGATATCATGAAAATATCGAAAGGAAGTGTTTACACCATTTTGCATGAACATTGGGGAATGCGTAAATTGCTATTGAAAGGGGTACCGCGTTTACTCACAGCGGACCAAAAACAACAGCGTATTTAAGATTCTGAGCAATGTTTGGACAAATTTGTTTACCAACTCAATACATTGAAAGGATGTCTTTTCATCAATTTTTACCAACATCGAATTTATAAAATTGGAATACATCTTTCAATTTTTTGTTTTACTCTTGTTGGAAATTATGTCATGGAAATTACTTTTAATAAGAATATTTTTATAATTTATTATCGGCTTTTTTTTTCAGAAACGTCGAAAAACTGGTATAAAGCGAAATAAAAAACCTCTTTAGGATAATAGCGAGTGCATAAAAAGATCTTTAACCACGAAGTGGTCCCTCAACTGCATTCGCCGACAGGCCCCGTTTTATTCTCTCATTTTGTAAAATGGGACGAGAACAGCGATATGGTTAAAAGTCACTTCTAATAGGAAACTAAATTGATGATGTGTTTGCATTTATACTGCTCTATACGGGATATTTGGACCGACTAATAATTCTGACGGGTAGATAGTTAGGGAAAGTTGGTAGTCTATACTGGACTTGATATTGTTATATATACAGGGTGTAAGGGAAATAACTTTCGAAGATTTAACCAACTTCTAATAGGAAACTAAATCGATGATGTGTTTGCATTTATACTCCTTTATCCGGGATATTCGACCGAATATAATATTCGCGCACTAAATACACGCACTGGCACTGAAATATTTTTTGTCTCCATTTTGAATGCAGGCGTCGCTGTCACATTGTCATTGGCTGATGCATGAAGTGACTTTTGCTCGTTAGTTTATTTGTATTTTATTCGTTAAGTAATAACCAATTAATAGTTTCCAAATATACTTTTACACATATTTACATAAAATGTTAATTCTTATCATAGCTTTTCGATTGGTAGTCATTGTTTTTATATTAATCACGCAGGTCAACTAATTTGTATTTTTTTGAGGTAACATTAATAAAAATAGGTATATATGAAGTATATTGTAGTCCTAAATCCGAAAATGATAAGCTAATTAATGTAACACGTACAAGTTTTTTGTTACATGGGGTCGGTAGTGGGAAAACAGTTGACGACAGACATTTTTTACCATCTAATATTTATTTAATAAAAACATGTAAAACGTCTTAAATCTATGCAGGGACATTACTAAGGGATGATGTGAATATCATCTCTTTTTAAAAACCAGCAATAGTCACCCAACAGAAATGGGTTCCAGTGTCCCTGGTATCTTATTTTCATCGTCCTGATATCCTGGTGAAACCTCTATCCTGTTCGTTGCTAATTTTACGAAAAAATATCCAAATGGAAGTGTAAAAAACGCATTTTTAAAAACACATTCGACACATTGTATTTCATAGGCCTTCAAGAATTCATCTATGAAATTATGTTGCCCAGAAATTTTTTCGCTGCACTTACAAAACACTTCGCAACACACACTTCGAACATTCCAATTAATTTTCATTTAATTTTTCTTGAAAATGGAAATCACCAAGAAGCGTCCTTATTTGAGGTCCACTAAATATGCCTTCTTTTAGTTTTGCATCACTTAATTGAAGTACTTTGAACCATTATCTTCTTTGTCCATGGACTTGACAGAGTTTTTCAAGGGGGGCATGTTTGAAGTACCAGGTTTAAAAGAAGTTCCAATCCAACCAAGAAGTGAGGCCAATCTTTCTTACTGCAATGTCCTTTTGTTGCCCTACTATCCCATAGTCACAAAAAAACAGCAATACTTTGAAAACCCCCTTGAAGGCCTAGCAATATATCTATCACTTTTAAATCCCCATAAATATCTCACTGATACTGTTCACATTTAACGCGAATTAATATGGTTGCTAATTTGTAATAGGTTTATTTCATTGTTACTGAATGGGCTATATTCCTTTAGCCCATTCCATTAGAGTGGTTTTTGTTTTCATTATGAAACAAGACTACTTTTAGGCTCTATATCGACATGGAAAAACAGGTGGGGCACATATAACCAAATTATAATAAATTTAGTTTATAAAAATTTTTGTTGAAAAATATTAAATAGTTACAAAGTCAGGAGCCTTGCTGTAGGGTCTTAAAAAAAAATCTCCCTCCACCGTTGTATCTATTTTTCGAAAATGGGTTATCTGAAAAAAAATCAAATTACATTAGAATCTGTATGAATGTAGTTATCGTTGTACGTAGCCGATTTTTTTTTATTTTGATTTTTTACAAAATGGCGACCGATTGATTTATTTTTACTTTTTTGTCCTGTTTTTGCATTCAAGCAGTCTTAAAAAAATAGTAAAAATCAAAATGTTCAAAATTGGCTACGCTTAACGTTAGCTATTGCAAAGACGAATAAAACAAAAAAAAGTTGAAAATCGGTTGATAATTGTTCGAGTTATCGATGCGACCAGTTTGAAAAAAAGTCGTTTTGAGAAAAACACGTTTAAGGTTTTCAGTCCATTTTTCTTACTATAAAATCATTTATCTTCTAAAATATTTATACTTACATCAAACTCTCGAGTCCTGAGCCATATGATGGTTCTTCCTCTATATCTCCAGTGGTGTCCTTGGCATTTTTTATTGACCGTTTGAAGAGTAAGCTGGCGCCACACGATACTACGAATACCTCCAACGTTGGACGCTTGATGGTTTCAAGCATCGCGTGGCCGATACTCGAATTACGAGTGCCCACTGTCTAGCGTCCAACGTTTGTGTTGAACCGGCGCCACACGACACTTGATGGTTGGACGTGACAGTCTAGTCGGAGCACCGAGCAAGGACAGTCGGTCTACCTGCTCACACTAAAATGACTGTAACTCGGGCAATTTTCGGAATGTTAACCTAAAATTTTATACCCATATTTTCGAAGGAATAAACTTTAAACTAAAGCAAAAAAATTTTTTTTGTCCCATCACAGTGGCTACCCCCCTTTAGAACGACGAACATGCTTGTCCGAAAAATTCCGTCGTTATTCAAAATAACATTGAAATTGTGCGTGAATTTATAAAAAATCAGCCAGAATCTTTGTTGCGAATTGAACAATGAATTGATGTCCAAAGATTTAATTTATCGCATTTTGACCGATTATTTGGGACTTCGGAAGGTTTGTGCACGCGTTGTTCCACACTGACGGCGACATTTTCACTGACGATCAAAAATTGTTCCGAAGCCAACACTGCAAGAACTTGATTAAAATGTTGGAAAAGGACGAAAACTTTAAATACAACATTGTTACTGGCGATGAGACATGATGTTTTCAATATGATCCAGAAACCAAGCGTCAAAGTGCCGAATGGAAGCACCCGAGCGAGCTTTGTTTCTACGATTCAGAGGCAGTTGTCCACAAGGAGTTCGTTCCACCCGGCCAAACGTTCAATACTATGTTTTATTATATGTTTGGTCTTATAAACGCGTCTGTTGTCGCGTATTCGTCATGTGCGGCCACAATACCGTCAACAAGGCAGCTGACGTTTGTTGCACGATAATGCACCGTCTCATCGATCGATGCTCATCACTGATTTTTTTGACCAAATGGCCTGCTTTGGCTCCCTGCGAAACCTCTTTATCTCTTCGAAAAACTTTATTTGCCGATGAAAGGATAGCGTTATGCCGACATAGAAGCCATTCAAAAGGCATTGACCGCCATCCTGAAGGACATATCTTTGGCTGAGCTCAAAAATTCATTCGTCAACCTAATTGACCGTACAAAACATTTTATTGGGGCGCATTTTTTTGCCGAAAAAATAAACATTTGTGTTTTTTTTAAGTTCTGTTTTCCGTGAGACGCATCTTGTATACCGTGTGTGATGAGTGTACCATTGACGATTCCACGTGCCGTAAATCGTTCAGAAAATTTCGCGAAAACAATTTAATTCTTGCAATACACCACGTAAAGCTGGGTCCACATCAATACAAATTTGCGTTGTGCGCGCTGTATGTATTGTATATGGTGTATCTATGGGGCAATGTAGACGCTCTGACACACAAAGTCACACACATATATTGCCGCCGTACAGCACGCATACGAACTATCTGTTTGTTTTCCATCAGATAATTCAAACAAATTGTTCCAATAAATTCAAAACACACACGCAAAATTGTATTGGTGTGGACCCAGCTTTATGGACGACCGGCCGAGACTGGTGGCAACGAAATTAATTTAGGCGCTAATTGAAAGTGATCGGCATAGAACAACTCGAGAGATCAGATAAATTCTTGAAATCAACCAGTTAATTTTAAATCGGATGGTTGCCGCTGATGAAAAATGGATTGTGTATAATAATGTTAAGCGCATAGATGCATCTTTAACGCCAAAGCGGATTTATATTTGAAGGAGGTTATGCATTTGGTGAGACTTGAAGGAAATCGTTTATGAGCTATTACTTAAAAACCAGACCATTAATTCGGAGAAATACTATACAGAATTAAGTAGATTAAAGCGAGCATTCAACCAGGAGCGGTCTGAACTAGTCAACAGAAAAGGCATTGCATTCGATCGAGACAACGTTAACTCGTCTTTAGCCATCCGACACAAACTTTTACAACTTGACTGGAATGCTTTGGTCCATTTACCGCACTCTCCACGACTTAGCGTCCCCGGACTACGATTTTAAATTGTTTTAAAACAGTTTAGATGGTAAACACTTTACTTGGAGAATTTAAAAAATCACCTGGACCAGTTCTTTAATCAAAAACCCCAGAACTTCGAAAGGGTGTTACAATAAGAATTCAAGATTTGAATTGCGCGTCATTTTGACTGTCATGATTCGATAAATCAAGAAATGTGACGGGTCGGTAAGAGTTAATAAACATGGAGCCCTACACAATACAGCAATGCGTCTTTATTGTTAAACATTACTATCAAAATGATGAAAGTTTGATTGCAACGATTCGTAAAGTGTGTCCAAATTTCAATATAAATTTTCGAAATAATGTTCCACATTTATCAACTGTAAAAAGAATTACCGAAAAATTCGAAAGCACCGGTTCAGTTATTAATGTGAAACACACGACACGAGCTCGTAGTGATCGTTCAGAATAGAACATCACGACAGTTCGTGAGAATGTGCCCAGGCAGGAATGTGGCCGAGAGTATATTTACTATCGTGCACAAGAATTAGATATGTCAACAGCTACTGTTCACCGTATTCTGACTAAAGATTTACATCTCCATGATTACAATGTCCAATTAACTCAAAAAATTCTGCCAAGAGACCATGCACAGATAAGTATTTTATTGATCGTTTGCGTTTTGGTGACCATAATTGGTCGCCACAATCTTGCGATTTAACACCTATTTGTTTTGTATGGTTTTCTGGTCTCAGGTTTACACCAACAAGCCTATGAATACCTAAGCACTGAAAGGCGAAAGTGAACGCTCTATCAACAAAATACCGCCACATTTATGCAAAACTGTTATTAAAAATTTCGCCAAAAGAGTACGCGTATGCCACCAAAGTCATGGCAATCATTTACTGGATGTGTTGTTCCATATATAATTTCCAAATGTCTGTATTATAAATCAATAAATATTTCAATACTTTGCTACAGAAAATCACGTTTTATTTAAAATGCATCTTGCGCTCTTATTGTAACGCTCTTTACAAGAGCGATATTATGCAACTACCGAAGATATGGAGAAAGGTCATTAAGCGGAACGGCTCAAACTATATTGATTGAGCGTAATTTTTCTCAAAAAAATTGACTTTTGTATCCACCCAATACAATCAATACACCAATCTCTTCATCAGCTAAATAGAGTTGTTGCTGCAAAATAATTCAAAACCGCAATTAATGTAATGTAATAGTCACCTTTAATAATAATAATAATAATAATCTTTATTGTCTGACAGAATAAATCCATTTATGAGACAATTCACAAAAAAAAAATAATAAAGATAAAAAAGAAAATCAAGCCAAAAACAATGCTTTTATAATAACAGACTTAGATAATAATAATAATAATAACCTTATTGTTTGACAGAATAAATCAATTTGAGACAATTTATAAAAAAAAAGCAACAAAAAAAAAAGAAAATCAATGCGTATATAACAGACTTAAATAAAGCTACAACAACGATCCCTACAATTTATTATCGATTATTGCAACAGCCTCAAGGCGACAAACCTCGTGAACCGATCTGCAGATACGTTATTAATGTCAACATCGCAGCACAGTTCATTGAAGAGCTTCATGGCCTGAAACAGAGGTGTCCTGACCATGAAGTTGGTTCTAGCATAGGGTAAATGAAAGGTGGGGCAGGATCTGATACACCTCGAAGGCACGTGGAAGCCCACCACAGATAGAAGTTCAGGGCAGTCAATGAGGGATCTACACAATTTATAGATGGACTGAAGAAGTAAATATTTTCGGCGACTAACTAACGATGATATTTGAAATTTCAACAGGAGACTATTCTGATCTATATGTCTCGTCGGATATCTTCCATCATGACTGAATGCTAAAAACTTAGCGAATTTTCTCTGGACACCTTCTAGTTGCAATTTGTATCTGTTATACAAAGGGTTCCATACTACAGCACCATACTCCAACTTTGATCTCACATAACTGTGATACAGAGTTTTGAGTGTATTTATGTTCACGAAATCTGCCGAGTTCCGAAAGATGAATCCTAACATTCTCATTGCCTCACTCCGAATGTGGCTAATGTGAGATGAAAAAGACATTTTAGTATCAAAAACAATTCCCAAGTCCCTGAATATCCCGACCCTCTCAATAATTGCACCATTCAGGCTGTAATCAAAATGCGTGACATTCTGGATATTCGCAAATGACTTAGTTAATACTAAACTTGAAGAGATTTACCACTAAACACCAAACACTTTTTTTGAACTGCTCTACGCGCGTTTCGCTAACCATGTTAGGATCATCAGGAGATGATTTAATCTGAGATTAAAGATTAAATCATCTCCTGATGATGAAGTTCGAGTTCTCTTAATGGAAACCCCTATATAACCAAATCATTATGATAGTTGTCAAGTACGAGGGATATTTTTTAAATAATAATAATGTATTTGCGCGTCTGCCTCTAGCATGCTTTGCGTGCATTTAGACGCCATTTACAGTCGTATCGTGTGTCTGTAAAAGTTTATAATATTTAAGAAAATTAAATCGCCCTCCCACTGCGAGCTACGATCTGTAATTGGATTCATGTATGCAATAAACTTCGCAGCAACGGAAATTTACCGTCAGATTTGTGAGGTTTACGATGATAATATTATGAGTGACAGTAGAGTTCTAAAGTGAGTGAGAATCTTCAGAGACGGGCGAGTTAATGTGCATGATGACCCATGCCCTAGCCGACCTTCTGATTCATCTTGAGAAAGCTCCGGCGTGCCATACAAAACAAGTGGCGTGACCTACTGTTTTCCGGTGTGATGTTGCTCTATGACAATGCAGGGTCACATGTTTGTCCACAAACACAAGGTATAATCAGGTCTTTTGGATGGGAAGAACTGGATCATCCACCTTACAGTCCCGACCTTGCACCCAGTGATTTTCACTTGCGTCGGTATGTATAGGAGTTCCTTGGTAGTCAACGGTTCAACGACGACGAAGTTAAAACTGCAGTCATGGATTGGGCTTCTTCACAGGCGGCAGATTTCTTTGACGTCGGAATTCAAAAACTTGTTGAGCGGTATGACAAATGTTTGAACAAAAATGGAAATTATGTAGAAATTTATATAAAAGTATATAGAATATGGAAAAAAATTAATGATATTTATAGTACTTTTCTTCTTACTAAAAACAGACCTTTTTTAAAAATTATACCTCGTATAATTCATTAGATGGTGTGTTAGGGGAAGTTTCAGACGCGTTCATTTAGTTGTTTGTTGTGGCGATCATGTAAATGAAACAACTTTGGATATTTACTGAAAAATGGATGGAAAATAAGTACTTTGTTTTGAGGGATTTAACCTCGATGTTTTAAATGATTTTTTCTCTTAGTTATAGATCATAAAAATGTGGCTTGCTAAATTTTTTCGGGAACTCGAAAAGCACTATGACTGACAAATATGATAGAGAAATGCTCAATGTCGTATTGAATGAGTGCAAGTACGCGACGTGTATTAAACTGCATAATTTATGCATTTGAACTCATTAACACTTCATGTTGATCAGGATATTCTTTATTTATTCCAATGAAATCATCGGTTTTAAATAAAAAATATTACGTATATAAAAATTTGTTAATATAAAAAATAAATATATATAAAATACGTGACTAAAACCTTCTCCCATCTTTGAACTTTGTTATTTCTGGATCGAATTAACATTTAATTTTTTGTTTGCCATTTTGACATGCTCCTAGATTGTATTTCGCGCGGTTCTAGGTTGTATTTTTACTAAACGCAAACGTTTGGCGAACACGCCTTGACGCCAAAATCATTATTTAGAATTATAATTAAAAGATCTCTGTTACGATTTAGCCGAGCGAGAACTAAATTTAGCTCGACAGCTTCGACGCCGATGAGCATGTTTTATTTTATCATGTATTATGTACTATCAGGGCCGATATAATATAGAAATATAACTATTTTGTTTATTTTATTATCTAAAAATATAAAAAAAGGTAAAGTGTTAGGGTTAGAGGCGCATCAGCAACTAGGCTATTTAGCGACTGGACCTACAGCTTAACGTGAGTTCCGAACCGCGGTCATCAGCTTCCGACAAACCCAGGCCAGCACCCCCCTCGGGCTATAAACCCTTAGTTATGTGCCTACCTATAAGTCTATCAAGAAACCTACCGACTGGCGAGTGACCAACGTAGAACACTTCTCAGAAGGCATCCGGCCTTACGGCAATTCGTAGTAGGATTTTACACTCTTGCCTAGAAACAATCACAAACATTTAGAAAGTAAACAGACAGAATAAAGAAAGAAAAACAACCAT
This sequence comes from Cosmopolites sordidus, assembly GCA_031761425.1. Classification (NCBI taxonomy): domain Eukaryota; kingdom Metazoa; phylum Arthropoda; class Insecta; order Coleoptera; family Curculionidae; genus Cosmopolites; species Cosmopolites sordidus. The sequence continues at coordinate 254,790 of JARFXV010001288.1, forward strand.
CCGAGCGCTGGAATCGAACCAACTACCGCTCCAGTGCGGTTTCGGCACAGTAGCGACAGGCCGCTGCTCTTACCGTCTGCACCAACGCGACCGGCTCTAAAAATATAAAGGAAATAGAGAAAATTCTGAACCTTGAATTGGTTTCTTTGTTTCTTAGTATAACAAAAGAATTTGCTGAGGTAGTTGCTGATACTTGATAGAAATTAATTTTGAATAAACAAATATTTATATTTAAATTTCCACTATATTTAAAACTTGTATGCATTATAATTGTTTCAATACAAAGTACTTTTTTCAGATACAAACTACAGTCAAAGCTCCTTATTCGCCGGGGATACGTTTTGTAAATATGCCGCGAATACAGAAACCGTAAAAACGGAATGGAAATTTGTACGGGATTATAGGGGATATGTGCCAAGGTTGCAAAATAAAAAAGAAAAATATATAATAAAAGCAATTTAATGGGAGATGTTCTAACAATATTAATAATCATTATCCGGCTTAGGCACTGGATTAAATAATTTATTAATTTTTTCTTGTGTTTTAAAAACAAGACTTATTTCTCTAGACGGATCAATTTTTTTGAAGAAATGACAAATACCATTTGCCATTCGTAAACCTTCACTCAGGCTTTTTAAGGTTAATGTCACCTTTTCATGATTTAAGCAATTCTTGAATGTTACTTGATTCTATCTGTTCGAAACCATCTCGTCCTATGTCATTCGCAACTTGAGCAATGTTTTCAGTTAATATTTCAATTTGCACGGATTCTTCATTATTACCAACAGTTAGATCAGACCATAGTTTTTTTCCTGCATGGTTTCAAAAAGTATTGCTTCAGCTATTGCAATGATTTTTTTATTGCAACAATGCACCACCTATTGTAGCAATAACAATTGCTATGTCAAAATTGTTCCAGCATTGCATAACATTCATATCATTATCAGTATCCGCATCGATCGTGCGAGGGCGGCTTTTATCAAAAGCCATTGCATCACGCGTAACCCGGCGGCGCCTTATTTGTCAAAGAACTTTCTGTCTAGCGGCAATAAGACTTATTGTCTGAATGATTTTTTGGGTATTTTCGCCACGATCTAAAACTCAAAAAAATATCAAAAATATCTGTTCTTATGCAAAATAAAAAATGACTGGGTAAAAACCAAAAGATAAAACGGAGACAAATTTCTCAGTGATTCTTTTTTTGTAATAAATTTGCCTAACCGACAAAATTGAAAAAAATACAAAAAAATTCTAAAATATATTTTTGAACGTTCGGGAGGTCTTCTCCCGTTTTCAAAACGAATCTAAAAAAAAATAAATTATATTACTTTCTATATATACTGAAAAGATAGGAAGTAACTATGTTTTGTGTATATGTCAATGATACTTACATTGACAATAAGAGTTTTCAATGATAAAAAATATATAGGTGAGGTTTACTGTTTATTGAAATACTTAAACGTTTTTAATTGTATTCTTTAGAATCGGGAATCATATTGAATTTAAATCTACCGAAGGCATAGCAATAGTTGTTTTTATTTAAATTAATTATAGAGGTTTCTTTTAATCTTCTATATTTTGTACCCAATTCTTTTAATACTGTTTTGGAATTATTCCAATTGATTTTATGTCCCGATTCCCATGCGTATTGACAAATTCTAGATTTATTAAAATCGCCCTTCCTAAGGTTTTTATGTTCTTTTATTGTAACATCTAACGGTCTAGATGTCTCACCTATATAAAATTTGCCACATTCGCAGGGAATTTTATAAACCATATTTTTGGTATTCTGTTGTGTGTTGTTTGCTTAACGTTCAAAAGTTTGTATTTATTTTAGAATTTTTTTTTTTAATTTTGTTCGTTAGGCAAATTTATTAGAGAAAAAGAATCACTGAGAAATTTGTCTCCGTTTTGTTTTTTGTTTTTTACCCGATGATTCTTTATTTACATAAGAACAGATATTTTTGATCTTTTTTTGAGTTTTAGATCGTGGCGAAAAACTCAAAAAAAGAAAAAAACCAATAAGATCTGTTTGTTTATGACTTGTTGTTTAGAGATCCGTTTGTTGAAAGGTAATTGGTAAATAAATACATACGTTCTGTTAAAAAAGTACCGGAAATTGATCATTTGAAAAGTCCGCTTTCAAAAGTATGTTTTTCACTAAGTTGGCACAACTGTCCTCTATATTGACGCAGAGTTTGAACGTCATCTGTTATTTAGTTTGTTTACTGTGCTCGATTTTATCGGTTCATCTCAAGTGTGTTTTGCCATTTTTACAGTGGATAAAAACGTCGAATAAAGAATTTGTCTTAAATTTTGCATTCGAAATGGAATTTCGTGTGCCGAGTCTTACGATGAATCTCGACTCGACATGACACAGAAAACACAAGATTTTTTAGTTTTTTAAATCAACGCAGTCACTTTGATCCTTCAATACATTTAGAACAACGGCGTTCCAACTATATAATATATATGAAATAATCGCTGGAAGCTAAATACGATGAACACTGCGCATATTGAAGCACTTCAAGACTTAGATCGTGAAGTTTTGAAGCAGCAACCCGATATGTATATGCAGATGTTTATTGTGGCAAAAGCGGACTTTCTTCTTGACCAGATATTGACGTTTAACATGAATAGCATCTTTCAATTGGTCCAGTAGTGATGGGTAATACAAGGTCGATGGTGATCATGTCTTTTACCAGTTAGTCTATGAGCACAACACTACAAGTATCCCAAAAATCTATATCCATAACTTGTCCTGCAGTTGGAACGGTTATCGTTTACTTTCGCGTACCTTCAACTGCTTCCATCCACTGTTTATACTGTTGCTTCGCCTCCGGCAAATAATAATGAATACGTTTGTACATCGTCTAATCCGTAATTGTAATACTACTTGCAATTTAATATATATTAGGGGAACCGAAAAGTAATCAATTTTTTTTTTCCGGCGAAAAACATTTATTTATTAGAGAAATCTTAAATACTAGTCAACAACATAATTTCCATCATTTTGTAACACTTTTTGCCAGCGTAAAGGCAGTTGTTCGATTCCCTTTTTAAAAGAACCCTTGAAGTACGTTTTGAAGTGCGTTTTTACTTCTGCAACATTGTTAAATTTTTTACCTCTTAATGTATGCTCTAACCGAAAAGGTGGTAATCATACGGCGCGAGATCTGGTGAATAGGGTGTATCAGGTAAAAGTTCCAATCTAAGCGCCCTTATTTTTTCCTGCGTAATTTTTGCAGCGTGAGGCCTCGAGTTACCGTGTTGAAGGATCCTTTTTTTGTTATTGATCAAAACGGATCGTTTTTTTATGAGCTCTTGCTTCATTCACTCGAGTTGTTCATAATACACTGTCGCTATAACGGTCTGACCAGGTTCAAATAATTCATTGTGTATGATACCAGAAAAATGCCACCACACATAAACAAGGACTTTCTTTATTGTTAGTGATGGTTGAGATGTCGGAACAGGTGCTTCTCCGGAAGAAAGCCATTGTCTTTACTTACAGGATTATTCTACAGCACCCACTTCTCATCTCCAGTTACAATTCGTCGCAAAAACGGATCGGCTTTATACCGAGACAAAAAAGACGCGTAGATGGTACGCCATTGATCGAGCGTCGTCTCCGTCAATTCATGAGGAAACCAAGTTCCTTACCTGTACAATTTTCCTATGCGACAAAGATGATCCTGATCTGGAGACCATAGACATCCATGGACCATCTTCAGTGATAATTCCTCAATTGTTTGACGTGGATCTGAATCCACCACCGCCTTCAGGATATCGTCTAATTTTTAGGATTGTCCTTTTCGTGCGGCATCTTGGAGATTCCTATTTTCATTTTTAAACTGTTTAAACCATCTATGACACTTGTTTAGTTTCAGAACATCTTCGTAAGTATCGGTAATTTTTTTTCACTGCTTCGTTTGCCTTCATTCCTTGATTGAATTAAAATAGCGTACAATGACATAAGTGTGCTTCTTCTATTGTTGGCCTTGATATCTTTCCTCCTTGGTAGAACAAAAACTTTTTAATCAAAAAATAAAATGTAGGACGAAGCTTGAACGTAACAATAAAACTTCCGTGTTTGCGGGGCCGTGCCTCGACACAAACTGACTGTGAATGAGCTCATCGAAGAAATTTTGATTACTTTTCGGTCCCCCTATATGTGATAACTTTGAGTTATTAAGTATCTGTTTGTCCCGGAAGTTTTTCCAGTAGTGCGAGATTTTCCATTAATTGCTTTTTTAATGCTTATAAACAAAAATCTGTGTTGGATTAGTAATGTTTATTTACATATTATTAATTCATATAATGTGTGATGGTATGCAACGAAAAAATCATTGAATTGCCAGGGTCAGCAAGTACAGCGAAAGACAGCCTTCATTCGAAAAAAAATATGCTTCGTATTTAGTGCGACTGAGAAGGGACCCATACACTTTGAGCTTTCCTTCCACACAACCAAACCATCAACACCGACTTCTTCTGTTCATAATTTAATCGGCTAAAGGCAATAACTGAAGAAAAATAGGCAGAATTAGCAAGTTTGAACATTTTCTGTAAAAAGGTTTCTTTCTTTTTCATTTTCGACTTTTAAAAAATTTCCTGCTGAATTTATAAATGATGTGATTAGACAAATCGCATTGTGCTGAGGGCATTAACGAGTTGGAATGTCGTTGGTCTAAATGTAGTGAATTGCAAGGTTACCAAGTTGAAAAATTTTAAAAAATCTTGTGGTTTTTTGACAAATCTTTTCGAACGACCCTCGTATTGCGTATCACCCCATTTATATGAAAATATAATTATATTATTTTATTACTTATTTGGATTATATTTCAACAAATTGATTGCGCAAATGATACTTTTATCTACAATTACAAAGAAAAACAGAATCTTATTATTTGTTTTATCCTATCGATTATTAAAATTGAAAATAAACCAGCTCGGTTATGCGAGTAGATGAACGAATAATCGTTGAACGTTTGGAAAGAGATGCATTGTTTTCGTATATCTTCTATAAAATTTACGGTTCTATAAATTTTGAGCACAAGCTGTTGTAAAATATTTTTAGGTATAACGTTCACAACTTATATGTTTTTATGGTATATTAAACGTTTATTGTTGCAATAAACTTGATTTTCGGAGTATAATAATATGAAAATAGTATCAAACGGCTATTTGGAATTGCTACAATAAACGGAAATACGTATGAAATCAAGAGCAAATGAACTATCGTAGAAATTAAGTAATATCTTATATACGGGGGTCAGTCTGAAATGTTTGAGATTTCGCATTTAAATTAAAAAACATTGTTTTTGTTCAATATGTTGTGCTAATTTGATGTTACTTTTATACATGGTGGCGAAAAGTACTGTGCTTGCAAATTGTTATTTCATTAACTAAATTTTAAATATTTCGGCGTGGGCCTAGCAATCCCTCACCACTTGCGACTACGAAACCTGATGCAAGGTGTGCAAATAGAACAATGAGATTTTTTTATACATTTTTTATTCAAATGAAATTATAATCCTACATTTGTCTCCTTCAAAGTAATTGCCTTGAAAAGTCAATTCTGAAGACAGAATGGCCCTGAAGACGGTTTGTCCACTCTTCATTGCAGTGTTGGAAATCATTTAGTGGAATGGTCTTTAATTGGTCGGTTACGGCCTTTTCATGTGCTTCAATGTCCCAAAATGGTGTCCTTTGAGTCAATGTTCAATTTTGGGAAAAGAAGAAGTTTGATGAATAAGAGGCTGTGGAGTCATAGTGATGTTTTTACTTGGAGAAATTTGTTAATTCAAATCGCTCTGTGGAAAGGCACATTATCATGATACAGGCACCTACCAGGTGTTTTTGATGTTTGATCTCAAATGAATGTCCCTTTTTCGAAATATCTCAAGAACTTTTCGGTAAAAATGTTGGTTTACCGTTTAGCATTGAGACGCAAATTCATTATAGGTTAGCAAAAAAAGCGAATTAGTATGCTTTTGATCTTTGATTTGCTCATTCTGGCTTTTTTGGCAGTGGTTAGGTTGGAGTGTTCCTGGTTCTGGCGCTTCGTTTCCGAGCAGTATTCAAAAAATCCAATACTCGTCACTAGAGTATTGGATTTTTGAATATGTATAGCTTCGGATTTTTTCCGCAGCTCGGGCAAGGTGACTACTTATCACTGTGTTTAGTGAAAGTCGTAAAAAATAATTAATACTAATTTTACCTTTATCGGTGTGTTTATTTCGTACTGTTATTTTATCATACGGGAGGTCCGGGCAAAGTGAATACCTTTTTCGTGATTATTGCCGATAATGTATAATAGAGAAAATTAAAACAATTATTTGAGATTAGCTTTTATTTAATCAACTTTCAAAACGCGTTAACAATTTTTTTTAATTGTAGTTTAATTAGTTGCTATAAATCAGGTTACGAAAAATGTCAAACTGTTCACTTTGCCCGATCCCCCGGGTAAAGTGAATACGGCATAAGACAAAGTGGATAACAACAAAGAAATCTTTGGAAACGTAAGTTACTAACAAAATAATCTGTAACATTTCTAAAAAACATAAAAATCGACATTATCACAAATGTAATCATTACCTTCAAATATTAAATGCTCTGCGTGACAGCATTGATGACATAAATTACATCGTACCTAATCATCGATTGGATTTCCATCTTCTTCAATACATACTTCACCTGAACAAGCATAAAACATCTTTAAATTTCTCGATTTTCTTTTGACTTCTATCTAATTTCTTGGATTTTTTACAGTCTTCTTATTTTCTTTGGCAGTATTTTAATTTTTTTAGCAGTTATCTTAAGACTGAATGAGAAAACCACAGAAAATGAATGAGAAAACCACATGTCAAAGTAAAAGTTTGCTGAAGATCATATTCAAAATAGTGAAATGTGGCCACATAGTCATTACGATAAAACATAGCCGTTTCTATCGTTATAAGGACAATGATAAGCTGATTTGAGAATGTCTTACGAGTACGAGGTTCTGGCCGTTCTTGAGGTATCCAAAGACGTGAACGATATCTTAAGCCAGTGCCCCATGCCACTTGCCGCATCCCAAGAATGAGCCAACTTTAACATCACTGATAAAACAAAGTAAAAACTATCTCGACGTATTTAAAATATAGCATATCGTATGGCCAATGTGTGGATGGGGACTTGCATATCTACCAGCGTGCGTCAGTTCCTTTGATGTGAGACACGCAATCGCCTTCTTCTTATTTAACATGGTTTTTAGGCTAGTCTTTGCGACTCTTACCTGTTTCTATTCAAGTTCCCTGAGCGGGTCTTTGCTTGCTTACGCAAGCACTTCTATGTTTTAGGGGCTTCTAGCTAGCCCAGTAAGTGACGATTTAAAGTCCTTTCGGTACTTTTAACGTCCTGATTCAACAGTTTGCGGGGTTAGATCAAAGACCCTGACCGCCGCTTTGCGAGAAAGTTTCGCACTTGGATGTCCGGGGCGGAATGGTTCGATCGGAGATCTTACATTCGTTAGTCGGCTTGATTATTGAGGATGGATTGATCTTCCTGAATTTCAGGATGGAGGAGGGTTTTTGCTTTACTGATTCTTTTGGATGCTACGGAAATTATTCCGCAACTGTATTCGGTTGATGTATTCATCACTGCTTCGGAATCAGGCCGCAAGGCCCGATTCCGCGGATTTATACGAGAAAATCGCGTATGTTGGTGCCCATGGGGGCGTGTTTTGAAGAGGGCGGAGTCATACGACTACGCGTCTTCTTCGATGGCTTGATCCGAATTATTGTGTTGATTTTGGTTGGAAAGCGGTAAATCTAGGTTCATAAGAGCCTGATACATCGCTATCTTGAAATATTCTGCAAGTTCAGCCGAAGCTTCTTCTCGCAGTTGGCTTGGATTTTTCTCTGATGAGGAGCTTCGCTGTTCTCCTAGCCAGGATCGGAAAACTGCGTTGAGGTTTGGTTTCTTTTCTTCTTGATGGTGATGCGATGTTGTTTGCATCGTAGTAGTGGGCTTACGCTTCTTCTTTCTTAGCTTTTCCACTCTTACGGGCTGAGAGTGGAGCTGTTTCATATTTAGGATGGATGTTTCATTGCGAGGTACTGTGACTTGTACGATCGCAATGGGATTCTTGTTTTTATTTTTCCATCTAATGGTGGAGATTGGATGGAAACCTAGCTGTTGTAGCTCGGTTTCGACGTCCGTTGTTGGTATGGTTTCTAGCACGCCTTTGATGACGATGCGTAGATTTCTACATGATGTTGGTAGATAATATGGAAATTTGTTTTTGTCGAAAAGTTCTATTATGGCTTTTCTGTCTGATTCCGTACATGGAGTCAGGAGGACTCCGTCCGGTTTCGTTTTAGCCGGCCCAACGGCTATTTTGGCTGTTTTCAAGGCTTTTATTGCGCTTTGAAACTTAGATTTGTCTCTTAAGACTATTGGATTAGGTTTACGTCTTATTGGCACTGACGGTGCTTCAGACTTCTTGATTTGATTTAGTTCATCGGCGGATTTTTCATTGTTGGTGATTGACGTCGATGGAGGAGGATTCGACGCTTCTTCCGGGGACTGACTGGCCTCGAAAGTGGTCTTTTTCTTCTTCCTGCGTCTAGGTAATCGAGAGGTGACTTGATGGTGACCCTCTGTGTCTGAGATACACTGTGGGTCTTCATTCGTGAAATCCGTTTGGATTTCTGCGTTTGTAGTTTCTAACACTGTAGTTTGTGTTTCCACTACTGATGCTGATGTTGGAATAACATCTGTCTGAGTTTGTATTGTTGATTTTTTGGTGCTAAACGCTTTTGTCTGCGTTCCTATATCAGTTGATTTGTACACATTTGTTGTTTGCGTACCTTTAGTTGAAGTTTTGGGTGTGATTTTTGCTTTAGTCTTGGATTCGTTCTTTTGGTTTAAAGCGTTGGACGATTTTTTACAATCTTCATAACGCTTTGTGAGCTTACTGATTTCTTTTTCTGCTTTCGCATACTTTTTCTTAAATTCATCGAGTACTTTCGAAAGGGCATCATTTCTAATTAGTAGATTTTGAATTGCTACTTTGTCTTCTTTGATCATTTCTCTCAAATCCCAGTTGGTTACTGGTATGTAACCCTGTTCTTCGAGATCATCATCATCGTATTCGTAATTGCTCATGTTGCAGGATCACTTAAGCAGGATCACTTTTCACAACACTAGTCACTTTACTTAATTTTTTATCACACCTTACTGGTTTTTCAGGAGCTCAAGAAACACGTCTTCACTCACTGAAAGCTTAGGCCACGCAATCGCCAAAACATCCCTCGCCAAGTAGCCAATGCCAAGACCAACCTCCGCCAGCGCCTTCACAAGCGCCAACTTTACCATCCACACATTGGCCAAGTGACGCTGGCCATATCGTATGATCAATGATTAGCGCCAGCTTTAGACTTCTTTGTGCTTGAAATCGATATGAAACTATCCGGAAATACGTTTGTTGCAACTACAAATTAAACTGTTTTGAGGATGATTGTTAATGGACATGTATTTGTAATCTTAATTGTTAATCTTAGAATTAGAGGTTAGAATAAATTGCATTTGTAATAGAACTAAAACAGTCTAGATTTTGTTTAGTTGGCCATCATAGAAGGGTTTAGATATTTCGGGGTAAACAGCAATCTTTCTTATTAGTACAGCATATTGCTGTCACTCCGGGAATTAACGGTACAGGGGATATACGTTTGGAAATTAGTTCACCTTTTATAATAATTGTATCCGAAATATTGCCATCATTAAACCGTATCTGCAAAGTCGTACAAATCTTTCACTTCAGTTTTGTCCAATGTTTCACTCAGGTGACAGCAGATCGTGTAGAACTCATCGAACATTATATTATCTAGAAGAGTCGGTGGTAGCAGCAGCTGACTGTCTAGCAAGATCTCCAGATTTATAGATTTTATGGGATAGCACTGGTCGAACTTAATATGTGTACTACGCGCCTGGTGACCAACCATCCCACAAGAAAACTTATACGAGAGTTGCTATTTATAGATTTATAGGTTGCTATATTAAAGTCGGCGGTAGCAGCAGTTGACTGTCTAGAAAGATCTCCAGATTTATAGATTTTATGGGATAGCACTTGTCAAACTTAATATGTGCGTAGTGACCAATCATCCTATAAGAAAACATATACGAGGGTTGCTATTTATCTATCCGGAATAATAAATAAAAGTAAATATTTATAATTGAAAATGGTTTTATTGGTTTTCAAAACATTCTTCGCGATGATCAGTACACTTTTGCATACGTTTGAACCAATTTTCATACCACTTCTTCAATTGAGATACATCCAAAACATGCATTTTGAAAGCATCAACCGCTTCTTCTGGCATCGAAAATTGTTGACCACGTAGTCCATTCTTCTCGGACGGGAACAAAAAGAAATTATTGGATGCCAAATCAGGACTGTACGGCGGATGACCCATCAATTCGATGTCTTGACCGGTAAAATATTAAGTTGTTCAGTCCGATGTGTGGTACCTCGCGTTGTCATGGTGAACAATGATCCTTCGTCGGTGTTTTTTTCTTATTTCTTTAAAGACTTCTGGCAAACAAATAGTTGTGCACCATTTAGAAATGACCGTTCTACCATTCTCTAGTGGCACTGTAGCCACATACCCATTTATTCCCAAAAAACAGGCGACCATTTGCTTCGAAGTGCTTCTTGCGCGAACAATTTTGTTGGGATTGGCTCATTTTGAAAGACCCATGCAGTCGATTGCTGTTTACTTTCGGGCTCATACGCATAAATTCCAGATTCGTCACCTGTTTGGATGGATATAAACGACTTTTGATGCACCACGATTGCATTTTTTGAGCATATCTTTGCACCAAGCGACTCGAGCCTTTTTTTTGAGCAATTGTCAAATTATGCAGAATCGAACACGCACAAATCTTTTTCACGGCTAAATGTTCATGTAAAATCATGTGCATGCTTGTCATACTAATGGCTAGTGATGCCTGAATATCACGATATGATACATGACGATGTTGCTTTATCAGTTCGGCCACAGTATCGATATTTTCTGGCACAACAACCTATTTTGAACAATCTTTTTTAAATTGATCCATGAGCGAACGACGGCCACGATTAAATTCACTAAACTAGTAATATACAATGGTTTTAGATGGTGCTTCATTACCAAAAGTCGAAGTGAGTTGATCGATGCATCTCGATGCATATCGAGCCACGGCAAAACTTGTAGTCAATCATCGCACGAAAATATTCATGAGTTAATTCCATTTTTTGACTAACATGAAATTTTCAAGTCAGTAAACAACACAAATAGCATCCTTGTGACAAAAAGTTCTGTATACGTATACAGTCAGCAATGTCAAACTTAACGATGTATATGTCAGATGGCTCCTAGCAACACCATTGTTGCCAATTCCGGATACATCAATAGCAACCTTCGTATTACTCTATCCCAAAACGTCTAACGGTGTAAAAACGATCCAACTACAAATTTAAAAGTTGGAACGAAGTTGCTCAACGTGTCTCACTAGAGCTGAGCAATGACTAAAATTGACTTGATGTATAGAATGATCTGAATACTAACTGAAGTTGGAACGAAGTTGCTCAACGTGTCTCACTAGAGTTGAGCAATGACTAAAATGGACTTGATGTATAGAATGATCTGAATACATAATAATTGTAAATAACGAGCTAATATTTATGTATTATTATTATTATTACATACTCATATTGTTATTATATCCCTGGAAAAATAAAATCAAACAAAATTTCCAATCTTTGGATTATTATTACACTTTTTATATTTAAAATTATATATTTAAGAATAATTATAACGCAAATAAATATTCAATTAAAATAGTAACTAATTATGAGATCAAGAATATTACTAGATGATAAATAATCCCAAATTATTAATCATCTTTGCATCTATCACAATTAATACAAGCATAGGTTAGACCAACGTTCGGTAGGCATTTAATATAGGACCATTGTTTGCAAATTTGACACTGAATCCAATTTTGTCCAGGTATGCTATCAGAAAATTGCTCATAACAAACCAGACAAGCGTACTCGTCCTCTTCTGAATTTGACTGAAGAATTTCTATTCTAAAATGAAATAATAATTATTAATACTTTTATCAATATAAGTAATTTTAATTAGTTAACTTTGTCTAGAATCATCACATGCACAAATGAATTGATGGTTGTTAATGTATTACAAAAAAAAATGTTTTTCTACAATGAACATCTAGTGGGGCTAGTAGGGCAAGCATTGATCGCGCGTTACTCATCTAACCCCAGTTGAGACAACAAAATAAAAATTACGTACGTTAAAAAAATCATAAGAGTTAAAAATAAATAACCATCTATAATCGAAAGAACAATAATTAAGTAATCTTTAAATACTTACGTGGTCCTTACTAAGTGTTTTTATTCGAGTATAATAGAAACATTATGATGCCCTGTAATATTTTTTACGCCGAAAAAAAAAACAAAACGTTCTCTTATTTTATCGGAGCACCGGACACCAATTAACAGTCACTGTAGGTATACCCCTACCATAACCTCCCCGGAGAAATTTTGCGTGGAGCACTGGAAAGAAAAAATAATCCCTTTTTTAATATTTTTAATATCCTCCACAATCCTACTGCAAAATTTTACATTCATATCTGGTACCTGAATGGGACTTGGGACGGGTCACGAATGGTTTCTCACCATTATGAGACACCAGATGGCGTAAGCTGCATTTAAATGCTGCTTTACATCCAACTTGGCGGATGTATATGATCAGGACCCTTGGTCAATCCTTCAGTTGTTTTGGAACGTTTAACTCGAACCCGACTAATGACGTCTTAAGGCCAGAAACCCGTTTCTCGGGAGACGCTTGTTGACGTTTAATGGCGACTGGGCAAAATTGGATCACGGGAAAAAATGTCCGTTGTTTTTTGAATGTATTTATACTATTCTTCACGAACCCATGATTGTTGTTTTTTTTCCCCGGTATAAAAATGAGGAGATTGCATAAAAGTTATTTTAGAATATTTTATGTTTAAATATTAAATTTATTTTCAGTTTGTTAATTTGAAAATGTTTTAACCCATGTCCAAATTAAATAACATGTATGTTTTAGAATGATCGTTTATATTATTAAAAATCTTTAAGATTTAGTAAGCCATACGAAACAACATTTTTTTGAAAGATAGAGGCACAAGTGTTGGAAAAGCACTATCAGCATGACTTCAGACTCTACGATAATCTAGAAAAAAATGGTATTTTAATAAAAGCACAACTTATTGGCCCATTGATATGATATTTGAATAATGCTTTATCCGTTATAAATGGATTATTATCCATTTATAACGGATATGTGTCCATCACTGCCCACGTAATGAATACGAGTGTAATAAAACAAGATATACGATGCGATTACCTTAACACATGTTAACGACTAATAAAAGATGTTTATGTACCGTTTCTATCAACGCTGCTCGTATATTCTATTCAGTATATCTGTCTCTATTCGCTGTCTAACGTAGATCTACATATTAATATATTTTCGTACCGATAAATTTCACTATTTCAATTTTTAAAAATTTTATATAATTGTTATATTTTGTTATATTAGTCCATAACGGTATGCTCCACAAACATGTAAACATCATGTATATTTGAATAAAATTTTCGCAATTTTAGTCGAATCAAAGACGATCTGGAGTTAATCGAAACATGTTAATTAGGACCAATAACACTGCAAAAGTATGTCAAATATCGATTAAGTTTGATTGTTGTAACTAGTACGATTCGTTGACGAAGCGTCTAAATTCGATGTAATCACTGTGTCACCGAAGAAAAATTTTTAAACATTCTGGAATTGTGTTTTACTTATACAGATATAAATTACGCTCAAGTAAAGAACACTGCCGTTCATCAATTTGTGGATGGCATCCGATCGTCCACTTTATACGTCTGATCTGACCTTCCCGTGACTCTTCTGTTCGTAATGCTGCTGCAGAGTCTTATTAGAAATATATATATATATATATATATATATATATATATATATATATATATATATATATATATATATATATATATGTATATATATACCGGATTTCTTACGGTAGCCGTTCGTTGGAAGTTTTCGTGGTTAGAAAACTTAGAATTCTGAATTTTTGTATTTCGGCATCATTTAAGATTTTGTATCAGTTTAAAATATTTTCAAGGTCATAGCACTTCCGGTTATCCCGGAATTCGTCAGTACCTTCCATATTTTAGATAGAATACCCGGTATATTATTTCATTTTTGGATTCCTGAGAAAATTTCATTATGAGTTTCGTTAGGCTTCCCTATACCTATTTTGAACTGTTTCTTAAATATCTTGATTCTTTTGAAAATTTTGAAGGATGTAACCTTTTTTTCAAGACTGCGTCTTTTACCTATTTTCGACTGGTGCTAAGCGCTTCTGAGGTAGACGGAAGTACAAGAATGATACTTTTGAAATCCACATTGACAATTAATTTATCGCATACAGGGTGTCCAAATTTGATGACCAATTACATTATTTTCTAAGTTGAAAAAGTTCGTCCTTTCAAATGTGACAGTCTGTATATTATTGGATGGTCGGATGCAGAATTTGATTCTGCATCGATTCGCTATAACTAGCTAATTCGCTATAACTTTCCATATACCAATTTCCAATGGTTTTCTTTTTAATCCATATGTATTTTTTATCAAAAACCGATGAAACTCCAAAAGTCCTATCTAGTAAGCCTTGATTTTGACATGCATTGCAACAATATTGATATTATGTCAAAGCAGTATCAGCTCACAAATTCGTGAGATATCTACTTACAATTTTAGTGATTTTGGTCATGTTTTCAAGTACAGAGAAGAATATTCCAATAAGGATTTGTTAATTTCGTTTTATACGCATGGTGAATGTGAACGAAATTGTCAGACGAACATGCAGATTATTTAACAAACGATATATGGACCTATCAACAATGACTCCAGGAAAATTCGCAAGAATCGAAGCTCGGTTTTTGGCAACTGGCAGAGTAATGGCAATACAAAATTACCTAAAACCCGTAACAGATAATGAAGATAATGAGGTGAATCTGTTGGCTTATTTTCAAGCTTATCCACGGAGTTCAATTTCAGCAGCAGCGCTGGATTTGGGTATTTCAAGAGGATCAAACATAAAGTGCATCCCTTTTCTGAGATAATTGTGCACGGATTACATCTTGGTGATGAGGCAAGATAAGACGGCTAGATATCTGGAGATACTCAGAGGGTTTGTTAATCATTTCTTAAATGTTCTACCTCCACGTGACAAAGCAAACAGTTGGTAACCTGGATAGTGCTCCAGTACATTCCACTATAGTTGTACACCAGCAGTTGGCCTTGATGTTCAAAGATCGGTAGATTGACCCACAAGGACACTGGAACTGGCCACGCAGATCACCCGATTTGACGCCCTTGGATTTTCACCTCTAGGGGCGTATAAAAGAACTAGTGTACTCTAGGCCTGTACAAACTAGAGAGAAATTATTGAACCGTGTTCACGATGCGTTCACTAATCTAAGCCCAGACGAAATTCGGAGGTCTGTTTCGCGAAGAATATATGAGAGAGTTATCCAGTGTGAGTTATCCACCAAAATGGTGGTCAAATAAAACAATTATTGTAATTTTACATTCATTTATTATTTCTTGTAATTATGTTCCAATTTTTTTATTTTTCATTTGTTATTACGTTCTAAATTTTGTTAGGTTCCTGTTTTATTTTCATATTCTAATTAAACTGAATTTCTGCCGTTTCAGTCATGTTCATTTTGTTTCGAAAAACAAACTATGGCGATGAATTGGTTTCTGCCAAAAATCACATTAAAATAGAAAATATGGATTAACAAGAAAGAAATAGGGAAAGTTATAGCGACTCGATGCAGATTCAAATTTTGCATCCGACCATCTAATAATATACAGAGTGTTACATTTGAAAAAACGAACTTTTTCAACTTTGAAAATAATTTTATTGGTCATCAAATTTTGAACACCCTGTATACGATAAATTAATTGTCAATATAGATTTCGAAAGTACCATTCTTGTGCTTCCATCTACCACAGAAGTGCTTAGCACCAGTCGAAAATGGGTAAAAGACGCAGTGTTGAAAATATGGTTATATCTTTCAAAATTTGCAAAAGAATCTAGATATTTAAGGAACAGTTCAAAATAGATATAGGGAAACCTGATGGAACTCATCATGAAATTTTCACAGAAATCTAAAAATGAAATAATGTACCAGGTGCTCCATTTAAAATAAAGAAGTTACTGGCGACTTCCGGGCTAACCGGAAGAGAATCTTAAATAACGCCGAAGTCCAAAAATTCAGAATTTTAAGTTTTTTCTAATCACAAAAAGTTCTAACAAACGTCTACCGTGAGAGACCCGTTATATATTGAACGTTATGGACTTCGAACGCCATTATCAATGCCAAACAATGAAAATATGATGGAAGGCTGTATTTGGGATTTAATAAGAGAAATTACTCATGAAGAAAGTAACAAGGTTCACTTTTAAACTTTTTTCAATTATTTTGTAAGCTTATATAATAGTTGAAGAATATATAAATATATTTGTTTTGGGTTTTCAACAGATAAAAATTTAAATCATAGATTTTTAAAATATTATATAACCGTTCTCCTGGATACAAAAGCAAACCTATCGTAATTGCATAGTCTAATTTCAAACGTAAAATTACTGTTGACTTGTGTAATATGTTCTACTAAGCTATTGAAACTCATTTTTCATTAGAAAGATTCATCAATCAATGCTCCTATCACCACATTCCTATTTACTAACTAAAAATAACTTTGTAAAATGTGTTTGTTACTAAACTACGAGACTATTCCATTAGGACATCGAAAAACAATGGAACGTATGTATGGAAAAGTCAATGCTCGACATGTTTTTCGATAAGAAATTTTAGTTGTTGACTGAAAACAACCTTCCAATTTAATAATTTTCTAACTTTTCAAATAAAGCCGTGTTTGTTTCAAAGTAAGATTATTTTTCCAGTTTTCCTGTGGAAATATGTAGAAATAGTTGGTATACAAAAACCGTTCAAAAAATTCTCAGCATGATAAAGAAAACACAAGATTTTTGAGAATTTTGCTATTCAATGCACTTGTACCAACGACTTGTATATATAACGACGACGATATATATATATATATATATATATATATATATATATATATATATATATATATATATATATATATATATATATATATATATGTATATATATATGTAGCTATAAGAATGAGGAAATTGAGGAATTTTATGATGATGTGGCCTAACTTCTGAACGAGAAGTATAGGTAGGTCATCTGCATGTTCTACTGCTAGTTTTTCTTTATTTATTCTGTGTTCGATTTAGGTTTATAAACATATTTTTATAGTAGAAGATAGATATTACATTTATAATAGAAGCGATATCAATCTATCACCCTGTCGCAAATCTCTTCAGTCTCAAATTTCACTGTGGTCGGTTGTTATATTTTTACCACTGCCTTAGAGTTAAGTATCCTGATCCAGGTTAATCTAATAAGCTAATGGTATTTCCATTTCCTTCATGGAAAGTGGACTGCTCTTCTCTTACGCAGTCGTAGACCTGTATTAATAAGTCCACTGGTTCTAAAAGAAATTTTGTGAAAAAAATGTATTATAGATTTCGAAAGGTTCCAGTCTTGGAATTTATTGGCTAAAAAGCGCTGAGCACTGTACCTCACGGCCGAACTACCACAAAAATCCTGAAAATCCAGTATATGCCTTCTGTAACACACTTTCAGGAAGTACCCTATGGTTTCAGATATTACGTTGACTTGGAAAATTATATAATTAAAAATTATTTCCGAAAAAGCATAAAAAATCAAACTACTAGCGTGAATCGGCATCATATATGATCGGAAATATGAGGCCATGTATACCTAACTCTGCTTGCCGTACTTTTAATTGGAATTAAATATTACTTATATTCAAATATAGTGCGATCAGAATGAAATTAAATGAATCATTCATTGATTTGCTTTGCTCTTGATCATTATCGATTAACGAATTATTAGATTCAGAGATTAGTTTCTAGATTAAATACTTTCTGTGAACTTTGAACAGGCACAAATCACAGACAAATATATTTTTTGAATGTCTTAAATGTTAAAAGAAAAATATTTGTTCAAAATCCGATTCGGAAGAATGTACAGTAGTACAGTTTCCAACAAATACCCTCGTAATTTCAATATAAATGTGCATATAATTCATGTACAAGTAAAAATCCATTTGTAGATTGATGGATAAATAATCTAATTATTTATACATGTAAACCATTCAGCACTGATCCTATATTACAATTTACCGTCCAATGAAATATTCGCAATACCTAGCATCATGTTTTAACAAAAGCGGGTTACAGGAATTCACAATTTCGCAATTCAACTACCGTTTCGCTCGCAGCTACAGACCAAATATAAATTGGATTTATACAAAATCTCCCTCACGAACAACCTGTCGGAATAAAGAGATAACGAAAAGTTCTATTTTCTACAGTTACAGTTGACGTTCCAGAGTGGAAATTATTGTCTGATGCATTAGGATGCAGACCACTGCAACCAGCACAGATCCGTATAATGTAGAAATGTATTATGGATGTGGTTCAAGGTTTGGATGATAGATTTCGAATCGGAGGACTATTAAATCCGTGAAATTTATTTAAGAGATAGTATTTTTATATGATAGCTTGAACGATTTGATATATATATATATATATATATATATATATATATATATATATATATATATATATATATATATATATATATATATATATATATATATATATATATATATGTATATATATATATATATATATATATATATATATATATATATATATATATATATATATATATATATATATATATATGTATATGTATATATATATATATATATATATATATATATATATATATATATATATATATATATATATATATATATATATATATATATATATATATATTATATTTATATTTATATTTATATTTATATTCTCGGCCCAGAACTAACAGAGGATGGATACAGACTATATTCCAGAAAGACCACAGAGAGTATGTCCAACGTAGCGGCGGACATAAGAAAAAGAAGGTTGAAATTCTATGGACATATCAGTAGACTCCCACCGACAAGGCTCACTAACAAAATTCTTACATATATACAAGGGGTCAAGTCAAGAGTACCATGGATCGTACAATCAGAACTGATCTGAAAAGGGCACAAAGGGATCCGACAGAGATTGCGGATAGAAGCAAGTACAGAAACAAAATACATATGTGGAACGTCGCATCAGAGAGCGAAGTTTCAAGAAGATCGGGGACAGGGGGGTCGGGTGAGAGAAAGAGGATCCACGGAGGGAGGATGAGAGAGGTGTTGAAAATCAGAAACAATATGAGTCGGAATGCTTTGCGTGATCTAACCGGGTCTATACGCACCTAATAGTAATATATATATATATATATATATATATATATATATATATATATATATATATATATATATATATATATATATATATATATATATATATATATATATATATATATATATATATATTTACGTGATTTACGGTGGATGCTATATTAGACATTTACGGAGAACTACTTGGGGTAATGATTTTAAATTTTGGAAACTTATGTAAATGAATATGAACTGTCTATGTAATATATTTTCTGCGCTGCAGTGTTGCCAGATCTACTCAGAGCTGATTCCAACTTCGTTTCTTAAAATGGAATATCCTATATGTTATTGCATTTCTAGATTATGTGAACCATTTTGAATATTTTTTACATAACATTTACTATACCTATCTTCACCCGTTTCGGAAATAAAAAATATTTTTTTAAGAAATTTGGCAACAGAGATCCCTGAATAAAAAAATATATATTTTACAACCAACATAGCTAGATATCTAAATTTTTGAATACGGTTACTTAATAGGTTGCTTTATGACAATATGACATGAAAATTACTTTATTACAGGGCGTTTACAAACCTGGCCTTTTGATAGGACTTAAAAATTCATGTTGTATAGGAATTTTAAATGTAACATCCTGTATTTTATAGTAAAGCTCAAAAGAGCAATAAACTCTGTATCTAAAAGTATTAAATGTTGATATACCTGTTTTTAACGCTTTTCGATTTATAAACAAAATACCAAAATAATGCAATTAAAGCAAAGATAACGGTTTATTTTATTTTAGTAGACAATAACACAAAATTAAAATTAGAAACATAATAGTATGTCAAATTATTTTTATAGCAAATATTCGAAACGCTGACCCTTTACTCCAAACACTTCAACATTCTAATATGGACTCCTTCCCTGACCGCTCTTCTTATCTCAATAGGATCTAAAGCTGCGAATGCTTGATTCACCCGATGTTTTAACTCATCTCTAGTGTTTACTGGCGTTTTGCAGATATTGTGTTTTACAGTACCCCAAAGATAGAAATCAAGAGGAGTTAAATCGGGTGATATCGGTGGACAATTCCACGGACCCAAACGTCTAAACCACCGGTCTTGGAATAGTTTATAGAGTTGCCTGATTACTGCTTCTGTACACTGTGCCGGAGCATCATCAAACTAGTACCAGCTGTTTCGATACACTGCCGGTAGAAGGTTTTCTGTCAAATTCTCTACTACTGTTGTTACTATTTCTAGATACTTTCGTGAAATTAACTGTTCATCGTAAATAAAGTATCGAATTTGTTTGTCCATAATTAAACAAGAAACATTAAAACTAAATTTCTCTTGGAATGCGGAATCCCTGGTAAAATGAGGATTTTTATTGGCCCAGAAGTGACAAATTCGTCTGTTAAAAACTCCTTCTCTCGAAAATTTGGACTCATCAGTCCAGATTATTTTGTGTAAAAAATGTGGATCTTCCTGGAAATGAACTAATACACTTTCACAAAATTCCTTTCTTTGAGGGCAGTTGTCTGGCCTGAGAAAATGAGCTTTAGAAAATTTGTAAGCGGCGAATGCCGTATTTTTACAGGTTTCTTTGTATTGAGAGAATGTTATATGCAGCTCGTCTTCAGCTCTTCTAATAGAAGATTGTGAATACGCATGGAAATAAGCCAGAATGTTAATCTCGTTATCCTCATCAGATGTTTCTGGCTTGGTCAAATTCCGGGGGTGCCTTCGAAAAACCAAAACTTATAAAATTTGTTTGAATCCGTCCAAATATTATTTTATTCATTCGTGCTCAATTAGAATACATGGCGTTAAATTGTTTTCAGGTGCGGTCGATAATTTTCCATATAAAATAAATAAATACATGATCACTGCATTCGGATAGTTATTTCTTCCGTTCTTTAGTCAGACAATTACTTACTTAAATACGCTAATTATGAATTACTGAACTAATAATGTCAAATACATACATTTTCATAATATTTGTTTAGAAGTAATGTTACCCTAGCCGACCGTGGCCCACTACTAAAATAAACCAATATCTTTGCATTAATTGCATTATTTTGGTTTTTTATTTATAAGTCGAAAATCGCTAAAAATAGGTATATCATCACTTAACACTTTTAGATACAGAATATATTGCTCTTTTGTGCTCCACTATAAAATACAGGGTGTTCTATTTAAAATTCTTGCATAACATGACTTTTTAAGTTCTATTAAATGCGCAATATTTTGTAAACACCCTGTATACGATAAATTAGTTCTCATATCATATTATCATAAAGCAACCTATTAAGGAATCATATTCAAAAATTCAGATATCTATACCAGATATCTAATATTTTTATATTCAGGGATGTTTCTTGTCAAATTTTTTTAAAAATATTTTTTATTTTCGAAATGACTCGAGATAGGTATAGCATATATAAAAAAGTTTTAAAATACCTCATAGAATGTCAAAATCTAATATTATATAGGGTATTCCATTTTAAAAAACAAAATTGGTATCAGCTACGAGTATATTTTGCAGCACAGAAAATATTTTAAATGGAGAGCTCATGTTTATTTACATAAGTGTCTGAAATTTCAAATCTCTGCTTTAAGTAGTTCTCCCTAAACGTCTAATGTGAGTCACCGTGAATCACCCTGTATATATACATAGACAAGACACTACCCCCAATTACAAACCTCAATGATAATAAGACAATAATGGAATAAAAGAAAGAACTGTAAATCATTTTTCAAGAAACTGGAAACTAATTCAAGAACAAGAGGGTAGAAACGAAATATATGATGCTAAGAAGTGATAAAGAGCAGGGTTCTTATTCTTGTTCATATTATTCTTTACAAAAGAGTCGTGACTTATGAAAACTCATTCTGTTTGCCGCCTTTCTGGGCTACTTCTAACCAGCGTTGTCTATTTCTGGCTTCCTCTCTATCTTTTGGTCGCAATCCAGAGATCCACACTTTGTGGAAGATGTTGTGAAACCTACTTCTGCGGTGGCTCCATCCAACCCTGGGGGCCTTATCATTTTAGACTGTCTATAGCATTTCTTATTTCTATTTTTGAAATCGAGTGATACCTCGAACTTACTCGATAGGTGGGACCGAACTACAAGCGTGTAAGTCGAATTTGCATAAGTCGGGGTACAATATCGTATATAAGTGCATACAAATTTTGTTTAATTGGAACCAAGGGTTAAAGAAAACAATAATTTAGAATCCTGCATTCAAATCTTAGATAATTAAACAAATTATAATATTATTTTATTGCAAAAACACACCGAAGTTATTTTAAGTTTTTTGTTAAAGATTTTTCAATGATGTTCAAGGAATCTAAAACTTTAAATTGTTTTCAAAACTCTATATCAGAGAACTCATTGTTTTGTCTCATAGCTTCATGGAGATGTGCAAATGATTGTCTTGTGTAATAAACTTTAAATATTTTAATGGCACTCTCGTCCATCAGTTGAAGCAAGCTGGTATTTGGTGGCAAAAATGCAACTTTCACACGTGAGTCGAAATTAGTGAGGGTAGCAGGAGGATGGTCTGGTGCATTGCCGATTACTACTATCACCTTAAATGGGATTTGTTTTGATTGCCAATAACGTTCGACTTCAGTTATGAAGTGATGACCAAACCAATCCTCAAAAAGGCGGCTGTCACCCAAGCTTTAGGATTTTACTTCCAAATCACGGGCAAACCAGCTTTAGATTTATTTCTTTTCTTATTCTTATTTATTTAGATTAAGTACTTGGATTTTCCGATCGCTAAACGAAGAGAGATTTTAACTTAGTCACCAGCTGCATTCCAGCCATCCATCAGTGTCAGTAGATCTTTGGAGGACTTAAAACCTGCAAAAGTTTTTTCTTCGCATGCGATAAAAGTTCGTTTAGGCATCTTCTTCCAGAATAATCCAGTCTCATCCACGTTGAATATCTTCTTCTATCATAACTTTGAGTTTCTCTGGATAGAGAGTGGCAGCCTCTTTATCAGCATTTTTTGCTTTTCTACTTTCCGCGGTGCTATGCCAGTTATAGCGATTTTTGAATCAGCTGAACCACTAAAATATTTATAGACAAAAAAAAAAGAATATTATTTAGAAATCATAAGTTTATTTTGTTACTAGCTTTAAAGATTTCATCTTTGACCGCCTCCCCAGCTTCTTTTAATCTCTTAAAAATCAACTTAGCTTGGGAGAACACCATGTTCTGATCAACATTACACTTACGTTTTTCACACTTACTTGATTATCACACCATAATTTCAATATTGTTTCCATCTCAGTGAAAATACCACGACGTTTAGGAATGATGCTCAAATTCATTGATGGACTATTTTGCACAGCTACAAGAATTTTTCTTTATTTTTTATAATTGTTCTGACTGTCAATTCTTGTAGATCAAACTTATTTGTCAATTCACAAAAGTTGAGTTTTGTATCAAAATCCTTGATAATGTTTAGTTTACATTCCAAAGATGATTATTTTCTTATTTGATACAAAAGAATCAGTTTTACTTCTTTTAGATGACATAGTTACATAGTTGATTTTAAATTATATAATAAACAAAACAATTTTTAAACGTGCGTCGAGTCCACGCGAAACATATTCGAGCATGTCGTAAGCCGAACACAAATGTGGGCAAAGCGGAACGGGGAACGGGTCTTGAACTGCCTTATTAAAAAATCGCGTAACTCTGAATTCGCGTAAGGCCGAGTAGCGTAAGTCAGAGTATTACTGTATTAGGTTCACGTGCTTTTAAATTAGATATGCTGGGAGTATCCCATCTTGGAAGAGTTTACTGCAATATTGTTTCCATTCTGTTAAAATGTCATTGATATCTGTTATTTATTCGCCTTGTGCATTTTGTATTACCAATTTACATGGTGTAAATTTTCTTATTATTGTCTTCACAGCTTTATAGAGATATTTGGTGTTTGAACTAGTATGTGATTGGAGTTCTCGACAAGTTTTTTCGATGTGATCATTTTTATCTAGTCAGCAGGCTCTCTGAATTTCTCGATTAAGCGAGTACTATTTAAGGCAATGTTTCTTTGGCCGTATACCCATTTTTTTTTAGTGTGCGGTTTTTTTCAATTAAGTCAAGAGTGGCACCAGTTATCCAATGTTGGTGTTTTTGAAATCCTTGTGTTTGTGATGTGTTTGTTTTATCGACGCATCCAGTAATAATCGTTTGTGCCCTATGCCAAGACTCGAAATATGTCATAGCATTAGACAATGGGATGAATTCCAGTTTTTCGCGAATATTTTCTCGAAATTCACAATGAATTCCCTTCCTGTGAATGGGCTTTTTAGGTGGTACTTTCAATTTAAATGAAATCTAGCATAGAGTAGTCGGTGATCACTTCCGCATTCAGCTCCGGAAAACGTTTCATTCTGTATTGGTGATAGCCATCGAGATCTTATTAAAATATAATCAGTTTCATTTCTGTAGTTGACGTCGCGAGACTGCCACGTGCACAGACGACGAATAGGGTGTTGAAATAAAGTGTTTACGATTACCAACTGTTCTATGTAGAAATGTATAGTCGTTTGCCTCGATCATTTCTCTTTCCCATTCTGTATTTGCTAGCAATGTTCCTGATATGACCGTCAGACAATGTTTCACCTATCTTGAAATCTCCAAG
This sequence comes from Cosmopolites sordidus, assembly GCA_031761425.1. Classification (NCBI taxonomy): domain Eukaryota; kingdom Metazoa; phylum Arthropoda; class Insecta; order Coleoptera; family Curculionidae; genus Cosmopolites; species Cosmopolites sordidus. Next base: position 279,977 of record JARFXV010001288.1, read on the forward strand.
TATAATCATAATATCTCGGCTTGGAATTTTACAGATACAGTTTCTTCAAGATTTTCATAAAAATATACTTCGTCTTTAGTTGATTGACTTGTTGGAGCGTGGACCCGTACGAGATTCAAGGTGAATGGTTTGCAATTCATTTTTATTTTTATATAAATAAGTAAAGATTAATATCTAAAATTTCCACTATAATTATAATTGTATGTATGACAATTGTTTCGACATACAGTGCTTTTTTCAAAAACAAACTATGTTAATAGTTTAACATTAACGTTAGGTTAGTTTAGTTCAACATAGTTTATATTGGAAAAAGACACTGAGTGTCGAAAGTTAATTATACATACAATTTTAAATATAGTGTATCATATCATATCATAACCATAATATAGAGTATCAAGTATCGGCTACCTCAGTTAATTTGTTTATTGTTATAATTCTGTATTCATAAGTAGTAACACATTTGCTAGCATATTTCGTTAACACAAATGTAACGATACTGTTTCGACTCAAATTGTCGTGATTGGAAAAGAATATTGTGCTACCATTTTGTATTGTGAAGTGACAAGACCCTCTCCAATGAGTGAGGAAAATGGTGAGAACAATTAAAGCACATATGAGAAGCGAAAAGAATACACCAATAATATATATATATATATATATATATATATATATATATATATATATATATATATATATATATATATATATATATAATAATTTCCCAATCAGATGCTTTATCCCACCTACCGAAGAAACCCGCCAAGACATTGCTAGAATCCTTCGCGATTCCAAACCTCTGAGATCTAAACTTCCATCTGATGAAAAACGTGCCTTTCTTGAGTTACGCAGGAATTCGTAACTTACTTAATACTGTTAACTATAAAATTAAAATGTCTGATCTATTAGACATTGCAGACTACAAGGAAATTTCTAATGATCCTACAGCATATCTAGAGAAGAAAACGCGTTCTATCATCAATACTTCTATTCTTCCTTCATATGATAAAAAAGCTTTAATACATAAATTGCAGAAAATACACAACTTTCAATAAATAACAGCTTGGTCACAAGTCACAAATAAGAGTGTTTAGAAATAGTTCGCACAAAAAAAGAAAAAAGTAGTATAACAAGGACAAACTAGTCAAAATCAACTTATTAATTAGTATTTTATTGAATAGCCTTTATTTTCCAAAACTGCGGCACATCGTCTAGGCATGAAGTCTATAAGATTGCGACAAACTTCAATCGGAATGGTATGCCAGATTTCTTGAACAGTCTCCCATAATTGTTTGGTATTTGATGTTTTCCTTAAAGCCTCACGTCTTAAAATTTTCCACAAATTTTCTATAGAATTCATGTCCGGTGAAAGATGGCCAAGGTAAACAAACAATATTGTGGGTATCCAAGTTTTCACACTTTTGGCGGTGTGTTTGGGCTCATTGTCGTGCTGGAATTTCTACCGTAATGGCACATGTTCGGCATAAGGCAATACGATATTCTGTAAGATGTTTAAGTAAATTTCTTTGATCATGTCCGATTCCGGCATATGCAAATGAGCCCCAAATTTTAAAATTGCCACCATGTTTGACGCAATCAATGGTATTTTTTGGATTCATATCCAAAAATCATCATTCATATCCGTTCATTCACTCGATGCCGAACACGTACGCTTCCTTCATTACCAAATAAATTAATTTTAGTTTCATCAGAATAAAAAACATTTTTCCAATGTTCTCTATTTAAATTATTTCGTGCAAACTCCTTACGTTACTTTAGGTATATTTTATTTAATAAGGGACAATTTCCTTGCAATTCTGCTATTATAACCAAATTATTGCAAACGTCTCCTAATACTTCTCGTACTGATTGGTAACTAAAATTCGCGTTTGGCAATTGTCGAAGTCAAAAAAGGATTTTTACACACTTCGCGAATTAAACGAGCCTCTTCTTGACTAGAAGTTTTTCGTTTCTGGCCTCGGAATCTTGGTTTTTGCTCCATTTTTTTTTCTTTTAATACCCTTGAAACAAAGTAAGGAGATCTTTTCAAAGTTTGACAAATAAATATATAAGATTTTTTTCTGTAGGTCCAGTCGCTAAATAGCCCAGTTGCTGATGCGCCTCTAACCACGGTCATCAGCTTCCGACAAACCCAGGCCAGCATCCCCCTCGGGCTATGAACCCTTGGTTATGTGCCTACCCATAAGTTTATTAGGAAACCTACCGACTGGCCAATGACCAACGTAGAACACTTCTCCGAAGGCATCCGGCCTTACCTAGCCTTTAACTGGCGTGACTGAGGGGTAATTCGTTATCGGATTTTACACTCTTGCCTAGAAACCATCACAAATATTTAGGAAGTAAACAGACAGAAGAAAGAAAAATAACCATCCGAGCGCTGAAATCGAATCAACTACCGCTCCGATGCGGTTTCGGCACAGCAGCGGCTCTTACCGTCCGCACCAATACCACCTGCAATACAGATTTAAATTTTTACACATACAGATTGATGGGTCACATTTTTTAACATACTCAACTGAACTTTAAACTCAGCTAATTAGGAATTCACAAACAGAGTCAATTGTCGATATTTTGCCTCGCGTTAGAGATATTCAAAAAAATAATTAGAAAAATTACCCAGGATATTATTTTAACCCCACATACCGAGTTTCATGACAATTCGCGACAAAATGTTTTTTCATTATTTTGATTTATACACAAAATTATTACTATATTATTATTATATTATTAAAGTTTACTTTTTTAATTTGATAATTAATGTGCCACGGAAAGTAAAAACTTGATACATTGTCAATGTAATAGTGTCATGTATTCAAATATTTCAGTAAAATAAATAGCATTATTAAGGAATAATTATTTTATTCTTATGGGAAAACAATTTTTGATAATTGATTAAATTTAGGAAAAAGTATTCAACAATAATTTTCATAATACAAATAATTAACTATCAAATGTGATCTCTCTCAACTAGTCCTCCGTCTATTCGAATATTCGAATTTTACGATTCTGTTTAGCTACTGGTATAAGTTGCGGGATGCTGATTTCTTGACTGGCTTGCCTTATTTTGGCACAAAGTTTATCTCGATTTCTGGGCATTATTTTATAAACTTTATTTTTGACCATTCCCCAATGATAAATATCGAGGGATGTAATATCGGGAGACTTCAGAGGCTACAGTTCAAACCGACTGTTTCTTCCTATCCAGCGCATAGGAAATTTTTGGTTCAACCATTGACGAACAATCCTTGAATTGTGGATGGATGCATCATCTAGCTGCAAATACATCGCACATTAAGAGGAAGATTTTCAATTTCATCCCAAAAATCCCCATCGAAGAATTTTACTAAACTGCCAGCGTCCAATGATTTATTAGATAAAAAGGGCCAAGCCAATTATTCGGTTTCTGGGAATATTATCCTTTACAATTGATAACCCAGCGGGGATTACCTCTAGCCCAGTTTTTACAGAGATACCCTAGTGGTGAATGTAGCCTCATCAGTTCATATAATCTTATTCAGGAAATGTCTGTCAGTTAAAAAATAACATTGGGCCCAATAACAATATTGTAATATTTTATTATCAACACATTCTTTCAATGCATGTAAGAACTTCGGCTTATAGGGCTTGATTTTGTGACGAACCAAACATCTTCTGATTTTATCCTTGCTAATATTCAGTTGAGATGATAAATCTCGATGGCTCATGCATGTATTTGCTCTATTTGCTCTATTTGCCGCCAATATATCGTTATCCTCAGGATACGGGTGTATTCGACGAGATTGGCCTTTTTGATATATTTGATATATATTTTAATAACACTGCCAGTTTCATTGAAAGGAACATTTACAGCTGCTGCCTTTCCATGAGTAATGGGAGCACGTTAGGGATGTCTCATATTAAACCCTGCAGCAACTTCTCTGCTATTACAAGCAAAATCTTCAATAAACTCAATGATCAATATTATCAAATAATCAATAATGATCAAATTATAAAATAAACTTGTAATAATTTAGTGTATAAACCAAAATAATGTAAAAATTAAAAATGCTAATTTTGTTATGAAACTCGGTGTGATGGGTTAAAATAATACTCTGAACAACATTACAGTTGAACAACAAAAGTTCAGATTTCAGTTGAGTATCTTAAAAAATGTGACCCATCAACCTGTATGACCGTGCAAAAATTCAAATCTGTATATTCCTTCAAATAGCGAAAATATGGGGGTGTCTTCATCTTAAATGCGACACACAATTTATATATATATATATATATATATATATATATATATATATATATATATATATATATATATATATATATATATATATATATTATAAATGTATATATATGTATATATATATATATATATATATATATATATATATATATATATATATATATATATATATATGTATATATATATATATGTATATATATATATATATATATATATATATATATATATATATATATATGTATATATATATATATATATATATATATATATATATATATATATATATATATATATATATATGCATGCTTATTCTCTTATGTACAAGTCTTCTTTTAAAGATGAGATTTAGATAAAGCCGTTGTTCAAACACTTTTGACGTATTGAAAATAGCCAAGATTACCAATCAGAGGGTTCTTTGTCGATAAACAAAGTAATAACGTAAAATATCTAATGGCCAGCCGGCAGCATGATTATCGAATGCCCTGTATTTTGATATAAAAACGACTCAATAAATTAGTATGTCTAGGACAACAATATCTACAGTGATAAACAACACGCAATCGTGTTTTTCGGGGTTAAGTATTTGGGTATCGCGTGTCGAATTAATCATCACGTGACCAGAAGCCCCAAATTTGTCGATTCTGATACAGAGATGTTATCTTTCAGTCTAATTTTTTTTTGCTGTGGAAGGAGATTTTAATGGAATAATATTGTACGTTGCAAATTTTTTTAAAATATGACGAAAATATCTCAATAAATATTTAATTATCTATTGCATCAATTCTGTTATAGTTTTCGAATTATACTGCAATGAAACTGGTGTTGAACTAGAAATAAAAACATTATAATTAAAATAGGTTAGAATCTGATATATTTAAGAGAAATACCACCACTTGGAGATACATTCCTAACGATTCATATACGAAATTCCTACACGAAATAATATAAAACTAGCTAGTTTAAACTTTATGGTAGATAGATTAATTAATTTTCACTTAAACCAAGATAGTTATAATAAAGAATTAAAATTGATTAGACAGGTTGTTCGTTATAATAATGAACGGTTATAATAGGAACATTGTAGATAGATTAATTAGAAAATTATTGAAATAATCTTCGACTTTTCAAAAGGAACAGATCAAAAACAAATTAATAGTAATACCGTTTGATGCCCAGTTAATGAGAGGATTAGACAAGATTTTGAAAAAAGTTGACAGTAAAGTAGTCTACAAACTATATTATAAATTAAGAAAAGTCTTGGGTAATCCAAACAATACCCAGTGCGAAATTCCTCGACCATGGCCATAATATAAATTTTACTTTATTTACTTTAAACTTAAGACTTGTTAAATGTGTAAATAACACAGGCCAGCAGTTCTTTTGGTGCTGGGGTATTTAGAGCTGATTTCATACGAATTTGATGCCCTGAATTCAAATATCGCATTATTTTTTGCCTAGAATATTTCCAACCACTGCAACAAATGAAGTTCAGGCTTTTCGCTTAGCCTCATTCGGCAAATTTACGAAGGCAGGATCCTTAATGAGTTGTCTTATTTGTGGGCCGTCAAATATTCCAGCTTTAAGTTTTTCCATACTCAACTGAAGAATGTTTCCATTATGTATGCAAGGCATGGTCCATTCTTATCCAGAGCCTTTACAAACTGCTTCATTAGGCCCAGCTTGATATGCGGTGGAGGAAAGATGATTTTCTGTCGTCCAAGTAAAGGGTTGTTAATAACATTCTTTTCCCCAAGGCCCATGTTTTTTTCTCTTAGGCCACTCTTTTCTAACCCAGTGGTGTGTTTTATCTCTACTATCCCAGATATATAAGAAGCAAGGATATTTGGTGTGACCATTTTGCTGACCGGGGAGAAAGTTTAACGTTTTTAAGTCCACATAAATCTCCCATTGATCATCAGGATACTTTATCTTCTCCAAGACCAAAACTATGGTGTCATATTCTTCTTTCATTTTCGTTGAGTGAGCAATTGGTATTGAACCATATTTATCTCCATTGTGTAGAAAGACACATTTCAAACTTCGCTTTGAGCTCTCAATAAATAGGCGCCAGTCGTCTGAAAAATATTCATGAAGACCCATTTATTCCCAGATTGTCTTCTTGAGAAAAGAATGTTAGCAGACCCTTTTTTCTTGTATTGTAAAAGGTAATTTTGGTTAGATGAACTAACGCAATGGTAGAGTGACAAATATACAGGAACCAATCCTTATATAATAATTTTAGAACACCCATACTTGAATGTATTGAATTGAAAAAACATTGATAGATATGTGGATGTACCGCCTCAAATGTTACCGCCCCAAATATAGCTAAAATCAGTTCTAAAATCCTAGACAGCATTTTTTTTTCTTGTAGGCCTGTGTAATAATAGATCATGTGAAATCATGATACTCAATTAAATAGCAAAATGTAAAAAAAAACATCTACCGTGATTCTTCGATCCAACTCTTCCATTCATTCTGAACTTTTTAAATTATTAATGTAATGCTTGGTTAACTTCACGGTTCATGTTTTTACACGCTTCATTAGATACGGTTGCATATAAATAGAACATAGTTCAATTTTAGAAATAGACTGAATCATCACCTGATGATGCTAACATGATTCGCGAAACGGGTGTCAAAAAGTTAAATAAAGTGGTTTGATGTTTGGTGGTAAATCTCTTCGATTTGATTGATATATTGTCCAGATCACCCAGCGATAAATTACATATGAAATCATTTAAATAGCAAAATGTAGAAAAACCATCAACCGTGATAAAGTACCTCTTCCATTCATTCTGAACTTTTTAAATTATTAATGTAACGCTTGGTTACCTTCACGGTTCGTGATTTTTACACGCTTCATTAGATACGGTTGTCATATAAATAGAACCTAGTTTAATTTTAAAACTATATTGAATAATCACCTGATGAAGCTAACATGGTTCGCAAAACGGGCGTCGAAAAGTTAAGTAAAGTGATTTGGTGTTTGGTGGTAAATCTGTTCGAGTTTATTGATATATTGTCCAGATCATGCAGCGATAAACTGCATACCTTCGGGACCAAGAAAAAATTAACAAATTTAAAAACTCTGTCTCCAAACGAATCGAATTTCTCCTCACTTTTCAGTCTAGATGAATTGGAGGTTGCTCTAAAACAGATACAAATTGGTAAAGGACTTGGGTTTAATAATATACACTCAGAATTTTTAGTCTATCTTGGGGAAAATGCTAAACACTGGTTGACTCGCTTATTCTTCACCATTTTGAAGCTGGGGACACTTCCCAATGAACTGAAGAAAACAAAAAATATGGCTAATTTAAAACCCGGAAACTCACCAAATCACCCCCAAAATTTTAGGCCCATTTCCTTGCTCAACTGCTCATATATAGTTTGGGAGATATTTATTTATAACAGAATTAGTGGCTCTATTCTGGAAACAATTCCAGTTGAATAAGCGGGCTTCAGACCTCATCGAAGTTGCTGCAACCAGGTGACAACTGTCATAGAGGCCAGTTTCCAAGAGAAATTTAAGACATCTGTGGCCTTCGTCGACCTAACGGCATCATACGACACCATCTGGAGGAAGTGGATGCTAAACTCCTGAAGGTGATTGAGTGCCGAACATCTGCATCTCTTATTATTAACATGATAAGCAACAGATACTTTCAGGTTTGCTTGGGTGAAAGTAAATGTACAACAAAAAGCAAAAGTACAAGGGTATTAAATAATAGTCTGCCACAAGGCTGGCCCCTCTCCTCTTTAGTCTTCATATTTCTAAGCTTCCAAATACTAGTTTAACGAAATTTTGCTATGATGATATCGCTCTTGTTTGTAGATCGAAAGAGTTTGGTCAGACGGAGAAAATATTCGCAAAGGACTTGGCTGCCCTTAACTCTTGCTTTAAAAAATGGAGACTAAAGCCCAGTTTCAATAAGACTGAAGTATGTGCGATTCATCTTAATAACAACCAAGCTAAGACTGAATTCAAGGTACAATTTAACGGTAGCATCATACGGACATAAACAGTGCCCCAAATATCTTAGAATCACGCTCGATCGCACTCTATCATATAAAAAACATCTTGAAAATACATCTGCGAAGATAAAAACAAGAAACAATATCATCCAAAAACTGTGTGGTACAACCTGGGGTGCTTCAATGGAAACTTTGCGTGCATCATCTTTCGTTGGTTTACTCAGCTGCAGAATACTGTGCTCCAGTGTGGCTAAACAGTTGTCATACCAATCTAATGCGCACCTTAACAATACCATGCGCATGATCACTGGAACAATCAGACCAACTCCTACCTACTGGCTTCCCTTAATAAGTAATATCTATCCACCTCCGATTCGTAGAACCGAGGCTCTGCTCAGAGAATACCGCATTATACAAGAGAACCTGGAACTACCCATTTATTACGATAGAACTATCCTACGACAAAATAGACTTCGATCAAGAAATCCACCACTACTTTATACTGAACAGCTTGTGACATGGAACGCTAAAGTAAGAGATCTTTGGAACCAAAATTGCAGAAACATTGAAAAAAAGAGCGGAAATGGTTTCTTTAAGATACAACTGTGATACTGTGGGCATCGAGCTTAACTGAAAACTGTGGGTCAAACTAAATAGAATCCGCACTGGAGCGGAGCCTCCGAGTTATGACTGTGGTGCACTGAACCAATCCACCTAGTGTGGAGGGCCCCCTACGATCTTATCAGGGCAGCTGGAACGATTTCATGAGGGTACACTTTTTGTACTATATGTTAATATGCTGCATGATGTAATTCGAATAAATAACTCTGCGATCGCTCAACACGATATCATGAATTTTGTTGACTATCTCCTCAAAATGTGAACCATGAAATGTAAATGAACCATGAAATGTAAAGGAACAAAGTCCCCATAATACTCTTTCAACTTTTCTGCGATTTGCGCGACAGTTTTTCCACTTAAAAGTAATGTTTAATTAACCTGGAAATTTTCTTTTCTCCATGATAGCAAAAATATTGAAATTGTCTGCTTTCGAAGACCGTCAAAACAAAACTAAATGTCATATCCGCTTGAAATTCATAAAATGTTACTAGAAAAGAAGTTACTTTTCAGAAATACAATCACTGTTGCGATTGCACCGCCATCTATCGAGAAAAGTATCTGACTTTTTTACTCTATCCTCGTACCCCTGATTCAACTAAAATTTTAAAAAAGTGAATAATTACACAATAGCCACCAAACAATCTGTTTTTATTACATAATAAACGTTCAGAAAAATTAAAATTTACTAAATCGATGCTACCATCGTGACGTGAATCACGTTCTCTACACAATTTCTGTTAACTTCCTCGTTAACTTCAGCTGAAAAATGCTCATTTTTCCCATTTATCCGCACCGATTATTTGGACAAATTCTTGAACTGTTTTTCCAAGCGCTCGGATCGAGTGAGCTATGGACCGGTACGTGAATATTTGCGCAAACTTCAGACCTACTTTTCCAACGGCATAGATCATTTTCAAGGGTCGGCTGACACTGTTTGTCCGCTTCTGAATGCCAAACGTTACTTATCTGACGCCGAGAGATTTGTTTATTTGCTCGTCAATCGGTAAAAAATGGGACCGGAAATTTATGGCAATATAAACAACTCTCAATATACAGGATCGATCTGATTCTTATAACATCTTAGAGAAAAGTTAAAGGTCTACTGACCACATCTAAAAAAATATCGAACTTTTGTAACTGTTTGGGATTTGAAAAAACAGCTTTAAAAAAATAAAGAGCTTTTAATTCATCACACACATCATCTGTTTGCAAAATAATGTCACCATACGAGGATGAATCAAATATAAACGGAATTGTTTTATACATATTTATTATTTATAAAATAATACAAAAAAACTATTCATTATTTTTCGACATAGTCTTATCCACACTCTATACATTTTTCTAAATAGTTTGAAAGCTCGTGAATTCATTTCTCGTAGAAACTCTGAGTTTGGGTCATCAGTCAATTGCACTCTCCAAGTGCATCTTCCAAGGGCGCAAACAAAACATAATCACAGGGTGACAAACCTGAGCTGTTTGGAGGGTGTTCAAGGGTTTCCGAATGCATATTCTCAAGTTTTTCCTTCATCAAAACCGCAGAGTGTGGCCTGGCGTTGTCATGTGGACACCGCATCTTTTGCTCCTGTAAGCGAATTTTGTTACCTCCAACAGCTGGCAGTAGGCAGCATTAACCGTACGTTGATCATGTAGAAAATCAATAATCAAAACTCCCTTCCAGTAAAAAAAAACGGTTGCGAGAACCTTACAGGCTAAAAGACGAGTTTTGGCCTTTACATGGCAGGTTTCGTCTTTCCTTCGCCATTTTTTACTCGTCATTTTTGATTCTCGACTATAATAATACACCCACGTTTCATCACATGTCACGACACGCTTCAAAAAAGTCTCCTTCTCGCCGAAATCGATTCAGTAGTATCTTACAGATTGGCCAGCGGGTGTTTTTTTGATCGTTTATTGAAGTCAAGATGATTTCTCATGATTGTCTCTTCCAAAGCTAAACCCACCTTTTAAGCGATTTCATGAATAGTGAGCCGCCGGTCACCTTCGATAAGGTCGCGAACTGCACCAATGTTGTCAGCAGTGACACTTGACCTTGGACGTCGATTATGACTTACATTTACCACACTTTATCGTCCACTCTTAAACTTCTTGGCTCAACCAAACACTTTGGTCTTAAATAGGGTATCGCCCCCATACTGAACCTTCAACCGAGTTAATATATCGGATGGTTTAACGCCTTCCTTGGTTATAAATTTTATTATAACCCGTTGCGCAACTGACTGTGGAACCTGTTCCTCGCTCCTGGCTGTACTGACAAAAGAACTGAGTGAAACAGCTCACCAAGCGTTTTCCTACTCCTAATAGTAATAATTCGAATTATAATAATTTTGTTCTCATCTGTTACTCAGCAGTATCAGATGATGCTGCCTGGCTGCAATTTTGACGCTCTATCTGTGTATGTTCCAAATATCGTACTTGAAATTTACTAAACTAACCATCAGAAACTTAAAAGTTAACTGTTTGTTTGCTACTAGACTAACTAAAAGATGTTGATACAATTTATTTGGTTTTTTACGTATTATTGGACTTACGTCTATGAATTTTCAACTATAAGTTAAGTATTAAACTTCAATTTTTTTCTATGACTAAATCTATAACGGTCCACACCAATAAAATTTTGCGTGTGTGTGGAATTTACTATAACAATTTGTTCGAATTATCTGGTGAACAACAAATGGTTTGTGTGCGTGCTGTGCCGCGTCAATATTTGTGTCTGACCTTGGGTGTCAGAGCATCTACATTGCCGCGCACGCACACCACATACAGCCCGCACAATGCTAATTTTTATTAATGTGGCCCCAGCTTTAGAATCTGAATCATATTGTTTGAGACAAAACTAATTTTTGAATTTCAATTGTTTACTCAGTAATATAAGCAAGCAAAGCAATAGAGCTCTTTTCGTTACATATCTTATTAAAGATCTGCAACTTTTTTTAAGGGGCATTACTTATTAAATTTGTTTTTTTTTATTTGATGACATATGAGTGTCGGTGGAAAAGTTTTTAACCTGACACAGAGATAATACAAGTATGGCCAAATGATGCGATTAGATGGCATGCTGCATATTTTCAAACGGGTGCGTCTACTTGTTTGTTTGTGGTGATCGAGTAAAGTAAACAAACGTTGAGATTTTCTGAAAAACGGATTAAATTGAAGTTCGGGCTGTTATAAACTACTTTTTTCCAGGGGTTTAACCTCGACAGACATAAAAAAATATAATTTTATTTTCGTTTTCGGTGTAAAAAATTGATTTAATTTTACGCACCAGAGATGAAGCAGCATTCCAAATAGTGACGGGGGGCGCCGGGGAAGGTGCCCCAAAGAAACCAAAAATGGTTCCATCTGCAGGAAAAGTTATGGCTACGATTTTCTTGGATTCGCTTTGTTTGGTGATCATCGCAAAAGGCGGGATCTTCACCGAGAAGTATTATGCTTCACTACTGAACCAAAGGGTAATATTCAAGCAAAATAGTCAAGTAGATTACAGTCTGGTGATCGGGCTGGCCAAGGCACCGGACTCCCTCTTCCAAGTCACCGATTAGGAAATTTTTTATCCAATGTCTCGGGTCTATCGACAAAAATGTGCCGGAGCACCGTCTTGCATAAACCATAATCTATTCCTAACATCTAATGTGAAACATTGACGGCAAACTGGTATTTGGGTCGAGTTTGAATAATTTCATGAAGATTCTCTTCCACCCAAAGGTGATTGTTATGAAAATTCATTATTCTATCTCTTGTGAATTGGGCTTATGAATTGAAATATGAAAATTTGGGTCAATAGTATGTTGAAGAAACCAATGACAAAATGGCAAGCAGGGCAAATAATCCCTTGGAAGCAATACATGTACCCTCTGAATATGGTAAGCCTACAAGTGGTGCCTGGCTCAAAAATCTTGCTCTTCTGGCATTACAATTAGCCATTCCGTAATAGAGGCGAATATCGGCTAATTCTCCATTAATATACTTATACATATTTCTGACTTGCCCTCTAATGTATTGTAAAGTAACAATAACGTCAAACTACTTCGGTTGCTAATGATTAACACGTCGAAAACTAAGTGCCACTGAAGTTTAACTAAATTACTTATCTTCATAGATAAGTTGATTCCATTGTATTAGTTATTTTTTCAACTTTGTCATGAAACCCTGGCAAATATGAAAAAATATCGAGATACACTTTTTGGAGAGAATAACATTTTGTGTTGAAAAATGTATTTAAGTTTAATTTCGAACTGAACCGTACTAATTATTTTTTAAATTAATTAGTAGCAAAATCCTTGTAATTCCGCCACTGACTGCTGGTAAGACTTAATATTCTTTCAGATTATGGCAACCGGAAGGCTGATGATGTGTATTAAATTTGGTTACAATACCTTTCTTTATGCGGAAGATATAAATTAAAAAAGAAAAAAATTGAAATCTTTAACCCCCTGTATCTCAAAAACCAAAGATTTCCGGGCCCATGTTCATATGACATTTTTGTGTTAAAACATTTTTATTTTTTTTAACTTTTACCCTCCCAAATGTTTGTGTTTGATGTTGTGTTTGTGTTTGTGGTTGTGTTGTGATGATGATGAGATGTTTGATTGAGATGAGAAAAAATTCCTCACCAAAGAGGGGCGCTGTAGCTCAAGTCAAAGAGGTCGCTATTTTCATTTTAGTTTCCTATTCCTTTAACATGGGAACTTTTGTTTTTTCATTTAAATTGAAATTACACTTAATCATTTAAATTTTTATCAAATAACGATTATATATTCAGAAAGCTGACTTTAAACTTTTCAAAACTCTATAATAACGCATTTGTATATGCATGTATATATATACATACATACATTCATACATATAATAAAAATAAACTCAGCTACTAGAGGAAAAAAAAATAGTTAATGTATATGGCTGTTATATAGCATTAACAACGATCATTAATTCGACAAAACTGTAAAAAGTACAAACTTAAAACCAAATAGTTTGAAAACAGTAAGCTGGAAAGACGATTTATCTTACAAGTTTTGCTACCAAAAAAGCGCTGGTAAAGTTAAAATATCTAGTGGTTTCCTTAGACCATCTACATATTTTGTAAAGATTTTAATACTGTAGTAACTGCAAAAAACTGCTCTGTAAATATACAGCAGAAAGAATTTCCTGAAAATACATCGTTCTATCAACTCAGTTATGTAAAGTTATACAATTTTCTCTGTCTTTATCTCCTCTCTATTTCATTCCTCTTTCTTCTCTCTGTCAACACCATCTCCTTTATGTTTCACTCTCTCTCCTCTCTGCCCCTCTTTTTATCTGTTTCCTGTCTCTCGCTTGTACTCATAACACAGTCGCATTTGACAGCTGTTGTAATAGAGTCTAAGGAGTGCCATTCACTATCTCATCACGAGTCAGGCACAATGCAAAAAAAATGTTTTAAGTCTTGACTAGGATCTTTTGTTCCATCCTGATCCTCATAGAGCTGACACCCTTTAATTATCACATATTCTGAGAGTAGCAGAATTTTATGAAAGGGAAAACTTTGAGGTTTTTCACCAATAAGCCTCATACGTTTTACAAACGCGGCATAAGAAATTCAGATTACAATTACACATGCCAACAAATTTAAACTTTTGTTTGGGGTAACATTGATGAAAATAGATGTATATGAAGTATTTTGTAGTCCTAAATCTAATGATAAGCTAATTAGTGTAACACGTACAGTTTTTTTGTTACAGAGGATCGGAGGTGGAGAAAAAAAGGAAACGACATACTTTTTCAATCTAATAATTATTTGATATAAATATGTAAAACGTGTTAAATCTATGCAAAGACATTACTGAGGATTATGTGAAAAAATATATTACACGAGATGTCACACAGCGACAAAAACTTTCACTTTTTCCTCTTGTGATCTGTAGCATCATCTCTTTTTCAAAACCAGCAATAGTCGCCCATCATAGATGGGCTTCAGCGTCCCTAGTATCTTACTTCCATCATCCTGATGTCCTGGTGAAACCTCTCTCCTTGTTCGTTGCTTACTGCACCCAAATTGTTAAGGACATGCGCCACCCTAGTATTTAACAGACTTTCAAAGAGTTCATCTGTGAGGTTTTTATAGTTTTCATCTTTCTTGTTGCCCAGAAATCGTTTTATTACACTTACAAAACACTTCAAAGCTGCCAATTCATTTTCATTTAATTTTTCTTGAAAACGGAAATCACCTCTTCCTTATTTGAGGTCCTATAAATATGCCTTCTTTTAGTTTTACATCACTTAATTGAGGAAATATTTCTTTTAGGTAGATTCTCCTACATCATAGGAACAGCAAACATATTTTTTTTCTTGCGATGTATACACTGCACTAAATTTACGTGACAACTGATACAGCAAACATGATGACCCAAATTTTGTTAATCTCCATTTTGGAACTTAAAATATAAATGATAGGATTTTCTCGGATATAGATCAAGCTTGTGACTTTAAAATAAATCGTCCGTATATATCACAAAATTGATTCGCTAGATTTTTGCAAAATCGATAACCAGATTTTGCCATTTTATATAAAATCGACTTAAATACTTGACTGTACTGTAAACGAGATTGAAATAAACCAAACTATAGAAAATAAGAAAAATACCCTTAAAGGTTCGTAGAATTCTGTGGAAATACCCCCTTTATATTTCCAGTCCAAAGAGAGGTACAAATAATTTCAATCACTCCATGATATAAAGGAGAAGCAGTACTTGAACCTGAGACGTGCTGGAGAGTGCAAAAGAGCATTCTCGTCAATGTTACAAAAATCATGTCGACATGTGTCATTATTGTATAAGTGACCACCAAACAAACAAATTTGCACAACCAAATATTTACCTTTATCTTCATAGTAAAGGAAATAATAATAGTCAGGTAAATCCCCATAACTTTTTAGCGGTGATGATAAAGTCATCATATTTCCGATTAGCATAAACACACACATTATATTTACAGTATTTCATTAAGGTTTTCCATATTCATTTTACAAAACTGCTCTTTAATTATCGGATCAATAACTTTTGAGATTAATTATGAACTACTCGAACAATCTGCAACATATTAATTAATTTTAGTTAATGCGACAGTTGGGTTTTGAACAACCGAAGTATAAACAAAAATAATTGATAGGTTTACACAAAAATAATCTATTTTTAACTAACATGTTAATTTTATCTTGGATATATATGTTGGTGTATATTGTTGTTGGTAAGTATTTTTTTTTCCTCTAGTAGCTGAGTTTATTTTTATTATATATATGTATATATATATATATATATATATATATATATATATATATATATATATATATATATATATATATATATATCTATATGTATGTATATATATATATATATATATATATATATATATATATATATATATATATATATATATATATATATATATATATATATATATATATATATATATATATATATATATAATATAGTTTTTTTTCAAAACCATTAATAACTACAGCAACATATATATCCAAGATAAAATTAACATGTTAGCTAAAAATTGATTTTTTTTGTGTAAACCTATCAATTATTTTTGTTTCTACTTCGGTTGTTCAAAACCCAACTGTCGCATTAACTAAAATTAATTCATTTGTTGCAGATTGTTCGAGTACTTCATAATTAATCTTAAAAGTTATTGATCTGATAATTAAAGAGCCGTTTTGTAAAATGAATATGGAAAACCCTAATGAAATACTGTAAATGTAATGTGTGTATTTATGTTAATCGGAAATATGATGCCTTTATCATCACCGCTAAAAAATTATGGGGATTTACCTGACTATTATTATTTCCTTTACTATGAAGATAAAGGTAAATATTTGGTTGTGTAAATATGTTTGTTCGGTGATCAATTATACAATAATGACACATGTCGACATGATTTTTGTAGCAATGACGAGGATGGTCTTTTGCACTCTCTAGCCCTAGAGCTAGAGGAAAAAATTGCACTCTCTAGAGGAAAAAATAATTTTCAATTACTGCTTCTCCTTTATATCATGGAGTGATTGAAATTATTTGTACCTCTTTTTGGACTGGAAATATAGAGGGGGTATTTCCACAGAATTCTACGAACATTTAAGGGTATTTTTCTTATTTTCTATAGTTTAGTTTCTTTCAGTCTCGTTTACAGTACAGTCAAGTATTTAAGTCGATTTTATATAAAATGGCAAAATCTGGTCATCGATTTTGCAAAAATCTAGTGGATCAATTTTGTGATATATACGGACCATTTATTTTAAAGTCACAAGCTTGATCTATATCCGAGGAAATCCTATCTTTTATATTTTAAGTTCCAAAGTGGAGATCAACAAAATTTGGGTCATCATGTTTGCTGTATCAGTTGTCACGCAAATTTAGTGCAGTGTATGCATCGCAAGAAAAAAAATATGCCGTTTGCTGTTCCTATGGTGCCGGAGAATCTACCTAAAAGAAATATTTCCTCAATTAAGTGATGTAAAACTAGAAAAAGGCATATTTATAAGGACCTCAAATAAGGAAGAGGTGATTTCCGTTTTCAAGAAAAATTAAATGAAAATGAATTGGCAGCTTTGAAGTGTTTTGTAAGTGTAATAAAACGATTTCTGGGCAACAAGAAAGATGAAAACTATAAAAACCACACAGATGAACTCTTTGAAAGCCTGTTAAATACTAGGGTGGCGCATGTCCTTAAAAATGCATTTTTACACTCCCATTTGAATTTTTTCCGGAAAATGTGGGTGCAGTAAGCGACGAACAAGGAGACAGGTTTCACCAGGACATCAGGATGATGGAAGCAAGATACCAGGGACGCTGAAAAAATGGGCGACTAGTGCTGGTTTTTAAAAAGAGATGATGCTACGATCACAAGAGGAAAAAGTGAAAGTTTTTGTCGCTGTGTGACATCTCATGTAATATATTTTTTTCACATAATCCTCTGTTATGTCTTGGCATAGATTTCACACATTTTACATATTTATATTAAATAATTATTAGATTGAAAAAATATGTCGTCCTCCTGTACATATTACAGTAATTAGCTTATCATTAGATTTAGGACTACAAAATACTTCATATACATCTATTTTCATCAATGTTACCTCAAAAAAAGTTTAAATTTGTTGACATGTGTAATTGTAATCTAACTTTCTTATGCCGCGTTTGTAAAACATATGAGGCTTATTGGCGAAAAACCTCAAAGTTTTCCATTTCATAAAATTCTGCTATTCTCAGAATATGTGATAATTGAAGGGTGTCAGCTCTACGAGGATCAGGATGGAACAAAAGATCCTTGTCAAGACTTAAAATATTTTTTTGCATTGTGCCTGACTCGTGATGAGATAGTGAATGGCACTCCTTAGACTCTATTACAACAGCTGTCAAATGCGACTCAGTGTTATGATTGAGTGTACAAGCGAGAGACAGGAAAACAGATAAAAAGGGGGGCAGAGAGGAGAGAGTGAAACATAAAGGAGATGGTGTTGACAGAGAGAAGAAAGAGGAAGGAAATAGAGAGGAGATAAAGACAGAGAAAATTGTATCTTTACATAAATGAGTTGATATAACGATGTATTTTCAGGAAATTATTTCTGCTGTATATTTACAGAGCAGTTTTTTGCAGTTACTACAGTATTAAAATCTTTACGAAATATGTAGATGGTCTAAGGAAACCACCAGATATTTTAACTTTGCCAGCGCTTTTTTGGTAGCAAAACTTGTAAGATAAATCGTCTTTCCAGCTTACTGTTTTCAAACTATTTGGTTTTAAGTTTTTACTTTTTACAGTTTCTTTTAGTAGTACTTTTACAGTTTACAGTTTTTACTTTTTACAATTAATGATCGTTGTTAATGCTATGCAACAGCTAACATAAAATATGAAAAAAAAAAACAATACGCCTGTAGTATAAATTCTAGTAATATGAGAATCACCGAAAAAGCTCAGGTAATTTAATGATAATTTCTCTATAATTTTTAAAATCTACTAATAATAAAATACGAGGATAGGTCGAAAATGTCTTGACCTAACAAAGACAATATGTTATTTATGGAATTTTTTTTCAACGCCACTTAGAAATTCAATACATTTATTCCAACGACCTTGCAATTTTTTAATATCGACAGTATAATGCTATTCAACTATATCTGCAATATAAGCAGTTTCCTCAGCTTCGATATTATCGTTAGAAGTTAATCTTTATCCAGTGAGCTATTTTTTAATGTTTGGGAAGAAGTTCAGGAGGAGTAGGTCATGCATTTTTTACAGCTACAACCCGGGACGTGTATGCAGACGCATTATCATGGTGTGACACTTTTTGCCCGGATCTGATTGTTTAGACTAAATAGCGCCCTTCAATTGATGGAGTAGTACTTATCTGTTTTAGTTCCCATATACAAAGTATCCCAAAAGAAATTTCTTTTTGACATATCGATGTAAATAAAAGAGAGTCGCCCATAAAAAAACCTTTATTAATTATTGAAATACACATTTTAGGGAATTACTTTTTAAAAATAATCACAGCCAAATGTAAACTTACACACTCACGGTACTAATCTAAACGAAAGGCAAAATTCCTGGAATGGCTGCCATTTCGTGTCGGATATTTTCTTTTAACTCCACCAAAGAACCCGGTTTATTGACGTAAACTTTCTATTTTAGATAGCCCCACAAGAAAAAGTTCAAAGGGCTCAAATCAGAACTATGTGGAGGCCAATTTATATCACCTCTCCTGAAGATCAAGTTGTTTGGGAAAATTTCACGAACTTGTGGTAGAGGCGTGTTGGAAGTGTGCGACATTACTCGGAAGTGCTGAAACCAAGTTCTTTGATTATAAGTAGCAAAGTTTTGCAGTTCAGGTATCAAGAAATTGTCCAACATTTCCACATAACGCTCTGAATTGACGGTAACTGCACATCCCCTTCCGTCTTCAAAAAAGTACGGGCCGAGTATTCCTTGCGCTGACATAGCAGCCCATACAGTGACTTTAGGCGAATGTAAGGGTTTTTGATGCTTGTGTTTCGGGTTCGTTGCACTCCAGTAACGAAAGTTCTGCTTATTTATATGACCGTTGAGATGAAAATGGATCTCATCCGAAAACAATATGTTGTTGAATGTTGCAAAACACTCAGTTACATGATTAATGAATTAAAGCCTCTGACCGGCATCATGGGGCTTTAACTCCCGCACAAGTTGAATTTTGTATGAGTGCAGTTCAAGTTCTTGCGCAGAATGCGGTACAATGATGATCTAGGCACATTTAATGAATGCGCTCGCTTACGAACGGAAAGATCCGGCTTGCGAGAATGGACTGATTTACCATTTTCACATTTTCGTCACTCTGTGATGACCTTGGTCGGACTTGGTTGGACTATGGATGTTTATGCATAGTTGTGCGGGAAGTCTTCTGTTAGAAACCTCGTCCGCACATTGAGAGATGTAATAATATTTCCACAGGGTTCGCTGGTTCGCGAAATGGTTCTTGAATTAATAAGCAGAAGATACACTTATATACGCATTTATTTAGTAAAATTCATTACTTCACTACACTTTTGATGGGAAATTTTTCACTTATTGTCTTAAGTTTTGCGAGATTTGACGCAACAAAATACCTGGACTTCGGATTCGACAGGGAACTGACTATAACGTGCAATTTTAAAATGGTACTTTCTACTCTTAATCTTCGCGTGCAACTCTTAAACTTGTGCTTTTAACTCTCACTCTTTTCTCGTTATTTATCTCGAACTCTTCACGTGCAATGGGTTAACCTAAACTCTCTTCTTCAACCTTTCAATTCAAACTCTCGATTCGTACTGTCAACGTGTAACTTTCAACTCGCACTCTCTTCTAGTGATTCATCTCGAACTATTCACGTGTAATGAGTTAACCCGAACTCTCTTCGCCAACCTTTCAGCCCAAACTGTCGATTGGTACTGTTTTCGGGCATCTACCTCGAATTCCCACGTAGCCCTGTCCGCGTGATAAGATTATAAAAACCATCTGTTCCTCTCATTTCTTGGGTTTTACTCAAGTGCCTCACTTCGCCCCTTTACCCGCTACAGAGCCTATCACTATCACGTTCCTCTGAAAGGATGTTTGTTTTTCTGGTGCCAAGTGTCATTACCATGAATATCCACTTTAGGGTACTTGTAAATTTTATATTTATAACGAGTCCCTTTTTTTGATTCTCCAAAAAAATGCGGGTGTTTATTTTTCTTTGATGGTATCGTTTTTCAATTTCTATATGGGTCTAGATGTTTATTAATTTTGTATACATCTACAGGGTGAATTTTTTTTCAGTTGTTAATGTTTTTACTACAATAGTTAAATCGGTTTCTTCAAACTTCTTAACCCATTTTCGGATGAGGAAAACATTTGGCGCATCTTTAATATTACGTAAACCATGATTACTACAGAACTTTCTCTGCGTTACAGTCGCGGAATCATTGTTTTTGTAAAATTCTCGTTCACATATCGCACGGTCTGCTCTCGAGAAATGCTCCATACTGACTAAATTTCTTAACGCGGGGTTATCGATTGGCATGCGCCCTGCGTTCCTCACAGTTTGCGTTTGCGCAGTGAGTCAATGAAATAGAAACTTTCTTATGGAACACCTTGTACTAGAAGCCGCAATCTAATAAATCTAACCCTTGTCTGTAAAATCGCAATATAGGATACGACATACTTCAGGAAAAATTTGGTAGTGATAAGGTTAAATAGATGGTCGCAGTGAACCATCGTGTTGTCTAGAAAGTTCGTAGAGATTTTCCATTGGCTTAAAAATACATGTTGGGTTAGTAATGTATATTTACATATCAATTCCTGTGATATTTACAATGTTTACGTTCTTATTCGCTTTGATTTGCCTTCAGTTAGTCTAGTTGATTAAAATTGAAAATGTCGGTCGATAACTTGCATTTAGACCACATTTTGCTTTTTTATTTCAAAAAAAGGAAGAAGGCTGTCTAAACTCTCTGAACGATCTTTAAGCACTGATATAGATGAAATAAAGGCCATAATAATCGAAGATTCACACAGTATAATCAGTGAGATAGCAGATAAGTAAAATACTAGTAAATTGACCGTTTTTGATCATTTAAAAAAATGCGTAAGTCTGCGGGCACGCTGTTTGGGTCCGTCATGAACTTAGTGAACGATATCTACTGTACTAAATCTCTTAGTGCGATCTTTTGCTGAAAAAAATCTGAAGCTCCATTTCTGAAGCAGTTGATTGGTGATGAAAAGTTGTGTGTTTTATCATGACAATACACTATCATACCTTTCCATCAAGACCTGACAAATATTGTTAAGATTCAATTGGTATGTTTTATCCCATCCACCTTATTCACTGGATATCACACCCTTGGACTACCATCTTTCCGCTTCCTTCAAAATTATTTAATTGGAAAATCTTTTCAAACGGAAGAAGAGGTGAAAAGAGGCGAAAGAAGAGGTGAAAGAGATTAGTTGTTGATAATTTTTTTTGTTGGCAGGACGTTATACTGTCACGATTATTTTAATATTTTTCATGAATTTTATTTGTTTTTTTTTTCTTTTTAACAGTTAAATAATGTATCGCGAATGGTAATGATAAAAAAATTTTTGTTGGAATTGATACTTGTAAATGTTTAAAAGAATTTCAACCGCCTCAGATTCTAGAGGAGTTAAATTAATTATTAACTGATTATTTTTTTTATTTAAAACTAACTTTCATCAGAACTTTAATCATAATTATCATATTTAATAGCTAACAAAGTATCCCACCTGAATTATTATTTTTTTTAGGTTCAATTATTTGAATGAATCTGGTTTGGAAGTAAACTGGTTTTTATCATAAACATAATTTACCTTGTGTTTTTTTTTATTAAAATTTATAATTGATTTCTTCAGATGTATGCGTTTAGCAGGATAGTTAGTTGTTAAAATATTATCGGGATTATTGTCTGATTTTTTACCCTTGTTCCATTGTTTTAATTTTGAGGTACATCATAACCGTAGCATACTGTATAATCTTCAAGTTTATATAATAAATCAACAATATGGGAACAGTCTTTTGCTCTTTAATAATACAACACATCATTCCTCTTTTGACTTCCTTTGAATTTCTAGAGTTAGGAAGTAGTTCATCATCAGATTGAGAATCATTAACAATTCAGGGCCAATCAACAGGGCCAGCGGTTATATAATTATGCATTGTTCTACAGCTAAAAGTAAGCGGAATTGCTCGGGATAGCAAAACAGACAGATGGGCTGCACTTTGTATAGGTAGATAGAGTGATTTTATACAATGTTGTTTTTCTTCTAAACATTTGCCATTATCAAACCCAACAAAACAAATTATCATTACCATTGGCGATACATTCTGCCACTCTTATATAAAAAAACATATATAACAAAATTCATACAAAATATTGAAATAATTGTGACAGTATGAAGTCCAGTCAACAAAACAAAATATCAACAACTAACCCCTCGACAAAAACGCTTTTATCACCGAAAAGAAGCAAACTGCGACATACTAACCATCGTTTTAGATCGCGGACAATATGGTCTTGTACTTTTGAATATTTTAATTTAGCACCAGGCACATCATCTTCTTTTAATTCCATTTTGAAAATGTACTTTTAGCATTACTTTAAATACCAGAATGGAAATATTTGTACCCACTGCCCGTGCTGCCTCTAGCGGTATTTTTCATACCTTCCATGGAAAAGGCTAATTACATATGGTCCCTTTCACACTATCCACTCCACACCACGCCACACCAAGTACACAAGAGTAGATAGGGGTTTACACACCTATCCACGCTACACAATTATACTCAGCCACAAGGGTTCCACTCGAGATCAACAGCAGGCGGGCGCCACATGCACGCAATTCCCATCCACGCCACACCACCTCTTGTCAACAGTAAGCCTGAAAGAACCAATGGGATCTTTCATACTCTGCCACGCCCCATCCACTCCACACACGCGGTTAATCATATCAGTTATGAGTGCTTATTTGACCCCAAGTTTGTTCTTTGTTTTTTTTTTATTTTGATTACTTTTTTTGTAATTTTGATTATTTTTTTGTAATTTTGATTACATGGAGTTTTTTGATACTGAAAAGCTAATAGACGAAGTAAAGAAAAATGAATGTTTATCGAACGTACAACTCGTTGATTATTCAAATAAACAAAAAAAAATCAGTTTGCTTGGTCTGAAGTTGCAAATGCATTGTTTTCTGAGTATGCAGAAATGACCCAATGTTACTATCAGCATATGCTGGGGAGTAATAGACTTCCTCAAGACAGTGTCTTGTCTGTGCAAACTTTCTTCTAAAACTGCAGACAGTTCTTGAAATGATTCCACGCTCATATAAAAGAATGTGAAAAACTTCATGGGATTATCAAGCAGCTCCTCAAAATAGTCAAGAGCGCTGCTTTTTTGTCGGGTTGAAATATATGGGTGTACCCAAAATTCTCTTTTTTTTCCTGCGCCTTCTTAACCTTCGAAGGACAATTAAACTCATGCCAGCCAACTCTTTGAATAGTCCATGACGATGGCAAAAACAGACTGAACAGAAAAGTCTCGCTTTTCAAGTGGATAAGGTGTTGATGGAACGGTGATAATTTGAAATGACGAGTGGTGTGGTGTGGCGTGGCGTGGCGTGGACAAGTGTGAAAGGGACCAATATGTTGACGACATGTGGTGTGGAGAGGAATAGAGTGGCGTGAACTGGATAGTGTGAAAAGGGCCTTATAGATGGGCGTAACCTTAGCAGTTCCACCTAAGAAAACAGTTGTTGCTACGAAACCTGATGCGAGGTGTGTGAATGGAATATTGAGATTGATTTGTATTTTTTTTTATTCAGTTAAAAGTATAGTTCTACATTATCTCCTTCAGAGTAGTTCTCATGGAGACCATTCGACTACTCTTCATATTAGTGATAGAAATCAGATACTGGAATCGCCTTCACCTGGACGGTTACAGCCTTTTCAATGTTCTTCAATGTGTCAAAGGGGCATTTTAGGTGAATTTTCAATCCTGGGAAAGGGAAAAAGTCACAAGGACTCAAGTCTGGCGAATAAGGGGGTTGTGAAGCTACATTGATGTTTTTACTTGATAAAAGCTCAGTCGTATTCAGTAATCAAATACTCGTCACCAGTAATGACACATTCCAGAAAAAGAGAATCATTTTCAATACCCAATCATTGTTATATCATAGCATATCCAATTCATTGATCAAAATCAGATGAACGATTGTGTGAGCTAAATTCAACTCTTCTTCGATCATTCCGACTGTAAACCGACGAATAAAACGCACAAGATCACGGATTCCTTAGACATTTTCATCATATCTTACAGTGAGAGTGCTTTTACTGCGACGGTCATTTTCAATCGAGTTTCGGCCTTCTGAGAATGCCTCAATCCACCTGAAAACCTGGGCTCCTTAACTTTTGAAAAACTAGTTGAAACTAACACCGGAGGCGCATCAGATGTTGGCCTGTCAGCCCTCCAAAGTAAGGGCTGCCACCAGTCTCATTATTTATTATAATTGTTTATTCAATTCTGTTGTAGGCGAAGGTTGAAGGAGGTCAAAACACACTAACGGGCTGTAGCATCACAAGAAGAAAAAGAATTATATAATAGACTAAATAAGTCTTTACATAAACTATTGCGTTTGTCTTTCTCTTAAAAAATCCCTACGAACTTCCGGACAATTCGATAAATAAAATGTTATATTTCCGATTACCATAAACATATATGGTTACATTATTCCATTAAGGTTTTCCATATTCATTATACGAAATGCCTGCTTAATTAGCGAATCAGTACATTTTTAGATTAATTATGAAATACATGATCTATAACGAGTTAATTAATTTTTGTCAATGTAATAGTTCGTTTTTGAATAACCAAAGTCGAAACACATATTGATATGTTCTAATAATTGATTGATTTGTCCGTTACTTTGTGATAGTTTATTTATAAATTGAATAATTTATTTTTACTCTGTTATCTATTGCTTATTTCATTTTTAACTTTGTGACTGTAGTTTATGTGACTAAATATTACATTATCAGTTTTAAACTCGTGTTTGATAATGTGACGTTATTTATGATAGTATAGTGCTTTCATTTCAACAGTAATCACCTTCATTATTTCTTTTAGCAATGAAAATTAGCTCTATATAAAAAACACGTCTATTTAGATATCGAGGGGGAAGTTCAAAACCAATATCCGTTATATTTTATGTTTCACCTCCTTACCTCCGGCCACCTGTACCTAAAAATTTTAAATGGCTACCCCTGTCGTGTAAAGGTTTTGAAAGTCTTAATTAAACTGCGTTTACAAAACTGAAATCGGTCGATTCGTTCTCGTAATAGAGTGAAAAGTTATAGTATATTACTATCGATGATTGTAAATAACATTTTACGTGCGAGTGAAAATTTTTTAACTAAAACACAAAAATATATTAATGAAATAAATATTCTTTTAAAAAACGATTTAAATTTACATTATTAAGTGCCCAAAAAAGTCCACCACTGTTAGCTAAACAATAATACAATCTGTTCTTATTTTCAAACTTTTTGAAAGATGTCCTTATTAATTAACTTGCATGTATGCGTAATTCTATTTCTTTTCTATTTTCTTTCTATACAACTGTCTTATAGCCCCAAAGAAAGAAATTTAGTGGCGTTATATTTGGAGATCTAACTGCACAGCGCCTCTTCTGCCTATCTATTTGTCAGGAAACCTTTGATCCAACTATTGTCGAACATGTAATGCGAAGTGTGAGTGTGGTAGTGCGCCGTCATGTTTAAAGTATACATTTTGTTCATCCAAAAGTGGTTTTTTTCTTCATCGATTTGGTTTTCTAAGGACTGTATTATGAGTGGATCGATTTCGTTTTTCAGTAAGTTTAAGTACAATTCACCGGTTAAATTTTCTTCAATAAAAATCGGACCTATTATTTCATTCCCCAGAATTCCAGCTCAAACGTTATTGTTTTGGAGAAACTGCCTATGACCCTCTCGAAACACATGTTGTTATTCCAGTATCTACAGTTATGTTTATTTACAAAGGCATTAAGGAAAAATGTTGCTTCATCTCTAAAACAAATATTCTTTATTAAATTCGGATTACTTTGAATTATTCCAGTCATTATTTTACGAAAAGTGAATCCTTCTATCAAAATCATCTTCGCTGAGCTGCTGAAGAATATTAAATTTGTAAGGAAAGAACTTGTTTTGTTTTAAAATTTTGTGTATGGACCCAATGAGAATATTTGTTAAACTGGCGACTTTTGGAATTGAAGTGGATGGATCAACAGCGAAATGGCCTACAATTTCAATCTGTGTGGGTTCATTAAGAACTACCAGCTGCTTATTCTCTTTGTTACACACGGACACAGTCTCTTCAAATTTTGGAACCAGTTTAATTGCGTATTGATGTCCTATATTTTTGTCCTCATACCTTTTATTAAAAAGTAGGGATGTTCTGCAAGCACACCTATCTTCGGCACCATAAATAAAAATTTTCTTTTGTATACATCGCTAAATTCTGTCACTATCACTGCAACTGACACCGCTTGACAAACAGTTGAAAATCTATACTTCTGATAAAAATGTTTTTAATTTTATCTGCAATGAGAAATAAAGTGTGCGTTAAAACACAAATGAGCGACGAGTTAAAACAAAAAGTCTCTTACCTTACATTTTATGTTAGGAAGAAATATGGTGTGCGTAAAAAAAATAAAACAATTATTGTAAACACAACGTTCCGATTCCGTTAAATACTTTTTAAAATTAATTTTTTTCTTGATTTCGAGAACGGATCAACCAATTTCAATTTTTTTAAACGCAGTTTAATTAGGATTTTTAAGACCTTTAAAATGATATGTTACAAGATAGGGATTGCCATTTAAAATTTTCAGGTAGAGATGACTGGAGGTAAAGAGGAGGTAAATAAATCATCATCATCATCAGCCCGTATCGATCCACTGCAGGATGAAGACCTCTTCAGTATGCTTCCAACTTTCACGGTACTGGGTTTTCTACGTGGGCGTTGGCGATCAAGCGGTATCCACTCCAGGATTGCTTTGATCCATCTGTCGTCCCATCGCCTCGCTATATGGCCTGCCCATCTCCATTTCAATTGCTTTACTCTTCCAATGATGTCACAGACTTTCGTTTGTTCCCTGATCCATGCGCAGGACTTTCTGTTTCGTCTTGTAATGCCAAGCATACATTTTACATTCCCCTTTGTGCTACCTGAAGTTTTTGAATTGATTGCGATGTGAGTGTCCAGGTTTCACTTCCGTATATATAATCTTATATGGGAAGAAGAATTTCTGATGTATTCAATTTATGAGGGGATTAGAATTTATGAGAGACTATTTTGCCCGAATTACCGTGAAATATCGCTTTTATGTGTAAAATATAAGGTATTCACATCAAAGACTGAGGCTGTCTTCAGAAAATATGATGCTTCAGATAATGAATCGTCGATTAAATCTTTACTATCAAATAGATTCTACCATTGGGAATATGATGTTAGCTTATATAGCATATTTAGAGATTTCCGCCCAGCCTATGATTCCATCAACAGGTATCAATCATACAGTTTCTTAAAAGACTTTAACATGCCTACAAAACTAATACGAGGTGTGTTCATAAAGTAATGGGACTGGTGGAGTAGCGTTCCATCTGGCAACACTGTTGGCTTCCTTTTGGGAGGACTGCCGTTTTCGTGATGCTACTTCACTACGAGTTTGAACTCCCCAGAGGCACTTCGTAGTCTGTAGTAATACCTTTCGTGATCCGGATTTTTGCAATGCGTTCTGAAAATGAGTGATAATTTAAATTGATAACACAGGCCAACTGTTGTTTTGGTATATTTGGAGTTGATTTCATATGAATTTGATGCCTTGAATTCAAATATAGTATTAATTTTTACTTGGGGGTTGAAATTTCTAAGATATAAAATTTTGGTGAAATATGCATTACACTATTTTAAGTTAAATCCCTAAATCAAACGAACTTTTTATTATTATACAAATAATATTATATACAAAGATAAAGAAAAAAGTCATCGATGAAACTAACTAGTCACTGAACACTTCAGAAGCTTCTTGTCCATGACATTCTTGAATATATTTTGGAACAGGTCCCTTTTTAAAGGAAAGATGATTTTCTCTCGTCCATCTAAGGGGTCCTTTTATTTTCTTTTCTTTTCCCCTTTTCCCCAATGTCCATATTTTCTCTCTTAGGCCACTCTTTTTTAACCCACTGGTGTATTTCGTCTTTGCTATCCCAGAGGTACAAGAATCAAGGATATTTGGTGTGGCCACTGTGCTGTCCAAGGAGAAAGTTTACTATTTTTCAGGCCACACACATCACCTATTGATGTTAATGACACTTTATTCATGTACATATGGCCAAAGCTATGGTATCATATTCTTCTTTCATTTTCGTTGAGTGCGCAGTTGGTATTAAACCATATTTGTTCCCATTGTGTTGAAGGGCACATTTCAAACTTTGAGCTGTCAATAAATAGGCGCCCATTATCTGAAAAATATTCAGAAAGACCCATTTTTTTCCAGGAGCCCTCTAATTTCGTGACAAAATTCAACATTGGCTTCTTGAGAGAAGAATAGTAACAGACCCTTTTCTCTTATACGGTAAAAGGTAATTTTGGTTCCTTGTTCTAGTAAATTTTTGTTGTTCAACCTGGAAGCCAGTAATTCAGAAGCGTCTTTTGACAGATTGAGATCACTTGTGAGGTAATTTAACTCATCCTGGTTAAAACGTAGAGGAATTGATCACATACCCCTCATAATCACTGTAACCTTCATTAGTATCTGAAGGGTGATCAGAGGGACAATATTCGTCCTCGCAGAGCTCTGGTAACTGGTCAAACGTTGGGATCGGCACTTCTTCTGAGTGAGGAACCGGTCGACTTGCAGAGACTAAATGAGGATAAGTCCACTTACTACAGTTGTTTCGATTGGTTTTTGGGTACTCTCTAAACAATCGGTATCGGCAAAATGTTCTATACAGTTTTATTGACCATATGGGGTGTCCAGATTTTATCCTAATAACCAGGCCAAGATAAGCTCTCTTTACAAAATTACTAACAGGTTTTCTGTTTTCTTTTAACTGAACTTCATTCTTTTCTGAATTATCCACACTTGAACTTATTTTGTTTCTATTCAACAACACAAATGCAACAATCTACAACACAGCATGATTTAGGTTAACTTTATAATAACCTTTCCTAAGCATAAATATCATGCGAGATCAGCTTCGATCAACCCTGCACTGCGAAAACTCACAAACTGACCTCAATTCTAGTTCAAGCGTTGAAAATCAGTTTAATTACGGGAAAGGAAATGCTTATGTCATCTAGTAGATTTTCCTGGAACTAATTCAACGGCAGACTAACAATAGGGCAAATATACAGAAACCAATCCTTGTATAATAAATTTAGAATTCTCACCCACACTTGAATGTATTGAATTGAAAAAAAAAACATTAATAGGTAAGTGGATGTATCTAAAAAGATAAAGCAGATAGAGAAAAAATGATTTGATATTTAGATTTAGCGCCCCAAATATAGCTAAAATCAGTTTTAAAATCCTTGTTTGGTACCCAGTAAAAAAAATTCTTTTAAGACTGTGTAACTGTTTGCTTTAGTGTATTATATTGTTATCAAGTCAAATCATAATGAATGTCATAGCTATTAATAAACAGCATTTGAAGAAAGAAATGATGCTGAAGATAAAGTGAATATTGCAAGAATAGCAGACAGTTAGATATGGATATTTTGATGTGATAAAAATCAACTATGACCATGAATGTCAACTCTATCAACAACATGAACTCTATTAAGGGAAATTATCTAGTAAGCGATATAACTTTCGTAAATTTAACTAACGATTCTTTACAGTTTTTACAGAACTGTCTTTTTACAGAACAAAACGTTTCCTTAAAACATGTGTCCAAATTCAACCATTTCCGCGGAAATCGCTTTTTCATATTTCTTACAATCGGCAACATCGCAAATTGTTAGGAACATTTAGTTTATTGCTTCATTGTTCTCTTAACGTTTTATTTGAAAATAAAATCTAATATTTTTATAGTCATTTATTCCAAATGTTTCGGCATAGATTTGGTTTGTTTTTTACAAAAAAAAGAAAACTTACACATTAATGTCCTTTAATGTCAAAATTGAATTACTAATCTTCACTAAAATCACTACTTTTTCACACCATAACACGTTTTAAACGATTCGCGTCACATTACCACAAAAACACATAATTATTTATTTTATAAAATAAATGTTCAAAATGTCCATCATTTGAGTCTATGCAATCCCAAAACGATTCTAATCTAATTTTCCGACCTTCATGTTGAAAAAAAGGCTTGGTACATTTCTTTCAAGTTGTTGCTTTTCCGTAAATAAGAAACATACTGTTCTATTCACGTATAGAATAGAATTTTGGTTTTAAATGGACTGTAAATACACACATTGAAATCTCTTTTATATGCAAACACGTTGTAATTATCTCTATTAGTCGTTGCTTCTAGACCAACGATACTACGTTGCCACCTCTATTTTTTGGCTGATGTATTGCTGATGTTTAATTTTCAAAAAATTGTTTTAACAATGGTCATTAGTTCATTAAACTCCAAGAGATTTACCACTAAATACCGAAACACTTATTTAAAGTTATCGACGCACGTTTCGCTAACCATGTTAGCATCGTCAGGAGATGATTTAATCTAGTTTTAAAACTAAACTATGGTCTATTTATATGATAACCTTACCTAACGAAGCGTGTAAAAGTTATGAACCGAGATTAAATCATCTGATGATGCTAATATGGTTAGCGAAACGTGCGTCGAGAACTTTAAAAAAGTGTTTCGGTGTTTAGTGGTAAATCACTTTGAGTTTAGTGTTTCACACCGAAGGTTCCAATGGAAAAAATTGTCCGTTCATTAGTTTATTTGTCGTTTATTCGCTAAATAATAACCATTTATTATTTTCCCAATATGATTTATACATATTTGCTGGAAACGATAATTTATCATAACTTTTCGATTGACGATGAAACAATTTTTGCAATTTTTTTCACGGAAACCCTTAGGTTTTTGACGCTTGTTGAATGAATATATATATATATATATATATATATATATATATATATATATATATATATATATATATATATATATACACACACATATTAGTTATATTAGTTCTTGCAGAGTTTTAAAATATCTTTTGGAGTTATCTTTTTGGTTGATTCCTGAAATACATCCTATATAACCTTTCAAGGAAAGAATTTTCTTAAATTACAAGCATATTTATTGATTTTTTATTCACAAACTACATTTTTATACAGAGGAACAACAAAAACAAAATAATAAAAATCTAGGCTAACAGCTTTAGATAGAACCCATTTCTAAGATCGTTATCTATTGATGTTTTTATGCTCGATATAGTTCTTATTATTTTGCGACATTTTTGTCAGAGTTTCGACCATCAACATGAAAATATTCGGCAAGTGAGTAATGCTTTTATTGTAGGTATAGGTAGAACTGTTTCGAGAATGAGGGTTAATCGATATTTACTTGTGAATGAAATGCATTCCATGCTAATTGTCGTTATTGAGACATATGACATATCGACGTTATTGACACAAGATTTAGAATAGTGTCGAGCTAAAATTGAATGGAACTCTCTTTCCTTCAGTGACCTGTCTAGAGATTGTTTAGGTGGTCATGTCGTAAAATGGTCAGACGTTTTCGGGGTAAAAGCCGAAATTTTATTCTAGAAATTATGTTGTGGGAGGTCGTATATTTGGAAAGCAAGTCACCCCTGTTAAGCATTAGAGGATGAGGAGGATATATATATATATATATATATATATATATATATATATATATATATATATATATATATATATATATATATATATATATATATATATAAGCATAATATATATATTATATATATATATAAGCATTAGGAGGATATATATATATATATATATATATATATATATATATATATATATATATATATATATATATATATATATATATATATATATATATTAACCTCTATATATTAAAATGGATGATCTGTATGTAATGTGGAATCTATAAAGCGTTGTAGAAAATTGTGGAAAAATGAATGATTGATATTGATAAGATTCTATTATTTTTATTAGTACAAATTGGTGATAAATTATATATATTTTTTTTATAAATAGTTTACGTGAACAAACAATCTTTTTACTATTCCATTGGCTATATAATCAAACCAATTTAAAGTAATTCCAATTAATATTAACATCTACCGTAACGCAAGTAGATACACCGAATCAGAAAACCAAAAATATAGTTTATCCATTTGCGTTACGCTAGATGTTAGTATTAGTTTGAATTACTTTAAATTGGTTTGATTATATAGCGAATCGTATAGTTAAAAATATTGTTCGTATAGAGTTTTTGGATTTCCTACTCTGGAGCAAGCAACATATAGTTGACTTTTCGATGGTCAATGAATCCAGATCGTTCGATTACATGTCGAGGGTTTTGTCCAGTAAAGCTACCCGCCCTATACAAATCTCCTTCATTTTAATCTATATCCATTGAGTCACATTGTTTATCATACGGTACCATTTTTAAATTTAAATTCTGTATGCAAGGAAAAATGTAATTGAGGTATAGAAGTTGATGTACTTTAGCTCCATCTAGTAGCGAGGTGCAATAAAGTGGAATAGCGCAAAAATATTGACAGTGCTCAAATGTCTATGTATACCAATTTTCATAGCGATCGGTTATACACTGTAGAAGTTGATATCCTGCAGCGCCATCTAGTGGCGAGTTACAACAAAATGAATAGCATAAAAACCTTCTCCATGATAAAATACTTTTCCAAATATTCCAACTTTTATGGTGATCGATCAAACGGTGTCAGAGTTATCGATATCGATATATGTGCGTGCGTGCGTGGATGCGCGCGCGTGTTTGTGTGTGTGTGTGTGTACAGTTTATCCATCATACACAGTGCGTCCATTAAGTATCACTATTTAATTTATTGACGCGCAGCGTCATTTCAAAGCTTGAACATTCCTGGACCTAACAAAACTACTTTACCACGATCGGTTGACATTTGTTGATTTTATCACGTTTTGTTTACAAGCCAAAAAAGTTTGATGTACAAATAAAATCATGAAACTAACAGCTGAATTTAACGCAAAACTGTGTCTAAAACATTCCGTTTAACGCAGCAAGTGTACGGCGATGATTGTTTAAGCAGCAACTTTTTAATCTTCCCTTGTACATAAACAATTGTAATAACGATATCATAATGTTTCCAAAAAATCACCGAGTGTTTATTATCACAGTACGGAAAAATTAAACTTCCACGTAGTCGACAACCGTGCAAGCAAAAACATTCCACTTGTGAACTTCAATAGTACACAAACTGGAACAGGCGTAAATAAACTAACAAATTAAACTCCTAAAATTTGGAATGTGTATATATTAATTTTCACAATCGGTAGGATATAAAATTATCGCAAACATATAACAGTCGTTTCGAAAATTGTTTATTATCAAAGAATGAAATTTATTCTGCCTTTGTACTTTTATCTTTCTCAAATTTTCAAGGATATACTTATAATTATTGCCATTTTATTGGCTTTGTATACAAAGTATACAAAGGCATGTCGACTTATACTGTATATCTAATTAACATAAGGAATACATGTTATTGGTATTCAAACATCTGACGATGTGTCCGATCTTCAGGCTCTTTTATATACTTGCCACTGATTTTCTGGGTTTGCACCGTTTTCTTCTTTATGGTGGAACCCAGTCGAGAGCTGATTTCGGCAATCGAGCCTCTGGCACCCTTCTCGCGAGCCCATACATGATAAATTTCGCTCTCGGTTATTGTTTCTCTCAAGCTAACAGGGTCATTTGTTACTCTGTTTAACATTACTCTTCGGTTCATCAGCATCGACCCACACAGTGCAATAGTTTTCATTATGGTGTTTTATACGAGGTGTGTTAATAAAGTAATGAGGCAGGTGGTGTAACATTCGATCTGGCAACATCGTTAGCTTCCCCTTTGGACGAGAGGTGGTCCGGGTTATTTCTTTTCGTGAGTTTTCTAGTGCGTTCTAACAATTTTGAGCAACGATGCGCTATTCAGTTTTGTTTCTGATTTGGGCACAAAGCGACTTCAGACTTCAAAAAACTTCAACAGGTTTATGGAAGAAGTGTTCAAGGACCCAACTTTTCAGTTGATTTAAGGCACTCTCAGAAGACCGAGACTCGATTGAATATGAACCTAAGAGCGGAAAGCCTTCAGAAGCCTTGAAATGCTGAAAATGTCTACAAATCTCGGGCCCTTGTGCATTCTGATTGTCGATGATGGCCAGAATCATAATGGAATTTGACTCACACAACCGTTCATAAGATTTTAACCAAAAAGATATGCACGAAAATGGCTCTGAAAAATATTTTGGAGCGCATCAAAAGGACAATGGGAGGGAAACATGTCTTGACTTTTTGGGGCGGATTGCAAAAAGCTCTCATTTTTTGGAACGTATTGTTACTAGTGACGAGTTTTGGATTTACGAATACGATCCGAAAACAAAGCACTAGAGCCAAACCAAGGAGGCTATGTAGAATTATAATTTCATTGAATAAAAAAAATTGTTAAATCAGTCTTATATCTTTATTTACATACCTCGTATATTAAGCGTGTGCTTCTTTCTTATTTCGTTATTCCACTATATTCTATTCAGTCTTCGTATAGTTTAGTCTTTCTTGGCCCATTATTTATCGAACTTGTTCGTTTCTTGTATTATTGCTCTCAAATATTGATATTACTTCTTATATTCTGATATTTTCCCATCATTGTAAAGTTTAAGCTCTCCTGTTTCTTCTCCGCTACACATATATTTGTTTTTTTTTAATTCATTGTGAAACCTGCTGTTTCTTCCTGCTATTCTTCCTTACTTTTCCGATTCATATACTGAAGATCTTTACCTGGGGTTATCAATATTTGGTCGCTAAGAACCAAATCTTGAACAAGGTTGGCGACATGCAACATCCTTTCGGGACTTCCCATAGTTTATGTTCTCGTACATTATCATACACCTTATTTAAGTCAGTTAAAAGTTAGTGTAACGGTCGACTTGTACCAATCTTCTTTATTAAGAACTGCTTTAAACATTACATGTTATCTATACATGGTCGTTCTGTACGAAAACCGCTTTGTTCTTCGACTTCAAGTATTAAGTATTATTATTCTATTAAGTCACGTAGGTCTCTTCCATACAATCGACTAAACGCCGATGTTATTGTGATTTCTCTATCTCAAAGTGAAATTTGAAAAGGATTACACGGATCTTAAACCCATACGAGCTGGGGTGCCACAGGAGAGCATGCGGGGTCCAATACTTTATTTTCTATACACAGCTGACTTACCTATTACTCCCGATATAATAACATCCACATTCACTGATACGATACGGCCATCATAGTTTCCAACAAAAACGCAGCTACAGCTTTTGAAATCTTGCAAGAAAATCTAGACAACATACAAAAATGGCTAACAACAAAATGGCTAACAAAAAGAGGAGATCAAAATGAACTATAACAAATCAAATCAAAGCTAAACTAAACCAAATCAAATGTGCATCTTACATTCACACCGCGCAATGGTTCATGTCCTCTTGTAACCCTGAACAGGACAGAAGTCCCGCAGAAGGAAAAAGATAACTATCTTGGAACGCATCTTGATAAAAGACTGACCTTGAGAAAACAGACTTATACAAAAACTTTGCATTAACTTGAGACGGCTATAGTGGTTGGTGAATAGAAAATCCGAACTTTCGATCGATAAGAAACTTTTAATATATAAAACCATACTGAAGCCCATATGGACATATAGGATTGAACTCTGGGGCACAACTTGTACCTCAAATATCGAAATAATTCAACGACTTCAATATACTCTTCTAAGAACCATATCAAACGTCCCCTCGTTTATCACGAATCAAGCCATACACAGAGACTTGCAAGTTCCTTATATTACAAAAGAAGCATGCAAGTGTTCCAAAAGATATAAGATAAGACTACCATTTCATCTTTACATACTTGGAAAGAACCTTACGACGCGGATTAGAATCACTAGACTATTAAAACGCCAACTGCCCATTCACTTATTGTGACAGTGCAAATTGTGTAGTGTAGTGCCCATTGATAAAAATGGTAATTAATGACTAATAAGAAAAGGAATATTCTTCACTAGAGGGATAAACATATGTCTTGCTATATGTACTGACTCGGCAATGCAATGGAGGCTCTCCTGATCCCTCCTACACAAGCCGGGTTTAGACCGGGTAAATGCTGTACTTCGCAGGTACTGAAACTAACACAACACATCTAGGATAGATTCGAAGAAAGATGCATCACCGGAGCCGTCTTTATAGACCTATCGGAAGCCTATGATACAATCGACCAACGACTGCTATTACGGAAAGTGTATTGACTAAGCAAGGATTACGGTCTGACATAAATGATTGGAAACCTCCTTCAAAGCAGAAAATTCCGGTGGCGCATACAACGTAGGGGCCTACTACAAGGTAGCGGGCTGACCTCACCGCTTTTCAACATTTACACCAATAACCAGCCACTCTCGAAAGGCACTCAAAGTTTTATTTATGCATGTGATTGTGATCACTGCCCAAGTAGATAATTTTGAAATCATGGAACAGAAATTATAAATATTAAAGCCCTTGATCAACTTGCTGCCTATTATAAGGAGAATCAACTCAAACCTAACCCTTTGAAAACCCAAACCTGCACCTTCCACCTGAGAAACAGGCAAGCAATAAGGACATCACGAATAGCTTGGGAAGACATGCCCTTGGAGCATTGCCCAACCCCAAAATATCTGGGTGTCACTAGATAGAGCTCTTACTTACAGGAAAAACTATATGAACATTAAGCACAAAGTCGCTGCTAGAAACAACACCGTACGCAAACTAGCAGGCACTACGTGGGTTGCACAACCCAGGGCAGTAATAACTACACCTTTGATATCATCACGGACAGCCTGAGACCAACATTGAATGGTAAACTGTACTGCCATACTATACTAGCATCAGATGAGAAGTGGCAGCCATAAAGGCCAGAAGGTCATCAACCTGCTCGCCGCCGACTGAAATCGAGGAGTTTCCAAATAATCTTACCAACACAACGCAACAAAATAGAAATGTGACAAGAGATAATAAAGTCCACCTTCCAAATTGTTTTTTACAAAGGGTGGAACTTCCCCAAGACACACAGACAGAATGGGTGATATGGAGATTCTTGAAAAGACTACGCTCCGGAGTTGCAAAGTCCAAAACTATTATGTACGGTTGGGGGGTTTCAGACGTGCTGTTGGACTGTGGATATGATCAGACTACTGCTCACCTTATGCAATGCGAGCTATGCGCAAACATCTGCACCGTCGAGGAGCTCATTAAGGCTACCCCAAACGTGCTAGACATGGCCAGCTTCTGGTTTAAAACTTGTTAGTACTCATGTTTTGTGTTGCTTTGTATGTTATGTTTTATAAAATTTAATCTTTACCAATTTTAAGTACAGAACTTGTGCTGTTCATATAGTTTCGATGCTTCTGACACGATTGTAGGTATGTACAGACTTATTACTTAAGTCTTCTCTGCTTAAATTGAAGATTGTAATGTATAATAGTTGGGAAGTCAATAAAAATATTAGCTACTTAGACAGCACAAGTTATCTATGCGTAATCATCCTGGACGATAACCCCTTTATTCTTTGACTTCAAGGATTGAATATTATTGTTCAATAAAGTCACGTACGTCTTTTCCCTACAATCGACTGAAAGCCGATGTTGCTGTAAGTCCTCTATAATTTTCACAATTTCGATGATCGCCTTTCTTAAAAAAAAATAATAATTTTAATTAAATACATTTTTAATTAAAGATATGATACTATATTTGGATAATCCTAAACATTTCGAATTACCACCATTAATCATTCCCTTTTATAGCATATTTCTTTTTGAAATGTTTGCAACCAGAGTGAAAACAACACTTTATTCAACATGCACCATTCATCTTCCTTTTATTTTTGGACGATAACATGTGGGACATCGGAAATATATTTTTACCCAATGTCTCAATAAAATCTGAACATCGGCTCGGATTCTCGGGTTTCGCATTTGGCACTCATTTCGTAAACGTTCCAGCCAACATACATCAATAACTGCCGAAAATACAATAGATTATTTTATTATGAATCATTTTATGCCAGTCTGAAGGCGTCAAATTTGTAGTTTTGATTAAATATCGGAGGTTTAATAACATTGGAATTAATGGATTTTTCAGGAATATCTTTTTTTATTCAAAAAATCGTTTACTTACTCGCAATAAATAGAGTTCACTGCCAAAATATGAAAACATAATATTATTAGTTGTCATTATTAGGGTGTAACAAAATTATTTGTGTTTTCCTCAACCCATCTTTGAGCAAGTAACTTCATTCCTTTTTGGGACCACAATGCTCTTAAAACATCGGCATCGAGACGACCTGATCTTCCCCTATTTCAAAACTGATGTCGCATTCCCGAATATTTTGAAACCGAAACTGAGCGGTATCTCACAAGCAGCGTAAGTCGCTTTGAAGCCTTTTTAAAAAAAAATAAAATTGCCCTAATTCCGTGACATATTGCACTCATTTTAACTTGTTTGTTGAATATTTCGCAGTAGAATCACCTTAATAATGAAGAAGGAATGCCAATTCTTCTTCTTCTTCGTATTTTTCTTTGCAGAAGAGTCATGACCCATAGAAATTCATTCTGTTCGCGTACTATACGGACTACTTCTCACCACCGGTCTTTATTTCTGGCTTCCTTGGTTGCACATGGGAGAGATGTACCAGTTAGATCTGTAATTTGGTCTGTCCATCTTTTTGGAGGCCTGCCGCGTGGGCTAGAATCCTCCATCTGACCATGTACTACCAGTCTTTCCAGGTTATTGCCGACTCTGCATTCAATTTAGCCAAATAATCTTAATATTATCTCTCGAAGATATCTTACATTATCTCTTGTGGGTTCATCAATTTCTTGAATAACGGATGCATTTGTTCGCCTGGCAGTCCCCGGCATGCGAAGGACCCGTCTCCAGTACCAACGTTCAAAAGAATCAATGCGCTTGAGGTCTTGTTTTTTAATGGTCTATGTTTCAGCGGAATGTAGCATACTGGAAAAACTAAAGCTACTACTATCTGCTTCTTTATGTTTTGTGTTATGTCCTTATCTTCCCATATTTTCTACAAATTCTGCATTGTATTTCTTGTCTTTTAGCATCTTTTAGCATAAAAAATATAGATCACAGCGACGGCAGCTGTTCGACAGGAGCACCGGGAAGAAGGTCCAGGACAGAATGAAGCCACGACAAAAGTTGAGCGCCACCCGGTTACTTCATATATCGGAAAAGACCCTGGAACCGGGAAGGGGTCTATCTTAAATAAAACGGTTTACTAGAATCTTATACATATATATTATAAAAGCACACTCAAAAAAGAACGACACAAAGCACATAAAAAAAAGGAATAACTAAAACTATCAAACAAAAGGCACGGGAAGGTTTAGGGAATTTGGTTCTCCAAACCTTACCGTGAAAGAAATCAAAAATCAAATAAATAGCTCTGAATTACACCAACTGGTCTCTATGTCCCTATACTTACAAATTAGAGGTTATTTCCTCTATTCTGACAATAGTAAAAAGATAAATATATAACGCTAGGGTAACCAAGAATGGTCAGACGGCAAATAGATACAAAATATAAGGTGATAACGTGACCATTATCAGTATAAGAAATTTTGGTAAAAATGTATTTGTGAAAAATAAATGGTAACTGGCACTGCAACGGTACATGAAAATATAATAAAAAAAAGTGTTTATCTGGCCTTATTTCCTGATGTTGTCTATCCTTGCCTATCCGGTACTGGGTGTCCAAAAACACTGAGTACGACTGCGGGCAGTCCGGTATCCCTATGCGGGGGTCCCGAAATAATCTCGATCTGACCAACCGGTTACTGTGCCATGTGGCCCCAAAAACGTGTAAGGTTTCCACGATGGTCAGGCTCTGTAATAGGTGGTCGTTCAATGGCCTGATGTCTGTTGATCGGATTCTCTGCTGCCGGATCGTAAAACCCTCTCGGTCGGAAGGGTAAGGTGCGAAAACGTCCGCTCACCTGGAGATTTGGAGTTAGACTCTCTTGCCTTGTCCAAACGATACCGGAGCTCTTTCAGATAAGAATTTGTCCGAAATAAACCTACCAGTGGTGATCAACAATTTACGAATGCTACCTGTAGCGATCAAGAATTTGTGAACGCTACAATCTTCTTCTGTTCTCATGAGTATTACTGCCTTGGTTCGATATTAAAGCCCCAATTTAACTGAAACAGCCGATACTTAATGAAAATTAATTTTAAATAAATAAAAAAAGATTAATGTCTAAAATGTTCACTATATTTAAAATTATATGTATAAGTGTTTCGGCACACAGTGCTTTTTTCAAATACAAACTATGTTAAACTAACAGTAAGAAAAGTAATTACAACCTAAACTACCCATCGATCTAATAATACGACAGAAATGTAAATAAAAGATGGCAGTGGGGATTTTTTTACCATTTTTCAACGTCTAGAAGAACCATTCAAGTCTAGCTAGTCACTTAGTAAAATATCTAAATTTTTTCTGTTATTACTTTTTAGGCTCTCTAAAAGATTTAATTTTTTAGATTTATTTTCATTACGTGACATTTTAAAATTATCATTGAAACTATGATTTTCTAACATTAAGTGGTTAGATCAATTCTTCTACTGAAACGTTCGGTGTGAAACACTAAACTCGAAGAGATTTATCACTGAACACTAAATGACTTTTGGAAACTTCCCTTCTAAGAATCATCAGGAGATGATTTAATCTGATGGAAGATCCGATAGATTGAAATCTGATAGATTAAATCATCTCCTGATGATGCTAACATAGTTAGCGAAACGTGCGTTAAAAAGTTTCAAAAAGTGATTTGGTGTTTAGTGGTAAATCAGTTCTAGTTTAGTAATAAGTGGTTAGCATAATGAGAATTATTTTGTTGTTTAGTATAACTTTTTTTATGTTCATTGGGCCTAGTAGCCTTCCCGTTTGTCCAACATAGACATTTGGACGCGACCCGCACTCGATTAAATAAATTCCTGATTTATAGAGCTTATTTGGTTGACTTTTATTATTTTAATGAGCCTTTCAAGGCTATTGTTTGTTTTGAAAGCAATATTTGTATCGTTTGTTTTCGATAAATGTTTAAATGTTGTAAATAATTGAATGCCATCAAACAGATCGCAGTAGATACTGGTTACGACCCAAACATTATAAATGAAATAATTAATAAAAAAAGTTATAATAAAACCATTAATTTAATATATCCCGTCAATAATATCAAGAATGCACGCGTACAAATCAATTACATATACAGGAAAAGTTACCAAATGAGTTTCTAAACATTTATCCGAAACAAAAGATATAAATATTGCTTTCAAAACAAGTAATAGTCTTGAACGCCTCATTGGAAACAATAAAAGTCAAACAAATAAACTCTATAAATCAGGAATTTCTTTAATTGAGTGCTGATCGTGTCCAAAAGTCTATGTTGGACAAACATGAAGGTCTTTCTCTACAAGGTTCAATGAAGATAAAAATAGTTATACTAAACAACAAATAATTCTCATTTTGCTGACCACTTGAAGTGGTTAGCACACTTTCAAAGATAATTTTAAAATGTTACATATGAAAATAAATCTAAAAAATTAATCTTTTAGAGAGTCTAGAAATTAATAAAAGAGAAAATTTGTATATTTTGCTAATTGACCAGCTAGTCTTCATCATTATCATGAATCATCATATTTTATTTACAGTTCTGTCGTATTACTAGCTCGATGGACAGTTTAGGTTGTAATTACTTTTCTTACTGTTAGTTTAACATAATTTGTTTTTGAAAGAAGCACTGTGTGTCGAAACAATTGTTATACATACAATTTTAAATGTAGTGAAAATTTTATGTATTAATCTTTACTTATTTATTTAAAGCCCCAAGATAGACGAATTGTCTCACTACCTTAAATTGGCCTATTTGACTGATGTTGTGCATGCTATTGTTCTGACTGTCGATAATCATATTTTCGTTTTCTCCTCGATTATTTCTAGTCCGCAAAAAAGGCTTTCATCCCGTATTTTTTTGATAAGTAAGCTCAGTTCTTCGGCCAACCTTGCAAAAAATGTAGTGTCATCGGCATATTTTGGGTTAGTTATTTTAGTGCCGCCAGTTTTAACCCCACCACGTCCAATTCTCGAAAGCTCTGTGCATGATATACTCACCATAAATTTTAAATAGGATTGGCGACAGAATGCATCCCTGTCTGATACCTTTACTGACGCAAAACTCATCGGATATTCGATCTTCAATTTTCACTACTACTCTGTTTTTCTAGTACAGATGATAAATTAAACCAAACAGGTGATCTGATACTCCCATTTCATGCAAAACTTGTCATAATTTCTCCCTTTTTATGCTGTCAAACGCCTTCCAATAATCAAGAAAACAGATATATACAGGATGGTTAACTTCTCTGGTTTTTTCGATTATTTATCGAATATTGAATATGTGTTCCCGTATACCTCTCCCTGAAATGAATCCAGCCTCTTGGGAGGAATCTGCCATGATAAGTATGATTGAAGAACAAATATATGAAGAACAAAAAATTGAAATCGGATTAAACTTCTGAGAAGTGAACTATAATCGTTTATTTAATAACAAAGGACAAAACGCAAATATTTTTGTTACACTCTAGTAATTCTTCCTGTTTGTCCACACTCATTTTTTTCGACATCGGTTCCAAAAAAAAGGGTCCAAATTTGTTGGATATCCGAAGTCGTATCGAAATGCTTTCCTTTCATCACTAGTTTCAGTTTTGGGAACCCTCGAAGTCAAATCAGGCGAACTATTTCCCCTCCAGCTCTAGGGCATTTTTAATTAAAAGATCGCCTACAATCTTGTTTTTGTGCCGGTGCATTATGGTGCATTTTCAATTGAGGAATACTAGTGAGCTCATCGGTAGATCATAGTCTACTATGATCATTTAAAAAAACTTTTTTGACATTTTTTTTAGTTCGAACTGTTGTTGTTGGACCTAATCGTGAATCTTCTTTAGTGCTCTCTCTTGCATCACAAAGTCTTACAAAACATTTAAAAACATTTTTACGGCTCATTGCTTTAGCATGTATTATAAAAGTATCTGTAGTATTTTTTCCATAGGCCTGTTCCAGTTTTGCAAAAGTTTCCGTCGCGCTGTACCAAGCCTGAAACAACTTAATAACGTACCGTTGATAGAAATTCTTGTCACTCATTGTCAGAACGCATTAGAAAAATCCGATTCATGTAAATAATTGCTACTGACCACCAAGTGACTCTAGGGAGTTCAAA
This sequence comes from Cosmopolites sordidus, assembly GCA_031761425.1. NCBI lineage: Eukaryota > Metazoa > Arthropoda > Insecta > Coleoptera > Curculionidae > Cosmopolites > Cosmopolites sordidus. The sequence goes on from JARFXV010001288.1 coordinate 324,449, forward strand.
CTCACACTGAATACGCATATTAGCCTGCCGTCTCTCAAAAAAGGAAGCCAGCAGTGTTGCCAGATCGAATGCTACGCCATTAGTTTCATTATTTTATTAACACATCTCGTATTTTTTTTTAAGAATCGAAAATCGACGTCAAATTATTTTTGCAATATGCTTTAACGACTAACGCACGCTATACACCTTTCCACTGATTCATGCTTAGTAATGCTATGATGCTGCAAAAATAATGAAGGTACCCACTACCCTGGAGATGCGCTGGAAATGTGACACTGATCAACAAGGTTTTTGTCCAACGATAATGAGTTGTATTATCAAGAAGCATACGGTAACTACTTATCAACAACATAAGTTTCATAGCTGGCTTTGGTCGACTTTATCGAGTGATGCAGATTGAAACATGTACCGGGTATATTTTTGAACTTTACATGTTATTTCTATCTCTGGCGAGTGTGACATATAAGAACAAAATAATAGAGCACTGTTGAACCCGTAGATTACTATATCTTTTACCACAAATAGTTTAAATAGTATATTAAGTGTATGTTTAACCAATTTATGGATCTACATTTTTGTCTTCATTTATATTGATTTATTTTAAAGTATTTCTGTATTTAAGTCATAATATTATCATCACAATAATACCTCGCATTTGCAAAAGTAATCCAAACAATTCTTGTTATACGTGTGGTAATTTTACTACGAAAGAAAAGAGTGAGAAATTAACTCCACAAATTTGTCGGGCATACGAACTTTACTTTGACGTCGCAGTTAAAAATGTGGGTTCCGCACATGATATGCTCGAGTTGTGGTAAGGATTTCCGGGATTGACTATCTGGTCGATCGGCCAAGTTTACCTTTCGCAACACCAATGTTCTGGAAAGAACAGAAGGACCATGTTGAAGATGTTATTTTGGTATGAATACAACTGCAGGAATCAATACCCGTAAAAAAAGAAAATATCATTAGATTGGTACATCAGCTCAAAGACCTCAACCGCAGATTGAACATCATCCAATTGCTACACCGCCTTTTGACCATTCAGATAATGGTACTGAAAACTGATCCCATAGATCAGGACTTCGTGACTCCTCACTTATCTGGACCATATTTAGTCACTTAACCTGAATTAAATGACTTCGTTAGAGACCTAGATCTATCAAAAGTACAAACAGAATTTCTTGACTCGTGTCTGAAGCAATGGAATCTTTTAGCAAAAGGTACGAAGGTTACTTACTGACGGTTTTTCGTAACCGTCACAATGACTCTGTACAGTTTTTTAGTGCTGATAGCGATATCCTTTATTGTAACAACAGCGATGTTATTATATTAATCACGACCCACACGCTTGGAGATTATTTATTGATTCGTCTAAAATTAGTCTAAAAGCAATATTGTTACTCAACGGTAATAAATATCCTTCCATTCCCGTGGGTCATGGCGTTTCCATGAAAGAAACCTGTGACGATCTGAAGCTTTTACTTGAAAATATAAAATATGAGAAATATTCTTAGATCTGCGCAAATTTGAAAGTTGTTGCTGTAATTTTGGGTATGCAACAGGGTTACCCTAAATACTGTTGGTTCTTGTGCCTTTGGAATAGTTGCTATAGAGAAAGTTAATACGTCAGAAAAGTCTGGCCACCTAGGAAAAGCTTCACTCAAGAATCAGAAAACATACTCTATCCACGTTAGTGCAACAACAAAACGTTATTGTGCCACCTTTGCATCTAAAATTAGGAATAATGAAAAATTTTGCGAAATCTCTTAACCGCGAAGGTGAAGCTTTTCAATATCTTAAAGAAAAGTTTCTAAAAATTACAGATGCAAACGTAAAAGAAGGGATATTTATAGAGTCTCAAATATGAGAATTGATTGGACTTACATTTAGAATTTTTACCTCAAAATATGGTAGACGTTAGCGATGAGCCCGATGAGCGCATCCAACGGGATATATTGGATATGGAACGACGATATCAAAGAAGGTGCAGATTATTGTTGAACATTAAGAAGGGAAACTGTAGATATTAATTATAAAAGAAGAAGCACTTCAACTTACATTTTTAAAATGATTAAAATTTCTTAATTTAAATAAATTCTTAACGGGGCTATAAGTCTTGAACATGAAATTAGAATTACTGTGAATGTTCTTTACTGCTTTCTTAAAGTTAGTTAAACTTATTGCATGTGCTTACAAAAGTTGATAATTTGTTGATCCGTGTAATTAAAAAACGTCCGTTTCTCTGCCACACCTTTTATATGTTCATGATGGAGAATTTATGAAGTTGTAGTATATGAGTGTCAATTCGTGAAAAAGTTTCCATGTTCCTTAAAGCTGCACATCTATTCGTCCTTTCTAATCAACAAAAATCTCAAAAATAGTTTCTTTGCATGCCTTTGATATCCAGGTTAGTGAATTCTTCAATTAGATAATGCAAAAGTAATTAATGGGCCCGTTGATTTAAGACAAGCGAAAGGAAACTATCCAGACATCTGAAGGTTCACCAAACATGCGAAACAGGCCCTAAATTTGAAAGAAGACGCTCGTGCTTTAATTAGTGATTTTTTTTTCAGGTGCGGCCTTGATAAATAGTTGTTTCTGTTTAAAGATAGAAACCGTATCGTGACTGTTATTAATAAGAAAGTATTAGAAAAAATCTGTTAAATATATATATATATATATATATATATATATATATATATATATATATATATATATATATATATATATATATATATATATATATATATATACCAGGTGTCCCATTAAGGATGGATCGCTGCCGTATCTTGAAAACTATTTATCCCACAGCTTTGCGGAAAAAAATGTTATACTAAAACTAACTGTGAGAAATTCACCAAAAATATTTTTAAGCTTCTAAAACGACCGCAAGAGGGCGTGACGACCTAAACATTTTTAAAATTTTTTTTTTGTGTATTTTCAAGTGTTAACCAAGTAAGAAAAATGCTCAGTTATAATTAGCAAACTGTCTCCTATAACTTTGTTTTATGACATTTTGTCGTAACTTCGCGAATAAAGAAGTGGGGGGGAGTTTTACCTATTTAGATAAAAAGTCGTCTAATGTCCGTTTGCTTAAACCGATTTTCCTCAATTTGGATTCATTTAAAAGGCAATTGCTGGGACAATCAGATAATCTGGGAGATAAATTATTTAGGTTATAAATGAAACCGCGAGGTGGCGTTACATTCAACAATAGTTTTTTTGAAGTTTTGTTCAGTTTTTTCAAACGGAATGGTACAGCTTTTATTACATGGTTAGAAAGGTAATTTACAGAGGAATGATTCAGTGAAAACCCGAAATCGATATCTCTGATATGTCAAGAGATATTTCGATTTTTCTGAAAAAATCAGTTATAATTTCACTACTACCTGCATTAAGTTAAAAAAATATTAACCAAATGTTTGCCTTCCTTCACACTTTACCCAGGCTTAGGACTGGTCCAAATTATTCGTGCCATATTCATTTGGAGCGTGTTTAAAGGCCAACGGGCCAACAACGAAGATAATAATAATAACAACTGTCAAATAAAATTAACAGCACAACAGTCTAATAATTAACAGAATCTGAACTTTAACGCCTTTCTAAATATTCAAAATGCCAAAATGACTGTTTTTGTTTGTTTCCATGGTTCCCTTCTTACACTCTTTGTGTAATGTACCTAAGGATTGCATGCGTTTATTTGGAAACCCGAAAACGCATAATTTCATTCATCCATTCATTTAGTTTAAAAGAAAGAGTACGTATATTTATTAATGACTGATTTCAATATTCTGTCAAGTAGTATTTAAGCATCACAAAAGAGAAAATGCAACTATTGGGGAAAGGTATTTTTTCCGCTTATGTAATTAATTAGCTTATGTAATTAATTAGAATTTAGAAAATATTATCAAGGTCAGGATTAGAACATTTATGATGATTGATACTGAATAGATAATTTTATTTTTTAAATAAAATTGTTGCGGTTGCGATTGCGACCTAAATATTAAGACCAATTTTTAACTTAATATTACGGTAAAAATTAAAACTAACTGATTTTTTTCAGAAAAATCGAAATATCTCTTGACATGTCAGAGATATCGATTTCGAGTTTTCACTGGACGATTCCTCTTTAAATTACCTTTCTTGCCATGTAGTAAAAGCTGTACCATTCCATTTGAAAAAACTGAACAAAACGCGGTTTCATTTATAAACTAAATAATGTATCTCCCAGATTATCTGATTGTCCCAGCAATTGCCTTTTAAATGAATCCAAATTGGGAAAATCGGTTAAGGTAAACGGACATTAGACGACTTTTTATCTCAATAGGTAAAACTGCCCCCCGCCCCTCTATTCATGAAATTACGACAAAATGTCATAAAACAAAGTTGTAGGAGACAGTTTGCTAATTATAACTGAGAATTTTTCTTACTCGGAGTTTCAAGTAACATTACTTGAAAATACACAAAAAAAAAGATTTTTAAAAATATTTAGCTCGTCACGCCCTCTTGCGGTCGTTTTAGAAGCTTAAAAATATTTTTAGTGAATTTCTCATGATCATTTTTAGTACAATTTTTTTCCCCCAAAGCTGTGGGATAAATAGTTTTCAAGATACGGCCGCGATCCATCCTTAATGGGACACCTGGTGTATATGTATATATATATATATATATATATATATATATATATATATATATATATATATATATATATATATATATATATATATATATATATATGAGTATTCAGTCAGCTGCTTGACCGGGAGCGAGCTCCGCCCATCCCTTATATTGGAAGGCACATGTTTCGTCTGTTGGTGGTTAGTCTTATCAGGGTACCGACATATACTCTCTCGTCAAGACCAACAAATGAAATATGTGCCCTCCATTGTAAGGGATAGGTGGGACTCTCTCCCTGTCAAGCAACTAACAGAATATTCATTTGGACGGAGATGTAGGTTGTTGTGTATTCCACATGAGATTGTGGAACCCAGTAGTTGGGGTGTATAACTCCCGATTATTGTTGTCTCATTGGAAAGAGTGTATAAAACTAACTATAACTATATTCTATTTATTAACAACCGTATCTAATAATCCCAATTATATTAATTATGTCCAATTAATAATAGAATAGGAAAGTAGTTTAGGTTAGCTAGATTTTCGAATTCCTTTGCTAACCATCTTGCCAAGTCGTATATAGGAGATTCATTTACTGAAATAAACTGTATAAGGTTAGTTGTTTGTAACGACGTGATATATTTTCTTATCGTCTTGCATTTTACAAATTTCGGAAGCCGTTTTTTTAACTCATCTTCTAATCAAGGAAATCTCCAAAATATGTTTCTTTTGCACTACATATTTTTTAAATAGTAATTAGTGCAGTTAGGCAAATGAAGAATTAATCAATGAGTCCGTTAATCTTAGAGAACAGAAAGGAAATAAACGAGGCACCTGAATGTTTAATGAACACGCGAGACAGGCTTTAAATTTGAGAGAAAACAATCGTGTTCTAATTAGTGAAATTTTTAGGCGATGCCATGATTTACGTTAGAAAATATGTCGTGACTTTCGGCTATTTGCTTAACATTGACTAAGCTGTGGTTATTCAATCTTGACTCGACTTGCCTTGAAATTCTGATGTCATACTCAATTTACAATAGTATATAAACTTTTGCTATTATATAAACAATACGCCAGATATATTCGTCCCTCATCCCTCAGCTCGATAAAGAAAACAAAAGATTTTTGAGGTTTTTTAATTTTTAAACGTAATGACTTTGCAGTTGTAATACACTTAGACCGACAAACCGTTTAATAGTCTTAATATAATAAGATTTGTTCAACTCAACCAACAGATAAGTGGTTGTATCAGCTTAAACCTCATAATTTTGAGAGAATCTATGTCCGGCGAGCCATTTCTTCGAGTTTTGGGAAGAGAAATTAATCTCTAGGAGCTAAATCCGGCGAATACAACGCATGCAGAAGCCCTTCGAAACGTAGATCGTGGAGTTTTGCAGCAACTACCTGATATGTGTAAGCAAACATAATATCGTTGTAAAAGAGCATTTTCTTTTTGCCCAGCTGTGAACGTTTATCCTGAATAGCACCCTTCAATTGGTCTAGTAGTAAAACGTAGTACTTCCCGGTGATGGTCCTGCCTTTTGTCAGGTAAATTATGAGAGTTCTGGTATCGAAGTATATTAGTTTCGATGTATCTTTAAAAAGGTCTTTCCAGATTCGCTGAACATGCTTGTTCGAATCTGAATAGATTAATAAATTATCAACGTGGAAATACTGTCGAATGATGCTGCAAGTTTTGCAGATTCCTTGTTTCTCAATCATTCCCTAATTCGAACAGGCTTTTGATTGATTAAAAAAAACTTCGGCAGGCTTGATCTTATATTATAGTATTGAACTTATACGTCTACAAATGGATGTAGGGTCAGATTGGCATTTTTTTATATTTCGTTGCTCTGATTCAGTTACAACGTAAAGATGTAGTTTTGTTATGTCGGCTGATATAAGAAATGTGTGTTTTCCAAACATGAATGGGTTAAATTTTAAACCTGAAACCTTCTAATACGTTATTTTTGCAATTTACTAGAACTTTCCTATCATTCTCGCTAAAGCCAATCTTGTATGTTGTCGTCCCAGTTCCGTCTTTTCCATAAGGCTATGTGGGGCACGAGCACAGGGTCCCCGACCTGATGGGCACCTCGAAATGCCGTCGTCGTCGTTTAACTTGCACGTAAAATTTTTGTAGTCATCTGGACGTCAGGTTGAGAATGCGTGCGGCAGTAGATTTACGTCAACTTACCGCCAACTTGGTTAGCATGCCATCTAGCGGTCACCTACGTTAGCACTACCTATACTTATACGTATCGTACATGATACACCCATATAGATATAGATGTCAAGCCTGTCGATTGAATGGGGATTCTCCTGATATCTGAAACTTAAACGGTTCTTCTTGTTTACTTACTTATTTATTGTAAATTAGAAAGTATATACACACACACAAGTATATATACACACACACACACACACACACACACACACACACACGCACGCACGCACGCACGCACGCACGCACGCACACACACGCACGCACGCACGCACGCACGCACGCACGCACGCACGCACGCACGCATAATTGTCTGGGAATATTCTCATTCGCAAGTTGACTAATGGTAAGTGTGTGGAAAGAAAATGGCTTCTATATTCGCCGTTGAAGAAATATGTATATTGTTATTGCTGCCGTCTATTTCATACGGGCAATAGTTTAAGTTCTTCTAGTGGATATAAAGATTGGAAGCATATAAGTAACTTACGTAATGTAAAAGACGGAGAGCCTGTTGAGAGATTTTTGTCATTTTTACCTATAGAGGAGCATAAGGCTCAATATATAGCAGCTACCGTTTTAACCTTTTTGGAAAGCCTTGATATTCCAATAAAGGATTGTCAGAGTTACGGTAACGCAACAAATATGGCTGGAAAGTATTCTGGTCTTCAAGCAAGAATAAAAGGAAAATGTGATTTTGCTATTTTTGTCCCATGTACCGTACATTGACTGAATTTAGTAGGTGTTCAAGCGGTTGGATGTATTTCAGAAGCAGTAGTATACTTCCAATTCATCCAAAAATTGTTAATTTTTTCTCGGGTTCGAACAATCGACAGAAAATTTTGATAGAATGTTTAGGTGCAAGTAAAGTTCAATCTCTCTGAAATTAGATGATCTGCACGCGCTGATGTTCTTAATGCTTTACTTAATGGTTACAATCATATTTTTAAAGCTTTAACATCAACGGCCAGAAACACCGATCAACTAGGAAAAACAAGAAACGAGGCTAAAACCTTGCTAAAAAATGAAAAAATTGAAGACTATTCTCCAAACGGAGATATGGAATAACCTTTTTGGAACTCTCAATAAAACAAGTATAAGCTTACAAAATAGTATAGAATAACACCATGAGTGGAGGTTGCAACAATCCTTTTTGCATCTCTTGCCGATTATATCAGTACGCAGTAATTTCGATCAGTACGAATGGGCTGCCAAAGAAAAAAATCCAAAGGCTGATTATAAAGATAATTCTCAAAGAAAAATATTTCTCAGCACACATATTATTTTTTTGGATGGACCATTAGAGACTGTGCAGTTGAATGGCAAAGAAAAATTTCATACAGAAATATTTCTTCCTATAGTCGACACATTGGATGCTCATTTTAAGTAGCTCTCGTAATCATATAAGGAAGTTAACAAACGTTTTAATTTTCTTTCTCAGTTAAAAACAATCGGTTCTGAGCAGTTGACATCAATGCAAAGAATTTGCAAAATTCTATCACGACGGCATTAACGCTAATGAGATCAAATCAGAATGTTTTCATTTAAGACAGCACTTGAAAACCCTTGCAAATGAATCGGCGAACTTGAGTAACTCAGCCTTACATACCCTAATAAAAGCAGATAAAAATTAGAAGAGACTTTCCCGAATGTGGAAGTTGCTACAAAGATATTCATTTGCCCAATGATCACCAATTGCAGAGGAGCACCAATTACATTTTCACACCTAAAAAGAATAAAAAATGAATTACAAACGACTATGTTACAAGAACGAATTACTTTGTCAATCATGTACATAGAAAGTGATATATTTCAAAAATTGGACTTCTAGGACATAATAGAAGGTTTTGCACAACAGAAATCTGGAACCATTAACATCAATGTAAATCAAATTCTCAAAACAGTAATCACTGTTTATCTAAGTAAGTGATATTCGCCTACATTTGCGTTCAAAATTGTGTCGAAAAGCTTCTCTTTCTTCACCAGTTTCTATTTTGTAATAACCACAGCTTTACACTTCTTACAGCTCATTGCTTTCCTACCACAAAAGTATTATTGACAATTTTACCTAACTTGACATTTTTATGGATAACATCAAGAGGTGTAGCCAGCGCTATAACATTACTGGTGGTGTTAGCTTATATGTTTAGTTGCATATAACTATTTAATGCATGTACTCATTCAAAGCGCGGCGCAGCGGGTTACATAACCCACCCGGTTACCAGTCACCTTTTCCATTGAAAAAATTATAAATTATGTACACTATTGGACAAATAAAATGATAATTAACGAGTCCGGCAATTTAAGACAGCTAGAAGGAAATTATCACGACATCTAAAGGTTCATTAAACACGCGAGACAGTCTCTAAATTAGTTGAAAGACGTTCGCGCCCTAATTAGTTTTTTTAGGTGACGCCCTGATGATTTGTCGTGCAACGCGAAGATTTGCATTAGGAAATATATCGTGACCACTAGTTATTTACTCAATATCGATTTGATTATGGTTATTCAGTCTATTGTACAAAACATCATTTTTATTTTCATTATTTACTCAGAAATATATAAATTATGAAAGGTTCAAACTTCAATCAATCATTTGCCTGGATGTATTTGAAATTATGAATTTATGAAACAAGGCATATATTAACAAATTTGAAAAATGTTATATTTCGTACTACAGATAACGTTTAGACACTAATTTGCTTCTATATCAGTCCTTAACTTTTCAGCTATAATGATCAAGGAGTATTAATAAATGACATGGTATAGACAAAAAATAAATAAACCACGTTGCTGTAGACACAATTATTATAACCTTATTTAACAATTATTATGACCAATTTTAAACAATTGTTATAACCTCAAATTTAATTCTCAGCCTTTTCGGAATATCTTTGTCACTTATTTGTGAAAAAAGTGACACAAACTTAACCACTGAAATAATGTGTCTCACTTTATGTAAGTCACTGAGGCTTTTTTCGATTTCTTCCAGAGATGCGAACCGGCTATCAATCAAGTGATGTTGCAGGGATCAAATGATATGTAAATCTGAAGGGGCCAAATGTGGAGAATACACCGGGTGGATTAAAATCTTTCAGTCCAATTCGGTGATCATTTCCAGAGTACTTTTTGCAGTATATGGCCGTGCGTTGCTCTAAGACAAAATGACTTTTTTTTTCTCTTGATAGTATTAGAACTTTTTTTCTTCAGGGTTCACTAATATGAATTAGTTGCTATTGATTGCGGTCAGCAGTGAGTGACCAGATTGATATACCGTTTAATGCACGACGAGTAGATGATTCTTGGTGTGGATATTCGGTTTTGCGGTACTATTTGATGACTCATCCAGATTTATCCACGATTTTCACCTCTTTGCATTATCGTAGAGAATGTACTTTTCGTTACAGATCACATTTTTATGTAGGGGATAGGGGACCTAATACTCTCTTTCTCAATTTTCCCTAGCTTGTGTACACGTTTATAAATGACTTGTGTTACTCCATGGGCCTGACTTAAACTCCATGTGCAATTTGCGATAAGGAGTTTTTTTCCAGCGGTGCTTCCAATTTTACATATTCCAGTTTTTTGGTTGTCCCGGACGTTCTGTATTATTTTAGTCAAAGTTTCGTTCGGAATTGGTGGAATCACTTCTTACAACTACTGTATCATCGAAACAGGGGAGAAAAGAAAGTCTTTATTTTAGAGATGTGTCTAGATTTTTTTAGATAATGGACATAGAACAGTCAGACATTTACAGAATGAAAGGAAATTTACATTGCATTACATTACAGCTATCGATCCAGAAATTATGCTATGAGAGCTGATACTTGTGAGAAACATGTCATCACTAGTAAGCATCAGATGAAGTTTAAATGCAGCTCGTTATATATCCTAAATGTTCTAGGCTGTTACTAAGCCGTATATGCAAGCTCGTCCAAATGCAGTGCAGTTTGACTGTTTAACTGACTGACCACCGGTAAGAACCTCAAGTTTATCACGGATAAAACATGTATAGGGTGGCATTGGTCAAACCCCATTCAGTCTTACCCTAGCCGCCAGTAACTTTAAACGAATTTGAAGCATATGTATAGCTGCCATATCTTGCTTCAAGAAGACATAGATCACAGATGACATATATCATCTAATTCGATTCATATCTCACATAGTTCTAAAGTGTTATAATAATAGTAGCGTATAGTAGTAGTAATAAGTAGAATTTGTTTTGTTATTAGTAATCATATCATCAGGGTATACACAAAAATTTCAAAGTTAATCCATTAAAATAAATTTTTAACTCTTGCTTTTTTTTGTCCCCCAGTAATTTTGTTTATTTTTTTTATTCGCGTTCATTGCCCATTTTCAAAATCCATACAAATCGTAATACACCTGTACTTACATAAAAGAATATAACTAACAATACTTTTTTAAAATTAAGTATAAAAATGAATACAGTTTAATAGTTTTTAAATGCTTTTTAAAGCCTGCCATAGAGCAACCAAAAAAATCCAGTCTACACTTATTTCCAATGGAGACAATCCGCCAGATATGTCAAAATTTCCCATCAATGCAACGATGATGATTCGTAGCGAATAAAATGGAATTTCTAATACCTTTTGGTGGAACCCTTATATCTATTAAATTCAAGAGGCCATGGCAGATGATAATTCCATTAATGATCTTGTATAACATAAAAATATCGGCCCTATCCCTATGTAAAGACAGAGTCTTCAGTCCCAGCATATCTGCCACTTGGCCAATGAACCGTACATTCTTGAAGAGATCAAACCTGTGTGAAAGGAACCTGAAGAATCTGTTCTGCGCCACTTTCACTCACCAGAGTGCACTGTATGGGGACCAGACACCAGAAAAGTACTCGAGGATAAAACGTACCAGAGTTACATACAATAGCCTGAAACTAGATACATTTTATAAGCTTTGTTAATAATGTTTTCATATGTCATGTGGAAATCCATCCAGGTCTCCAGAATCAATCCCCAATCCCAAATATAATTCACACGTTCTAAAACAATGTTGCTTATAGAATAATTACAGGAGAGATGCTTCAATTAAATGTAATGTGTTTATATTTGCTGATATTTAATTGCGTTTAATTTCTCACACACCAATTGTTGATTTTATCGAGATGCACCTACAAAGCCACTGAATTTTCCCGGCTACATATTTTTATGAAAATCATGAGCTGGAAATTTCAAAACTTAAATCGTTTATATAAATGTTAAATAAGATGGATCCTAAATGGTTTCCCTGAGGTACGCCTGAGCTAACGATAATATCAGAATAACGATAATTCAGGGGTGATGAATAACCTCTAATACAAACATCAAATATGATCTAAACCAAGAAGGATATGGTCGAACGCTCTTGAAAATTCACTTTATATACCGTTAACCTGACATGTATCCTCCAACGCACCCAGCACATATTGGGTGTACAAAATTAAGTTAGTAGCAGCTCAGACCCGATATATGGGATATAAGGGGTACGGGGTAAAAGGGAAAAGACTTTCGTAAATTTAACCAACGATCCTTCACGTTATTTTTATGTGAAAAGTTTCCTACCAGAGTCAAAAACCCAAGGGTTTCCGCGAAAAAAAAATAGAAAATTATTATGTAACCAGTCGAAAACACATAAAAACTATTAACATTTTAAGCAAAAATGTATAAAAGCATATTTAGCAAATATTAACTGGTTACTACTTAACAAATAAACTAACGAACATTGTTAAAACAATAAAAAAAACGTCCGTCCCAAGTAACGTCCCAAACCAACTGCAAATAGCAACTACAAATCAACACTGCGTCCAAAAATATTTCGGTGTATCTATGCGTACATTTAAGTTCAATTTAAAACCAAAAATGTATTCTGAACGCGAATATTACGATATTCTTCTTATTTATGAAGAATCTCTCCAAAATTTCAAAAAGGTTAAGCATATTTAAGGCCAGTAATACTCAGAAAGACCGCTTCCAGCAGTTTCAGCAAGTTTCTCAAAGTCTTTTGGATATGGATGGTGTAGTTCCAAAATTTCAAGAATATAGACGGTAGCAATAAATCGGTCCGTAAGTCGAAGAACAAATTTTACATCCTGTTGAAGAGGATTCTACCAGAAGTGCTTGAGGTGTCGGAGTTTTTCATCAGTTTCATCAGGTCAGTTTTTCACAGTAAAAGAGCAATTAATCTACCCTTATCAGGTACAAAGGATACAAGCACCCTCATCCGTTAATTTTTCACCCAGGCAAAACTATTGGGAATGGGTTATTTAGTTATTACACCAAAACCAAATGAAACCAATTTTTTGTTCAATATTTTATCAACCGACAAAGCTCCTCTCATGAGAAATGGAATGGACATTTTAAACAGTTACTTTACTAAAATTTAATGTTATTTTACTAAAATGAATCATGTGTTTCTTAATATAACGTAAATCGTTTAAAATGTATTATAGTGTGAAAAATTAGGGCTAATATATTCAACTTTGACATTAAACGGCAATAATGTGTAAGTTTTCCTTTTTTTTTTGTAATAAAACAAACCAAATTTATACTAAAATCTGTGGAATAACTTGCTATTAAAATATTACATTTTATTTTCTGATAAAACCTTAAGAGGTTAATGCAACAAAAAACTGAATTATTTCGATCGATTCCTTTTGGCTTCATTACCAGTATTTAATAAAATTTCTGACCTGTTTTCCGCGGAAATGGTTGCATTTTAGATTTGGATGACGGATTTTTTCGTCAAAAAAAAAGATTAAAGAATCGTTGGTTAAATTTACAAACGTGATTTTCTTTACACCCTGTATATAAGCTTGTCCGAATCTCAGCTTTCAGCAAGAACATCAGGCAGCATACAATTCGTCATACAGTGCACCTACTATAGTGATATACAACTGACCGGCAAGATTATCCCGATTTATCACCTATAGTAATTGTATGGCATAGCATTGTTCAAACTCGTAAGTTATTGCCTCAGCAGCTCACCAATTTAAACGAACTTGAAGCGCATGTACAGCTGTAGCTGCGGTATTTTGCTACAAGAAGGCATGGATGATCTTATTCGAATCATGTCTCAGAGAGTTACAAAGTGTTGTAATAACTATAATGCACCTACTCAATATTAATTATTAATTAATCATACAAGTAGTGCCTCTTTGGGCTACTAGGTGACGTTAATTTAATTATATTAACGTCATCAGTGTCATCTCGACGAATTTACGTCACTTAATAACCACCACCTCGTAAACAACAGCTTACTTTTTTAATCTACTTTAAGCTCGATCATACAAGCGATTGAAGTCTGAAGTACAAGTCGATTGAATATGCGGTAATTTTATAGCTTAATTACTGTTTACCTTATTTATCTGGCGGTAATTACCGGATTCGTAAATTCTTTTACGACGGTTTCCGTATCAACGTTTGACGACGCTTAAACGAGGATATTATCCCTTCAATAACTATTAAACGGTGATGGATACGATTTTTATTTGCGATAAAATTGTTCGATTAGAGACGTGGATAGTTAATGTGTTATTACATTTTGTTCTTGTTTTTCTTTGTAGATAAAAGTTATATACAGGGTCTTTGTTAATTAGTTGTAGTTTATGTTTTGAAAACAAAATCAATATCAAATATATGCCTTTTGCAGTTTTTTTAACCGCAAAACCCATCAAAGGCCTTCCCTTTCATGCTAATCGTGTTGTCAACATGTCTTCGAAAAAATACGGACCCAAAAGGTCCAGTAGTCCCACCACAGAAGATAAATTGTTTCTACGACACCTGAAACGCAGTATATATATATATATATATATATATATATATATATATATATATATATATATATATATATATATATATATATATATATATATATATATATATACATTGACGCAAACGAACATTTCAGGAGTACAACACTAAAAAATCCCCAGAATGTCAACAGCTGTTTGACAAGACTAGAAAACAGACCGCAAAGCTTATCAGGCAAAGTAAGAGGAAGGACATGAAGGAACAACTAGACTCTATATAGGAGAATTTCCGCAATTCACGAGAGAACTTTATAAGACTTTCGCAAGAGAAATCCGTGGATACACATCCCAAAATTTTTGCTTCAGAAAGCGGAATGGAAAATTACTGCTAACCATTCAGGAGAATTGCCAGCAGCTGGAACACTATTTCTCCGATCTCCTCAATTGCCCCGAACGCGACACAACATTCCCCAAGGAAAATTATATCTATACTCACACAGAATCACACAACCAACAGAGGAAGAAATGCACAGGCACATACGCAAACTAAAGAATAACAGGACATGGTGAAGATGGCAGCGATCACCGCGGAACTATTGAAAAACCTCGGACCAAATTCACTGCGGGAACTCACACAAATTATCATGAACATCTGGCAAACAGAAAAATTGGCAGATAAATTGAAATGTGCTCTTATCCACCCGCACAGAAGGGAGCCAGAACAGATGTGAACAACTACAAAGGATTTTTTTTCGCCACTATCTAAAACTCAAAAAATATCAAAAATACCTGTTCTTAGGTAAAGAAAGAATCAATTAAATAAAGGAAAAAAAATATATGAACACGCCACAATCATTCAAACATTACTTAAACTACAGATGAATATCCTTACTGCAAGTCACTTACAAAATCCTCTCACCATGTCTTCTTCAAAGAACAACTAGAACACAAAATTGGCGAGTACCAGGCAGGCTTTCTCCCTGGTCGCTCATGCACTGAACAACTCTTTAACTTAAAAACAATAGTGAAATACAAAGCTATCAGGAACGTCCCAATTATCTGCACATTCGTGGACTTCAAGAAAGCATACGACTGCATCGACCGAAAATATCTGAAAGTGTCTGTCAAGAACAAGGACTCTACCCCAAAACAGTATGATCGATCATGCAAACACTGACCGACACAACCTCTAAAGTGAAATTTATGAGAGAAATTTCCGAATACTTCCTAATTAAAACCGGAGCACGCCATGGAGATGGGTTATCCCCACTCCTCTTCAACCTGGTCCTGGACAAAGTTATAAAAGAATGGGAAAAAGAACTGAAAAATCAAACACACCGGAAATCAATACGACTCGAACGACCCAAAAACAACATAGAAATCTTATGCCTAGCCTTCGCAGACGACCTAGCCATACTCGCAGACAATGAAACAAGGGCAACCAAATACATAGAAGTGCTCAAGGAATGTGCAAAGAAAGTCAGCCTACAAATCTCCTTTCAACAAACTGAATTCTTCTGCTCAAAATTAGATATCCAAAATTTGAACACCAAATACTGCAAGATAAATAGGATCACTCACTTCAAATACCTGGGCGAGGTCCTCGAATCCACAGGAGGAGAGAAAATAGCACAGAAGTCTCGATTACAGAAGATGAAAAGAGCACACGGCAAGACACACAATATATACAATAAGAATGCGTGCCACACACGCAAAAATTAGTCATTACAATACAGTAATCAAACTAGAGGTACTATATGCAAGCGAGATACTAGATAGCAAGATAGATAGAGCGGCATAGAAAACATACTAAAAGAAGAACGCAAAATTATGAGGAAAATTCTCGACCCAAAACTAACAGAGGAAGGATACAGACTATATTACAGAAAGACCACAGAGAGAATGTCCAACGTAGCGGCGGACATAAGAAAAAGAAGGTTGAAATTCTATGGACATGTCATTAGACTCCCACCGACAAGACTCAACAACAGAATACATACAAGGGATCAAGTCAACAGCACCATGAATCGCACAAATCAAAACTGATCTGGGAAAGGCACAAATGGACCCGATTGAGATTAAGGATAGAAGAACGTACAGAAACAAAATACATATGTGGAAAGTTGCATCAGAGAGCGAAGTTTGGGGGAGATCGGGGACAAGGTGGACGGAGGAGAGAAAGAGAATCCACGTAGAAAGCATGAGAGAGGTGTGGAATATCAGAAGGAACGCTCGAAAATGAGTCAGAGTGTTTAGAGAACATAGTGTCGAACGCTCTGATAGACTTGCTATTGAGAACATTTGAAAACTCAGGCTAGAAATAGAGAAACCAACTCTGAATACGTTGAGAGAATTAACGATCTGAGAGTACCTTCCGCTAGATCTAGGGTACAAAATCGAGAATTAAGGGACAGTGGCAGTAGGTTAGCATTACGTTATAGTCCAAATGTCAATTATGCCCATCTTAATGTTCAAATAGGTAAAATTGATGATGTGTGCAATAAATACAATGCAAAAGAAGCTATATTGAAGCTATGTGACTTTATCTGTGGAATAAATTAGAATTTTGAAGTAACTGAAGAACTAGAAAGGTCAGCAGCACTGATGAGTTTGAAGGGAATTTTTTTTAACAATAATATAACAGAACTGTAATATAACAGAAAGAATCGATATGGTTTTGAGTATTGCATGTTAATAATTGAGAGTGCTACATTTAAATCGGTTGAACCACTACTTTTAAACATATCATTATCTCCAAGAATTGAACAAATCGATGGCTATCCTCTTGCAGCGCTTTTCTTTCAATAGAATACTGAATGCAAATACATTATTGCTAGCTTTGAACTTTTAGACTAACATTTTTTCCAGTTAATACGTGCACATTAAGGTCACAAATTAATTTAGTGCTTTTATATTTCATTCTTAGATAACTTTCCCTCAAATGTGTATAATTTCACGACTTTTGTGGTTTGTAATTTGTTATTTGTCGAAGCAGATAACCTCATAAAATATTGGGGCATCAAGATGATGCTTGTCTGATACTGTATTTGCAGTTATGTGGTGCACAATGAATCAGTTGAATGGTGCACGCTGGGTCTACGTACTGTACGTACGTCCCAGACCATTTCAATAACCGAGATGTTTCTGATACAACAATTAACTTTGTTTGCTTTTGTTAATGATAATACATGATTTTAGCAAGTTGAGGTGATACACCTAAATTATATCATCTCAATATATAAACCCACATCTTTACCAGAAAGATTGCCGGATTTAACGGCATGTGATTTTTATTTGTCGGGTTATTTGAAGTGCAAAATCGAGCGATGTAAAGTTTAGGTTGTATGCAGGAATTTCATATGCGTTCAACTGGAGTATGAGGGAGAATTGTTCTTAACTTGTTTGGACGTATAAGGTCCGGCTGCAGAAAACTCATCATCGCATATATTCGACCTAGATTCGAATAATAGAAGTCCATATCGACATCTTGCTCAAATAAATGTATGCACGAAAACTATCATTATACGTGGAACAACGCTGGTACGAACATGGGTACTTGGTACTTATCACTGAAAATGGTTTTATTATGGTAAATGGTAAAACATGCATTTTGAACGCATCAACCGCTTCTTCTGGCTTCGAAAATCACTGACCACGTGGTTTATTCTTCACGGACGAGAACAAAAAGAAATCATTGGGTGCCAAATTAGGACTGTACGATGGATGATCCATCAATTCAACCGGTCAAATATTGAGTTGTTTGGTCCTATGTGTGAGAGCTCGTATTGTCATGGTAAAGGATGGTCCTGCATCGCTGGTTGTTTTTTCTTATTTCTTCAAAGACTCCCGGCAAATAAATGGTTGTGTACCATTCTGAATTGCCCGTTCTACGGTTCTCTAGTGACACTATAGCCACATACACATTTATCCCAAAAACCAGATGACCATTTGCTTCGAAATGCTTCTTGTGCGAACAATTTTTGTTGGGTTTGGCTCATTTTGTAAGACTCATACAGACGACTGCTGTTTTGGGCTCATACGCATAGATCCAAAATTCGTCACCTGTATAGATGTTATACACGGCTTTTGACGAACCAGGATTGTATTTTTTGAGCATTTCTTTGCACCAATCAACACGAGCCTTGTTTTGAGTGATTTTCAAATTATGCTGAATCCATCGTGCACAAATATTTTTCACGTCTAAATGTTCATGTAAAATCTTGTGTATGCTTATCATACCAATGCCCAGAGATGCCTCAATTTCTCGGTATGTCACGTGATGATCTTGTTTTATCAGTTCGCGCACAGCACCGATGTTTTCTGACACAACAATCGAGTTTGGACGACCTTCTTTAAATCCGCCCGAGAACGAACGATGGCCACGATTGAATTCACTAAACCAGTGATATACAGTGGTTTTAGATGGTGCTTCATCGCCAAAAGTCGAAGTGAGTTGATAGATGCACTGTTGTTGAGATAACCCACGTCGAAAATCGTGGTAAATTATCGCACGAAAATTCTCAGGAATTAATTCCATTTTTTGACGGAAATTAGAAGTCATTAAACAACACAAATAGCATTCCTATGACAAAACGTTCTCGGTACGTTTACAGTCAACAATCTCAAACTTTACGATGTATATGTCAGATGGTGCCTAGCAACACCATTGTTGACCATAATTAGCAACCCTCATAAAGTCACGGATTTCGATACTTATTCTTATTCTGCACTGGTATTTACTTACTTATACTGAAAAATTGAAAACCCTCCAGCTAGTCTTGTGTTACCAATTTTTTTCCTGATGCAAGATAAATGCTCCGGTATAATCTACACCAGGGGATTTTCTAGTAGCGACGAATATTAGCGAAACTTTGCGAAAGTTACCTGACTTGCATGGATCTGGTTGTTACTAACCAATCGGGATGTCTTATGAGCCAAAGGCAGAATTTTATTTCAAAATGTTTGGAGTTATCAGTAAGTGATTGCAAGAAATTTCGATCAAAGTTGAGAGCCGAATAATACAACATTTTTTATTAGAGCTTGATAAACCAGGCGAAAAACCAACAAAAACCATTTTTGTTGATTTTGCAGGCTAGAGGATATAGTAGTTTGAAATTACAGTATCCATTGCAGTTCGTTCAGCAATTTGACTTTATGAATCTTCCTGCTATTATTTTTGAGGAGCCCTCAACAAGTGCCAACACAAACAGTGAATTTTGTTTATTTCACTTTCACCTTCTTAATAACAGCTTTTAATTTTTTCGAATAGCGTAAAGCCTGTTTTACTGATAGTGTGGCGTTGAATCCAATAGATAATGTGCGATTTTAGCAAATTATAAAAATGCCCCTTAACGTACTTTTATTCCAATTTTATTCCAATTGTCAGCATCATATTCAAACAACAGTAAATATAAAAAACGGGAAATAACCAAATTAAAATATGTTACTATTGCCTTGCAGATAATTACTACCCACGTTTGAGTACAAGGAAACTATTATCATCACTTATTTTTTATTGCATAAAAAAAACAATTATTAAATATTTCCTGACCTTGGTTGTGTTACCAGTGTTTCCATATTGTGATATCTTAACATGTTCTATATTATTTCTTTAAAAACTTCAAATTTTCTCTTTCAATTCATGATTTTTAATTTAAAAATATATCTTTCAGCATTCTCTTCTAAAACTTTCTTTCCTCATGTTTTTCCGGCATCTTTTTTCCTCTTAGATAATATTTGTTTACATTGAGTTAAATGTTACATAGTTCAATTCATGTATTTATCGTAGGTCATCTGTAGGTCATCTGTAGTAATACCAAGATCTATACAGGTTTAATCTAATCCACTAACATTTTGGATAAGGTCCAAAATGTTAGTCTTAAATGTAAGCTTTAACTAGACGTCGTTCTCAAGAATTGCTTATTGGTCGAAAATCTTGAGAATTGTTGTCAAAATGATTTGCTTTTGCTATCTTACAAAATCCAATTATCACAAAAACTGAGCCCTAGAAACCATTAAAATTTAGTGAATACAGTAATGCGACGTAGGAGCTGAGCAGTAAAACAATTTTTGACAGAAAAGCGAAATAACTTAAATATTTATTAAGTGTACCGAATAGAGATTAAATAACTTTATATTGTACCCCGTAGCTATATAAAATAATTTTGCAAATGAAGGTGACTTTTTACTTTTATTTTTCATAACAGTATTACTTTTATAATATCCGTTGTTCAGATATCAAGTTAAAAGCCGGAAGATATGCTGCATATTATGATATATATCGAAAGTGTATGCTGCATGAATTTCGGAATTTTAGCAATACAACAGCAGCTAAAAAGACCTAACCCATTTGTTTAAACTCTTGCTTCATCTCTGGCGTGTAATGGTGATAGTTTATGTTTCATCTACTGTTATAAAACATTGAAGAAATTCAGTAGAATCGCTTTTAAATAAGTCTAACCACTCTTAAGAAGTGTTTATTGAAAGGCGTATTTAGTCAACTGTTAACAGACGAAGCATTCATCGAACGGAAGACATGTTCATACTCAAAACATCATGTAAAAACATGGTCTATCGAGATATTTAAAATGTCAGTAAGCTCGCGATTTTTGGCAGTCGTAGTGGTTTTTGGGCGTCAGGAGTCATCATCTTCAGTGGGTGTACGAACAAGTTTTTAATATTCAGTAGCTAATGTTTTTCACTGTCGGAAACGAAAGAGATTTACCCTTTAAAATTAAATCTATTTTTTTGCATGCTCGTCGAGTTTAAACTTCTTAAAAGAAAGTACTTTAGAAAAGTTTGAACTTCTATTTTATCAAGTTTTTAGTAAATGTTAAAATTTATTTGCTTTACTCTATTGCCATATTTAAGCAACTAAACGCGCACGTCTACAGCTTTACAGAAAGAAATCTAACGAATCATACTTAACAAATATCATTCGTTTAGTCACACTTGGACTATCTCTGCGTCAAGCTAAAACCTTACGGAGAACTTATCTCTAATTTATGACAATGTTTTGGAAATATTTGTTTCGGATCCTTGCTAGGAATGTACGGAATAAATCGTACTAAGGACTGGTGGAATTATCATGTAAAGAATGCCTAACGCCTCTGCAAATATTCTGAAACGTATATTCATATTCTTATACAATATTTAAAGCACGTTTTATCCTTAATGAACGTCTTCGGACGACTGCTTTGTGGTTGAAGCGTGTAAATCAGTAATTTATTAGGTCCTTATTTTTATAATTAATATTTTTTAGTTGCTATGAACATTACAACGCTATTATTACTTTTATCGGTTACGAAAAATACGCGTTTTCGTAAAAAAATCGCGCGAACCTATGGATCAGTCTTATAATACCACTTGCAAGTCACTATTGAACTTTTCTTTAGAAATTCTTGCTTCGGGAAGTGGTTAAGCCGGCTGTCGCCTGTACTGATTCGGTTCTTTGACATCGTCACCATCCAAGCTTATCGATCGGCATTCGGTCGCATGCTGCAAAACACAAATAGCTCGACCCTTTCAGGCAATATTAATCGGCGCCACTTTTCGCGATCGTTGCAGATTCGCCAAGTGCAGATCGGGCTTTGCCGCCCATTTTGACCTACGAAAATTAATTATACCCCCCTTCTCTTCCTCTCTCCTCCAGCCCGATGCTATTTCACCCACATCCCCAACTCACTGACGACGCTTCGCTTCTTACCTAATGGATTTTAAAGGCCTTAGTACGATATAATTAATCGATGATGTCTCGGTCGATGTTATGTATGGCCAGTATCGATAAAGTGAAGTCAATATCGATTATCATGATTTTTTATATAAAAAAGGAACATACAACTTTACCCCTCTGTTATATTTAATAATTACATAGTTCAACAATATTTCTAACTCTTATAATTGACATTCACATTTTATCAGCTATGTTATTCCTCGAAATATAGACCATTGTTTTCGATGACCGTAATGATGAGTTTTTGGAGGCGAAATACTCCACCAGTCAGTTTTTACCTCCTCTTTAGTTTTGAATTTTTTTCCTCACAGAAAAGGAGCCATGGACCGGAACAAGTCGTAATCCGACGGAGCGAGGTCAAGACTGTGTGCTGGATGGAGAAGAAGTACAAAGTGAAGTCAGTGAAGGTGTGTTTTGCTGTCGGAGGACTTTTTTACGGTGGATCCAATCTGAATTTTTTCCGGCCAGAACAGCGTGTACCCTGTAGTGTTCAAGAACTAGTTGAACTAAATAGAGTTCTAAATGTATCGCTCTAACATCAAGAACCAACACAAAGTGAATTATTACGATTTGATATTCCCCCATTTCTTCAAGAATCATGTCTCCCTCCCGGAATTTTTGGAACCAGAGCTGAGCGGTGAGGACTAATACGACACCTTCCCACTCTACTTTGCAAATCTCACGAGCGGCGTCAGTCGCTTTGAAGCCTGTTTTAAAATAATGTCTTAAAATTGTCATAATTTCCAGACTTATTTCACTCATTCTATTTAGTTAAACCGCCGACAGAAGAAATAGCAATGGAGTTACTTTAATGCTGAAGAACAAACGTTTATTTGTCGGAGCAAAAACGTTGAAATCAGATTAAACCTCTGAGGAGTAAAATATAATTCTTTATTCATAAGCAAAGAAATTCTCTTTGCATCGCAGTCCACATTCTCGCAAAGATTGACTGCAACTGCAAAAGCTTATTGTACATTTTACGATTGCTGTTGAACCATGGTCTCATGGATGTCCAGAATGAGTCTATTCCAGCTCTCTAAAGTTTTGAATATACTATGCGGTTTGCTCTTTCTAATATGAAGATTATACCTAAAGGGCAGAACTTCATTTTTCGAGTTTATGCGGTGAAAGTCCCATGGAATTGCTAGATTACGATGAATTTTGAATGATTTTCTTTGTGCCTCATTTTTCTTGGTTTGTTTTCGTTGTGATAAGTGAGCGTTTTCACCATTTTGAATGTTATGGATATATATATATATATATATATATATATATATATATATATATATATATATATATATATATATATATATATATATATATGCATGCTGAGGACAGAATAATTTCCGTTTTAGAGAGGGATATGGAGGTTGTGGATCACTTTATCATGGCATCAATTAACCATAGAATGGCACGAGCAAAGGTTAGGATAAACTGTCGAAGAGAACATACAAGAATGGTAAGATCAAAGAAGGGCAACGTGAATTCAGGGAAGCTGCTTCAGAAGGGCAGCGATTTTGAGATTGCTTTGTCGAACCTCTTTGCTATGTTGCAAGATCCAGAGAAGATGGAAATAACAGATCAGTATGAAAAAATCATCGACAATGTGCTTGAAACGGCTGCTGCAATAGCACCAACAGAAAAATGTTTCAAACAATCAAAAATCTCCATTGAGACCATTGACTGAATGAAAATACAGCGTACAATGAGGAATGTAGGGGGTCTTTTTGGCAAAGTCGAGTACGTTGAGTTTTGCAAAACTCTGAAAAACGTATTCGATAGGAAACGCGTCGGTTCAATATCCAGCTAGTGCAAAAAAACGCTAGAAGAAGACAAGGGAATAAACAAAGCTAAACACAAGCTAAGAAATATAAGGACAAATGTTTGCCTTAATACGTGAGGATGGCATAATATGCAGGGAACATACGGAAATGTAAGAGGTTATCAGAAGATTTTATTCAAGTTATATGAAGATCAGAACCAGTCCAAGAAAGCAATATCCACGGAAGAGCAAATGCCAGATATCCTGTTGGATTAAGTGTCAAATGCTATAGAAGCGATGAAGAATGGAAAGACCCTAAGAAGGGACAGTGTAACGGTGGAAATGTTAAAAGCTGGTGGTCGAACTTTGCATAAAATACTGGCAAAGTTGTACTCAAAATTCCTCAAACAATAAAAAATACCCAACCTATGGAAAAATGCTGAAGTGATTCTTCTTCATAAGAAAGGAGCACAGGAATAATAAGCCTCCTATCAGTAATGTACGAAGTTTGCACCAACATAATATCTAAAAGAATGTTAAGAACAGTGAATGACACTACAGTGACAGTTCACATGGATGGCCTTGAAGTGAAGATCAATATAGAACGAGGTTTTAGGCAGTGTGACTCAATATTACCTGTTCTTTTCTCAGCCTGCCTTGAAGAGTTATACCGTAATCTGAATTAGGAACAAAATAGAATAAAAATCTATGGTGCATACTTAATTCACCTTAGAGTTGCAGATGATATCGTTCTCCTGTCACAAGACCCAGATGAAGTACAAAAACACATACAATAGCTGCCAAGGGCGAGAGAACCATTTGGCTTGAAAATAAACCTGAAAAATAGTCAGGATATGTTCAACAAATTTGCTGAAAACAGAAGAATGTCTGTTTTGCGAAGCGATTTAGAGGTTGTAGATCACGACTTATATCTTGAGCAAATGTTTTTAATGGAGGGTGATACTGCCCGGGAAGTGGAACGGCGTCTTAAGTATGGCTGGCCGGCTTTTGGCAGGCTCAACATACTGTTTAAGAACAAACTCCCACTTTGTCTTGGTGAGTATCCAAGTTAGTTTGTAAGTCAGAACCAACAGGACGCACTGTCCAAAGACGTTTTTTTCAAGCGAAGTGGGAGTTTGCTCTTAAACACTATGTTGAACCTGTCAAATGCCTGCCAGTCACATTTAAACACGCCGTCCCACTTCCTGGGCAGTATCCCCTTCTATTGAAATTCCCTGCCCATGATAAAGTGATCCACAACCTGCATATCCCTCTCTAAAACGGAAATTATTCTGTCCTCAGCATGCATATATATATATATATATATATATATATATATATATATATATATATATATATATATATATATATATATATATATATATATATATATATATATATATATATATATATATCATCATCATCATCATCATCATCATCATCATCATCATCATCATCATTAGCCCGTATCGATCCACTGCAGGATGAAGGCCTTTTCAGCATGCTTCCAACCTTCACGGTCCTGGGCTTTCCTCTGCCACTCGGGTCCAATATACTTAACGATGTCATCAATCCATCGTGCTTTCGGTCTTCTTCGCGGACGTTTGCGATCAAGCGGTATCCACTCCAGGATTGCCTTGGTCCATCTGTCGTCCCATCGCCTCGCTATATGGCCTGCCCATCTCCATTTCAACTGTTTTACTCTTCCAATGATGTCACAGACTTTTGTTTGTTCCCTGATCCATGCGCAGGGCTTTCTGTCTCGTCTTGTAATGCCAAGCATACATCTTTCCATTCCCCTCTGTGCCACCCGAAGTTTTTGAATTGATTGCGATGTGAGTGTCCAGGTTTCACTTCCGTATGTCATAACGGGTAGAACGCACTGATCGAATTTTCTTTTCAGGCAAAGTGGGAGTCTGCTCTTAAACACTATGTTGAGCCTACCAAATGCCTGCCAGCCACATTTAACACGCCGTTCCACCTCCCGGGCGGTATTCCCCTCCATGGAAATCCTCTGCACAAGATATATAAAGCTGTCCACAATCTCTAAATCCTTTCCTAGAATTGAAATTCTTCTGTCCTGAGCGAAGTTATTGAACATAACCTGACTCTTTTTCAGGTTTATTTTCAAGCCAAATGGTTCGCCAGCCCTTTGCAGTTCTTGTATGCGTCTTTGCAGCGCCTCTGGATCTTGTGAAATGAGTATAATATCATCTGCAAATCTAAGATGGTTTAAGTTTGCACCATTGATCTTTACACCATCCTGTTCTCAATCCAGTTTACGGAATACTTCTTCAAGGCCAGCCGAGAAAAGAATAGGCGATATTGCGTCACCCTGCCGTACACCTCGTTCTATATTAATTCCCACTTCAAGAGCATCAAGGTGAATTGTGGCTGTAGCTCCATCATATATCGATTCTAATAGGTTTACATAGGCTCTCTCTACACCTTGGCTAAGCAGTGCATCCATTATCGCATGCTTTGAGATGGAATCAAATGCTTTTTCGTAGTCGATAAAAGCCAAGCACAGTGGCATGGTGTATTCGTTGTGCCTTTCTATGACCTGCTGTACAACCTGGATGTGATCCATTGTACTGAATCCACTTCTGAATCCTGCTTGTTCTCTTGGTTGTGCGTCATTCAGTTTTTTTAATATTCTTTTAGAAATTATCTTAGTGAAAACTTTGTACATCACTGATAGGAGGCTTATTGGACGGTAGTTCTTTAAATCTTCCTGTGCTCCTTTTTTATGTAAAAGGATCACTTCTGCATTTTTCCATAAGTCCGATACTTTTTGTTCTTTGAGGCATTTTGAGTATAATTTTGCCAGTGTTTTATGTAACGTCCGACCACCAGCTTTTAGCATTTCGACAGTTACACTATCCTTTCCTGGAGCCTTGCCGTTCTTCATCAATTCTATAGCATTTGTTACTTCCTCCACTAGGATATCTGGCATTATATATTGTTCTTCCGTGGGTATTGCTGTCCCTGACTGGCTCTGATCTTCATATAACTGGGAATAAAACCTTCTGACAATCTCTATATATATATATATATATATATATATATATATATATATATATATATATATATATATATATATATATATATATATATATATATATGTATATATATATTATCCCTCTCTAAAACGGAAATTATTCTGTCCTCAGCATGCATATATATATATATATATATATATATATATATATATATATATATATATATATATATATATATATATGCATGCTGAGGACAGAATAATTTCCGTTTTAGAGAGGGATATGGAGGTTGTGGATCACTTTATCATGGGCAGGGAATTTCAATAGAAGGGGATACTGCCCAGGAAGTGGGACGGCGTGTTTAAATGTGACTGGCAGGCATTTGACAGGTTCAACATAGTGTTTAAGAGCAAACTCCCACTTCGCTTGAAAAAAACGTCTTTGGACAGTGCGTCCTGTTGGTTCTGACTTACAAACTAACTTGGATACTCACCAAGACAAAGTGGGAATTTGTTCTTAAACAGTATGTTGAGCCTGCCAAAAGCCGGCCAGCCATACTTAAGACGCCGTTCCACTTCCCGGGCAGTATCACCCTCCATTAAAAACATTTGCTCAAGATATAAGTCGTGATCTACAACCTTTAAATCGCTTCGCAAAACAGACATTCTTCTTTTTTCAGCAAATTTGTTGAACATATCCTGACTATTTTTCAGGTTTATTTTCAAGCCAAATGGTTCTCTCGCCCTTGGCAGCTATTGTATGTGTTTTTGTACTTCATCTGGGTCTTGTAACAGGAGAACGATATCATCTGCAACTCTAAGGTGGCTTAAGTATGCACCATAGATTTTTATTCTATTTTGTTCCTAATTCAGATTACGGTATACCTCTTCAAGGCAGGCTGAGAAAAGAACAGGTAATATTGAGTCACACTGCCTAAAACCTCGTTCTATATTGATCTTCACTTCAAGGCCATCCATGTGAACTGTCGCTGTAGTGTCATTCAGTGTTCTTAATATTCTTTTAGATATTATGTTGGTGCAAACTTCGTACATTACTGATAGGAGGCTTATTGGGCGGTAGTTTTTTAAATCTTCCTGTGCTCCTTTCTTATAAAGAAGAATCACTTCAGCATGTTTCCATAGGTTGGGTATTTTTTATTGTTTGAGGAATTTTGAGTACAACTTTGCCAGTATTTTATGCAAAGTTCGACCACCAGCTTTTAACATTTCCACCGTTACACTGTCCCTTCTTAGGGTCTTTCCATTCTTCATCGCTTCTATAGCATTTGACACTTAATCCAACAGGATATCTGGCATTTGCTCTTCCGTGGATATTGCTTTCTTGGACTGGTTCTGATCTTCATATAACTTGAATAAAATCTTCTGATAACCTCTTACATTTCCGTATGTTCCCTGCATATTATACCATCCTCACGTATTAAGGCAAACATTTGTCCTTTTATTTCTTAGCTTGTGTTTAGCTTTGTTTATTCCCTTGTCTTCTTCTAGCGTTTTTTTGCACTAGCTGGATATTGAACCAACGCGTTTCCTATCGAATACGTTTTTCAGAGTTTTGCAAAACTCAACGTACTCGACTTTGCCAAAAAGACCCCCTACATTCCTCATTGTACGCTGTATTTTCATTCAGTCAATGGTCTCAATGGAGATTTTTGATTGTTTGAAACATTTTTCTGTTGGTGCTATTGCAGCAGCCGTTTCAAGCACATTGTCGATGATTTTTTCATACTGATCTGTTATTTCCATCTTCTCTGGATCTTGCAACATAGCAAAGAGGTTCGACAAAGCAATCTCAAAATCGCTGTCCTTCTGAAGCAGCTTCCCTGAATTCACGTTGCCCTTCTTTGATCTTACCATTCTTGTATGTTCTCTTCGACAGTTTATCCTAACCTTTGCTCGTGCCATTCTATGGTTAATTCCAACATTAAAATGGTTAAGGACAATACTGTTGCAATATATTGCTTTATCGTTTGATATGATGTAATCAATTTCAAAAACCTTACATTTTCAAAATTGATAGCATTTAATCCTATCTTTCTATCTGTTATTTTTAGAAGCACAGAACTTACTACATATATTATTAAAGTATAGTAGCAATAAGCCTACTCGTAAAGCCTAGTAGTAAAACCTACTAATAAAAGAATTGGTAAGAATCAAGTGGTACATAATCTGAGCTGTATGTTAGATATAGTAGAATTTCTGCCTTTAGTCCGTTTAACAATATGTAACTTGGCATTTTCCTGCTGACACGGTATATTCGTTTAACCATAAATATTAAACCATACGAAAGACATATTCAAGATATGTAAAATGATTTAATGCACAAATAAATCGATTAACTGAATTAATCTCAAACACTGGTTTGATAATAACATCCAATAAAACGTCAGGACTTATGAATCACTACAATATTGTAATATTTATTTGCATCATACAAGACACGCGTACTTAGCTTAGAGCGTTAAATATTGAGTAATTCCAGTGTTGTCTAATTTGATATAAATATGTTTTAAAAAAATTTTGAAAAACAACTAATCATTACTTCATTGACTTTACTGATTTCTTTCTTCTACAGGGTGGTCCGTAATGGTATGCCGCAAAACCTACTACGGTAACAAACATTGAAATTGACGAAAATGTTCTTCATTAACTTATGATGCGTAAGGTCTAATTATAGAGATACGCCCCTGTAAAGTTCTAAAATAAATATTCAAATTTTCTAATAATTTTTGTTACTGAATTTCTTGTTGGTGAAAAATTAAATAAACAGTAGCGTAGATAGGGGGTAGTTGTGGCATTTTTATAAATAAAAAATGATAAATCGGTGTTTTTCGAAAAAGAATCCTGTTAAATAACGGTATTTTGTCCATAAAAAGTATCTCTTCTAAATTTTTAGTAGAAGTCTCGGATTTTGAGATACTTTACAAATACAAATAATTACAATTTTAGATAACTCTGCTGTACACTAGCAAAAACATTAGTACACAAATTCATTAGTAGCCTTTGGATATTGGATATGAAAAATCGTTGAAAGTAAATGATATAGTTTGTACAAAATAAAATCAGTTGCACGTCATTAAGCACTTGATCAACATTTTGACTGCCCTGTTCCCAGATTGCGATTAAACATTATAATCTTACTTTAGCGAGTCATTTTTACAATTTAAACTTTAATAACAATTAAAAAAATCAAATCTAAATTAAATGCAAATTACTAATTAACTAAAAAATTATATTTATTATATTATTATAAATGTTATAAGTTTATATATGTTGAAAGTCTTGCAAGTGTCATCGATTTAGTACCTCTAGATAGGTTCAGCACATATAAACTGCTTCGTTCAAAAACCATCGACAATATTTTTTAATATGTGAATGGTCATAAAATTATCAATGACATCTATTTATGCTCAAAACAAAAAAAAAACAATGAAATATCTTCATACACTTATATTTGCATTATTGAGATTCTGAAAAGTAGTGACTGGAATCACTGCTATTATCATCTGCAGTATTTATAATTAACGGAAGAACTTTTTGATCAAGCATATGTTCTCTATCATACTATTTCATTATTTAATTTTCTGTATGCTTGATAATTAACCTAATTATAATTATAAACTAATTATCTCAATAACCATACTTCTTTTTAGAAGATATATTTTTTATAGGCAGAAGAGTGTTATTTGCAAAAATTTTACATAGTGTTTCTCTCTTACTATGTCTTATTTATAACAATGGCACCACTACCCCTATCTACACCACTGATTATTATTTTTTTCACCAAACCTAACCAAATTATGCCCCATACCGACTTGTACTACACCAGCTAGTTTCAGGATTTTATTTAAAACCGTTTCAAAATTACTTAGAAATTTCAAATGTATTTTAGAACTTTGCAGGGCCATAACTCTGTAATTGACTAAAAGTTAATTTGAAAAAAATCATTTTAGTGCTTACTGCCGTGGTAGGTTTGGCGACATCCTATTACGAATCACCCTGTATACAGGTTTAATCATAATCATATTGATTCTAGTTCCCTCTAAAACCTATACAAAATAAAATAAGAAGAAATACATTTGATGATTGCGACAGAGAGAAAGAAATTTAATACCATTCATGGCAGGGTTGTTATTTCAAGATAACCTCCCACCTCCAGTTCATATAGTTCCTCCTTTGATATACAGTAACGAAATTCTCCGACAATAAACAGAAGCGTCGTATTTTAACTCCGACGAACAAAAGGATTTGGTTTCCATCTCTCTGACGCCTAGCTAATTTAATTTACAACTTACTACGAACGGACTGAAAATAAATATATTGGATTGACCAAAAAAGTAATTACTTTTTCAATTATACTGTTCAAGGCAATTATAGAGCTATATATATATATATATATATATATATATATATATATATATATATATATATATATATATATATATATATATATATATATATATACAATATCATATATAACACTTAATTAATATCAAAAACTGAATAATTTCACTCTTATTCAATTTTTGATATTAAAATGTTATTTTGTATGCATATGCATATTACAAATGTATCGATATTCTGCGTCTTATTGACACTTTGGTCCACAAATAGGCAGTTCCGGAATTCAATCCTACTTCTGATGTTAGAAATACTGGATATAGAAATTATAAAATAAATAGGCTCGCATACAACATAACACTTTAGTAGCAAAACTGAATAAGAGTGGCACGTTATCCGAGCACCCAGAATAGAATGTCTCGACACGTCCACACTCGCCAAAAAGCAATTAGTCAATAATATCTGCAAAAGTAGATCGGTACGACGTAGTCGTTCCTAAGACTCTTTCCAGTGATCGGCAGTGACTCAATGACAACAAAAAGGAATAAAGGTAATTCTATAGAAAAGAGGCAAATATAACATGGGTTATTCTACAACATTTGGTGTCTTTATAGTAGATTTCTAATATATATATATATATATATATATATATATATATATATATATATATATATATATATATATATATACAGTGTGTCGCATTTAAGATGAAAACACCACCATATCTCCGCCATTTGAAAGAATACAGATTTGAATTTTTGCACAGTCATACAGGTGGATGGGTCTCATTTTTTAAGATATTCAACTGAAACCTGAACTTTAAACTCAGCCTACTACGAATTCACAAACAAGGTCAATCCTGAATATTTTGCTTCGCGTTAGAGATATCGAAAAAGGTTATTAGAGAAAGTTGTTCGGATTATTATTTTAACCCCATATTCCCATATAAATGATAAAATAAATGATTTCATGATAAAATTCGCATTTTCAATCTTATTTTGGTCTATACACAAAATTATTACAAATTGATTTGTTTAATTTGATAATTAGTATGCCATGGTGAGTAAAAACTTGACACATTGTCAATAGTGTCATGTATTCAAATATTTCAGTAAAATAAATAGCACTTACAAAGGTATAATTATTTTATTATTATTGGAAAACAATGTTAGGTAATTGATCAAATTTAGGAAAAAGTATATAGTATATAACAATAATACGGATGACAATAAAACGGATGAATCCGAGTAGGCTAACTAGACAAATAGGAGTAGAGCTAAAGTAGCAATAATTAAATGGATTGCTGCAATTAAAGAGGACCTACGATCAGCAAATATTTCACAAAGTGAAATTCAGGATAGAGGCTGTTTCAGACACAAGATTAACGTTTGGAAAGTTGGCCAGAGAGAAAAATTTAGGAAGACTGGAACAACTTGATCTGATGAAAGGAAAAAAGATCACAGCGAACCGAACGAATGAAATCAGTATGGGCGCAAAGGAAGGCTAACAACAACAAACGTCTATGACTACGAAAAACTCATTTGTCTCAATCTCAAAGCGGGCCATAATGGATGCATTGCTTAACCAAGGGGTAGACAAAACATATGTAAACCTAGTAGTATCGATATATGATGGGGCTACAGCGACAATTTACTTTGACGATCTTGAAGTTGGAATTGATGTAGAGCGGGATATACGGCAGGGTGACGCAATATTGGCTATTCTTTTCTCGACCTGCCTTGAAGAAATATTCCGCAATCGGGATTGTGAACAGGATGGTGTAAAGATCAATAGTGCAAACTTAAACCGTTTTAGATTTGCAGATGAAATAGTTCTTCTTTCGCAAGACCCAGAGGAACTGCAAAGATGCATTCAAGATTCTTTGATCGCAAACGTCCGCGAAGAAGACCGAAAGCACGATGGACTGGACATCGTTAAGTATATTGGACCCAAGTGGCAGAGAAAAACCCAGGACCATGAGAGTTGGAAGCATGCTGAAGAGACCTTCATCCTGCAGTGGATCGACACAGGCTGATGACCTGATATATATATATATATATATATATATATATATATATATATATATATATATATATTGTGACCTATTATTTTCTCTTTTGAAACAAAATAAAAAATATATAGATCACAGCGACGGCAGCTGTTCGCCGGGAGCACCGGGAAGAAGGTCCAGGACAGAATGAAGCCACGACAAAAGTTAAGCGCCACCCGGTTACTTCATATATCGGAAAAGACCCTGGAACCGGGAAGGGGTCTATCTTAAATTAAACGGTTTACTAGAATTTTATACATATATATTATAAAAGCACACTCAAAAAAGAACGACACAAAGCACACAAAAAAAAGGAATAACTAAAACTATCAAACAAAAGACACGGGAAGGTTTAGGGAATGTGGTTTTCCAAACCTTAGCGTGAAAGAAATCAAAAATCAAATACACAGCTCTGAATTACAACAGCTGGTCTCTATGTCCCTATTCTTTCAAATTAGAGGTTATTTCCTCTATTCTGACAATAGTAAAAATATAGATATATAACGCTAGGGTAACCAAGAATGGTCAGACGGCAAACAGATACAAAATATAAGGTGATAACGTGACCATTATCAGTATAAGAAATTATGGTAATAATGTATTTGTGAAAAATAACTGGTAATTGCAATCCTTAACGGTACATGAAAATATAATAAAAAAAAGTGTTTATCTGGCCTTATTTCCTGATGTTGTCTATCCTTACCTATCAAGGTACTGGGTGTCCAAAAACATTGAGTACGACTGCGGGCAGTCCGGTATCCCTATGTGGGGTCCCGAAATAATCTCGATCTGACCAACCGGTTACCGTGCCATGTGGCCCCAAAAAGGTGTAAGGTTTCCACGATGGGCGGGCTCTCTAATAGGTGGTCGTTCAATGGCCTGGTGTCTGTTGATCGGATTATCTGCTGCCGGGTCGTAAAAGCCTCTATAAGGATATCAGAAAAATCAACCCAAGCGTGACTTGGCCAGCAAACCTACGTACCTCGGTCGGAAGGGTAAGGCGCGAAAACGTCCGCTCACCTGGAGATTTGGAGTTAGACTGTCTTGCCTTGTCCAAAACGATACCGAAGCTCTTTCAGTTAAGAATTTGTCCGAAATAAACCTACCAGTGGTGATCAACAATTTGTGAACGCTACAATATATATATATATATATATATATATATATATATATATATATATATATATATATATATATATATAAATGCACACATGGACTTGTGTAATACTGTCATAAAACCATGCCATAGCTACACGGACTTGTGTTCTTGTTTTTTCGCCAAACATTAACGAACAGCGACTGTCCTGTGAGATCGTGTAACAAAAAC
This sequence comes from Cosmopolites sordidus, assembly GCA_031761425.1. Taxonomy (NCBI): domain Eukaryota; kingdom Metazoa; phylum Arthropoda; class Insecta; order Coleoptera; family Curculionidae; genus Cosmopolites; species Cosmopolites sordidus. The sequence goes on from JARFXV010001288.1 coordinate 359,286, forward strand.
CGGCTTCCCGGCGCTCGATATTTGGTCCTCACTCAGATAATAACCACCAGTTACATTTTGATCCTGTAGATCGAATTCCCGAAGTATAATACCTTTAAAATCGTAAAAAGAAATCAGTATTGTCTTTTCTCGTGGCTTCTGGAAACGCAATTTTTCGATTTCGGGCAGCCCTGAGGACCTCACGTAGCACTTTGGTGCTTTGTTTGAGGATCGTACTTGAAGCACTAAGTTTCATCACCAGTTATAATCGATTTATGGTCCTCATTTAAATTGTGAGAAACAACTCGAGCACAGACTCAAAATTTCGTGAATGTCTTTGGTGTATTTAATTATATGTCTTTGGTCGTATTTCATTACTCCGTTATACATCTCACAGTCGAAATCTTTTTCCGCCAACTCATCGCGATTTTTGCTTTTTGGCAATAAAATAAATATAATAATAAAATTTATTTTTTTTTTTTTTTTGATCAGTATTTAACCAACGATGCTTTACATTTTTTGAAACAGAATGTTTCTTTAAAACAGGTATGCAAAATGCAACTGTTTCCGCGGAAAACAGGTTAGATCTTGATTTTAATTTTTTTAACGTCTCGCCTTATTTATTTCGATCCATCGGAATTCAGATTTTTGTTGCATTGGCCTCTTAAGGTATTATTTGGCAATTTTTGAAAGGTTTCAGCATATATTTAGTTTGGTTTGTTTTCTAACAAAAAAAAGGAAAAAATTAATTTTCTTTCAAAAAAATTCTTAATTGACACGTCGCATCGTCATGTTTTTTAGGATATCCAATTACGAGTCCAGCGGAATTCAGTTTTTTGTTTGATTTGACGTTTTTTGAAACAATATGTAAATGTAAAATTTGTATAACTATTTATTCAAGACCTTTCAGCAAAAAGTTGGTTGGTTTTGTTACAAAAAAGAGAATCCTTTCATTATTGACGTTTAATGTCAAAGTTTAAATTATTAGCACTAATTTTTCACACTATAATACGTTTTAATGATTCACGTGACATTAGGAAACAGAAGATTAATTGTTTTATTGAATTAATTGTTCATGTCCACCATCCCATTTCTAGAGAAAAAAGTTACGTTGGTTGATAAAATATTGAACAAAAAAATTGAATTCCCTTGGTGTTGGTCAATAGTAGAATAATTACTCTTTGAGTAGTCCACAATCCAATGGGAAACTCTAATTTGTCGCGCAGCATTTCTGAGTACTTTTGGTAGAATACTCTTCAACAGGATGTAAAATTTGTTCTTCAACTTCAGAGCCGATTTCTCGCTAGCACCCACATTCTTGAAATTCGGGACCACACTCCCGTATCCGAAAGTCTTTAGGAAACCTGGACAAATATTTTCCTAGTTGAAAGCGGTATTTTTGGGGTATCATTGCCTGTAAATACAGGGTCCGTCACTCGAAGTGTTACCAATTAAAAATTCTGTATAAAAGGAATAAAACAATTTTTTTACTTTCTTATCTATCACTTTTATTTTTAAAACAAAATTTGTGACTATAGTTTCGTAAAACGACTTTTGTAGACGAAAGTAGTGTTTGAGAATGTAAAGTCGTTTTTCGAAACTATAGTCACACACATTTTGTTTTAAAATAAAAGTGATAGATAACAAAGTAAAAAATTGTTTTTTTTTTCTTTTTTAAAAAATAAACTATCACAAAGTAACGGACAAATCAATCAATAAAAATTCTGTAGTTTTGTCGATTATGAATATTTGTATGTAATATTTTTAGACAATGTTGAAAATACATCAAATTTCATGAAAAATATCTTACTGTTCAATATGACCGCCTTGCCTTTGGCGAGGATGATGGCATCAAGTCTTCTTATGAATGCATCGCACGCTGCACGAATGTGAGTCTGTGGAATTCGTTGCCATTCCTGGCGAAGCGCTGGCTTCAATGTATTCAAACTCTCATATTTTTTGTTTGACACCTTAGCCCCGAAAATGGATCACATGGAGAAGTCCATTGGATTCAAGTCTGGTGAGTATGGAGGCCATTGTTGCGAAAAAATGAACTGTGGAACGTGATTGTGTAAAAATTGTTGTATCAAATTAATTTATGGGTTAATGCCGAGTTCTGTAGAAATGTCCAACTGTTGGAACCAAATTGTTGGTGTGTCCAAGAGATCAACGCATCGTTTAACACCTTTTGTTGGTACATTAGCTGGTTCGCCTTAACGCCCTAATCGATAAAAATGAGCGGAGAGAAACAATTTGCAGTTATAACAGCCCAAACCATTACAGAAGCAAGCGCTTATTTACGCATAGCAACTCGGTTGTCAAAATTATCACTGGGCTTGGCCTTCAACCACACACGATCATTTTGTTTGTTAATGCATGGCTGAACAGTGAAATTTCCTCATCAGAAAACACCAAATTTTCGAGTTCTTTCGATAGATTTCTTTCAATTCGTGCCCTTACTTTTCGAGCCATTTCTGGTGATGTGGATTTTTTATGACCATCTCCATGCCGTTTTGCGATGCTACCAGTATTACTGTAACGTTTAATGATTCGATACACAAACATTTTGTTAACACATAAATGCTGTAGCTGGCGAACAATAACACGTTGCAATATTCCTACCAAATACAAACCAATCACACTATTACGTTTGAATTTCATTACGAATATTTCTTTTTAATTACGACGTAGAACGATATACTTTCGTACACTTGTAAACAGTATTATAAACTAAATTCTGCTGTGACCAGCTGTTCGGCAGATACAGCAGCGTGAAGTTGGTAATACTTCGAGTGACGGACCCTGTACACCTAGGTACCACTCGGAATTTTGGAGAGCTTCTTCGTAAATACGAAGCATATCGTGATATTCGCGTACATAATATATATTTTTATTTTAAATCGAACTTAAATGCGCGCATTGACATACACTGAAATATTTTTGTCGGTATTTTAAAATAATATTGTTGGCTGATTATATAGTTTATATATAGTTTATAGTTTATTGGTTAAGTAATAATTTAGTAATATTTGCTAAATATGCTTTTGCAGATCATTGCTTAAAACTTTACTTCGTTCCATCGCGTTTCTAACTTAACTTTAATAACTTTACACTTTTTTTTTTGAGAACCCTTAGCTTACGAGGACCCTTTTTTATCTAAAATAATCTTGTGCCTGTAATTGTGGTCATTTAGAATGAATTATTTATTTACCATAGCCTTAGAAAATGATCATGTAAAAGTATATAGACGGAATCCTTGAACTCTTTCAACTGTTCTGTTAATATTTCACCCACATTTTTCAATTATCTCGACAGTTTTTCAACTTTTAAAGGGCAATTAATGCTTTACCAATTCAATGTAACATGTAACTCTATTACTTCCTAAAAGCCGGCGAAAAAAGACTGACATCGAGCGAACTAGAAGAGGAAATAAATCGTGGGCGGCCACGTTTCAATATTATCAAAGATCCCGTTCAAAGGGTTGACATTTATCGATAATGACCGGGCATAATGGGAAATTTTTATGTTATCGTATTTATAGTCCTCGGAACTGTCTAAATGTGTAAATCAAGTGGAAGGTCTGAGAAAAAAAAGGATGAATATTAATGAAAAGGTTATTAGTTTTGATCAGTAAAAAAGTTGAAGTAAATTTAAAAATAGAAATTTTAATCTATAGAGCCTTCCAACACGGTTTTTTATGGTTAATCTAGTACGTATTTGACAGCTATATGTTTTAAAATTTATGGCAATATAAGATAGAATATGTCAAATAAGGATGAGATACAGAGTTATAGAAATGCGAGATTCGTAACAACATTATTATTTTGATGTAGATCACATGCCTGCTTCTTCGCATATATATATATATATATATATATATATATATATATATATATATATATATATATATATATATATATATATATATATATATATATCATCATCATCATCATCATCATCAGCCCGTATCGATCCACTGCAGGTTGAAGGCCTCTTCAGCATGCTTCCAACCTTCACGGTCCTGGGCTTTCCTCTGCCACTCGGGTCCAATATACTTAACGATGTCATCAGTCCATCGTGCTTTCGGTCTTCTTCGCGGACGTTTGCGATCAAGCGGTATTCACTCCAGGATTGCCTTGGTCCATCTGTCGTCCCATCGCCTCGCTATATGGCCTGCCCATCTCCATTTCAACTGTTTTACTCTTCCAATGATGTCACAGACTTTTGTTTGTTCCCTGATCCATGCGCAGGACTTTCTGTCTCGTCTTGTAATGCCAAGCATATGTGTATATATATATATATATATATATATATATATATATATATATATATATATATATATATATATATATATATATATATATATGCCCACAAGTTAGAGAAACGGAACCGTGGAGGGAAATATTACAGAAATCTTTCACCCTTTCTCCACGTGGTGCCACCGATTGCCTTCGCCCAACTGTCCACCATGCGACGTCACGTCTCTCTCGGGACCGGTTTCTAACCTCTTAGCCGTCATCAGCCGAGCTCCAGACGAAAGCAACGAAAGTAGTTGGGAGAGACAATCGGGGCCAGGCCAGGTCAACTGGCCATTTTAATAACGGGTTGTGATTGCACACAACTCACGCCATCATACGGCGAATTCTTGTACTAGTCAGAACCGCTCGTAACATTCTGAATGGAACCTCAGGTATAGTACCAAGTATGCCGCCCACAAGGTAGCGTGGAATGTTTCTAAATCATTCCGGGTGTCGATCCGTTGATTCTGTAAAGATTCTGTGCATCCTTTAAATTATCAATAAAAATTAGTAAGACAAGAAAACTAAGAAAACTTCAAACATCTTGAAGAATGGTAACAGGGAAAAAGTCTGGAGAAGTATATTAAAACAAAGAGGGGCAGATTAAATAGTTATATTATTTTACTTTTATTATTGTATTGTTTTATTTCTTTTATTTAAATTCAGTAAAAGAATGAAACTTGATTACTAATAGGATAACTTACTTAGCGGTTGCAACTTCTAATGCAATCTTTAATTCTTACAGCACCCATGTGAAAATATAGGAAGTAAAAATAAATCTTGGAAAACGCTGCATTATCAAACTGGTCTGAGAATAGAGTGTCACGTCTTGATAATACCATGCGTTATAAATAATAGCCGATAAACGAGTCAATCAACATTTATATCTGAATATAAATATTATTATTATTCTTAATATTATTATTATTAATTTTAACAGTAGTCGCAAATGAATTTTCCAGCAGGGTCTTTACCTCTGCATTCTTTAGGGATCTAGCTGGAACAACTGCAACAAAGAAAACATACTTCCTTGTCTCGGCCGAATTCTCCAAATATAGTGCAAAGATCATTAACAGTATCAGTATTATCATTTTATTTGTCTGTGTCCATATCATCATAATCGTCGTCATTGCATAATTGTGCTAGAAGAACTTCCTTATTGCTGCTGGAAATGAACAATCTTCTTTTGATAGGATTTTCCTTTTTTATTATTGTCTTTATTTTCTTTCAAACTTCTATTCCTCTCCTTTTCTTCGAACTCGGCCTTTAAGGGAATGACAGTCAATATTTGTGTTTTTTCTTGGAACGTCTTTTAATGTTCTGAATTTTTTGAGGCACTGGACATAAGATTTGCAAAATACTACATGAAGAACTAGCAATAGCTTCGGTTTCATTTGTAACATGTGCGGTAGTAAATGCTGCGGTTACTATGTAATTATTCGTTGAAGTTTGATTTCGAGATGTTAAGTCTTCAATAATAGGAACTGATATAAAGTCATTGTCACCGAATACGTAGGATTTATGGGATAAATGCCAGTTACTTGTCCATGTTACATGTCCATCGAATCTTCTCTTAAATATGTTTTATTGAAAATTGAAGCCACAACATCATGAGTGATTTTTTTTATATGGATGGTTTTTTGTCTATAAATCACACTCTCTGTGATAAGCTGCTTTCAGTGAACCATAAAAAGTGACGTCCAGTGGCTGCATCCTATGCAAAGTATGCGGAGGTAATGATGTCATGTGGATTTCATTTTTGCGGCAATATTGAAAAGCTTTCAGTGACAAGCGACTGGAATTAGGAGGGTGGGGTTTTGAGTAGTTGCACTAATATGTATGGCAAAATGACAAAGCCATTTTCAAAAAATCTTTGTTGATCCACCCTGATTTTGAGCATTCATATTCAGTTCCAATGGGCCCTCCAATCTTAAGACCTGATCATTTGGCGTAGCTGTATATACATAGGCGGGACAAATGAACAGCCTGATGCATTTATTGCACAGACAACTGTGACGTTTTGCCCATGCTCTCCGCTCATAGTTTTACCAACTTGTTTAGGCCCTTTACGCGCATACGTTTTTTCAGTCCTTTACACAGTTGAAACTCCTGTTTCATCAATATTAAATAATCTTTTATCTAGATAAGCATTTTTCTCCATCATTTCCTCTAAATTACGAAAAAACAATTTCTTTTGAAGAACGCATACACCCAGCTGTTACCTGCCATACCTTTCTCTGCTGAAAAAATGTTTTTAATGTACTTTGCAGTATCAAATTCATAAGCGAGTTTGCGTAGTTGTGTAATTCCAAAAAATGTTTTATAATTCATTTTCATAATTCATCAAATTATAATTTTATATTTTTAACTCTAGGATTTCTACACATTTTTTAAGATTTTCTTCATCTTCTTTGGTTATCTGTATGCTTCAAACTTATGTTTGAAGTTAATTAAATCACCCAATTTATTTGATAACTGACATTGTATGTCATATCGAAGTTCCTGGCTATGCTTAAAAATTAATCAAATTATTAATAATGTTAAAATTTAAACAATTTTATGAAATTACTCAAAATATCCATACCAAGCATAGTCAAAGAAAAATGTTGCCGCGCAAAAGAGATTTAAAGCATTCAATTAAACAGGGACGTTCATGTCGAATTATAACATTCAACAATCACAATGATACAAGATATGCTCCTTCAAAATCCTCAGGAAAAACAATACATCCGTTGTATAATCAGTTTCTATTACTTGCAATGAAATTGGGTATATTAACGTAATGTTTGCAAGAAACACCTTTGATTAACGGACATGTCCCAGAATTTATGACGACACGAGGTTCACCAAAAAACTGTTATGAAGCAATTTTGAAGATGCAAAATGAAATTGTCGACATGAATATATTGAAAATACCAAAGCACGTTAATAGAAAAGAGGTTTTCTTACGGCAGATCAATGCTAAAAGGATATGTTGTTTAATAATTAAAGAAAAATTTCTTCCACATCCAGCATATACCCCAATTCTGGCACCATCCAACTTTTTTTCCTTCCATAAACAAACTTCTTAAATGTACAGATCTTCAGTAATCCGATGGAAGTCGAAATATTAGACTAGCGCTAGGTGACTTTGAATCTTGAAAGTGGAATGATCTTTATTTTGAAAATTAACCCTTTTTAGTCGATCGAAAGTCCGAACTAACAAATCACTTCAATAAACATATTGAAGAATGAGGCCACCAACCCTATAATAAAGCCCTTTCCATCTAATGTTTATTACGATATAAGGCAGTAAATGAGCTAAGATGAAAACACGGGTGGAAAATCTTGTCGATGTCTTTTCATTAATTTATTACATAATAGAAATAAGATGCTTGCTTTCCTAATTTCATTGCTGGTAAACAAGAAGTCTCCATCACATTTATTTGCAGAATTGCATTCACAAAAATAGATGGTTGTTGGATGTTATGTATGGTCTCTAAGACCATATTCTGTTATCCTTTGAAAACATCGCAAATTGAGAAATTAACCGTCTTGAATTCAGAGTCGCAGGTAAACATTTGTATTAGTAGGAACATTATTTTCAACCAAATATTCTTCTTAAATTTCTTGTCTATTTGTTATAAAAGTTTTACTTCATACTTTACTAACTTACGCATTCGGTCACTTTGAATTTATTATTATTTATTAGATTTTACTAGCCTACTACTATTAGGTTTGGGTTTATTTTCATTTAGAGTTGCGCGAAAAGTCTTCTGACTGACGAGTGATCAATATAAAATACGCCTTATATACAATCCGGTCTTGCACAGCTTTGTTACTGACGCAACTGTAGCGCAATTCCTTGACAAAGTCTGGTGTCCCCTCTGATAGGTAGGAGTTGTTTAATTACCAACTAGTTAGAACATTTTAAAAGTATAAAATATAAAGAGTATTAATAAGATTTTTCCTGCATTCCCTTATAGAAATACGATGAATGAAAATAAAATCATTTGGTCGATTTTTTTATGCAAATCTACTCGGATTTGTTCTTGTTTTTCTCTGCATTATTGCTCAACCTGATTTTACATCCATTTATTTTATGTAGATGTGGAAGTGGAAAAAATGACGTGCATTATCGTCGTATATATTGTATATTTTTGAAGCGAGACTCATAAAAACTTATGGGATATATGACGTTGATACCTTAATAGAATGAGTATGTCGAAAGTGCTTTACTAAAGTCCGTTTTATAGTTGTCGACGTTAGTAATGCAGCCCCTTACAGTCGCTCTAATGAGATTGAAGTGTCCTCAGGGATATTGTCAATAAAAATCAATTCCAACTGTCTAGAAGATACTACAGCCCCTTAATCTATAGATACAGGGTGGTCCACGGGAAATGGGAAATAGAAAGAGAGGAGATTTGCGGCTATTGACTTCCCCTACGATGCTATTTAGTATTCATCATGCTGCTGCGGACTCAAGAGCACCGCACGTTTTCTTACGATACGTTTGTCATTTTTTTGTTTATCAGCGTCTTATATTTGCTGAAACAATGCTTGATTGGTTTAAAGCAGCTTTTATATTTCGTTTAAGGTCAAGAATTGTTCGAGGTTTATGGATTATTTTTGTAATCCAGAGATTTAACTTAATCTCAAAAAAAAAATCTAAGGATGTGAGACCGCACAATCTTGTTGGCCATATAACATTAGCTTTTCGCGAAATAAGCGTCCAGGAAACTTTTCTTTCAATAAATCGATGGTCTGGCAAGCTGTGAGACAAGTCGTACATTCTTCGTGAAAGAAAACATTGTTTTATGATAATAACTTTAAAGTTAGCATATTCTTATAGCATTCACCGTTAACAGTAACACGATTTCCATCATCGTCTTCAAAAATAGTTAGGTTCTATCACTCTTTCGCCTAAAAACAAAACCAAACAGTGACTTTCTGAGGTTGAAGAGCTCCTTCCTGAATCATTTGATGATTTTCATTTGATCACTTCAAATACTACAGTTATGTTTGTTCACAAACTCGTGTAAGTCAGAATTTCGCTTCGTTGGAAAAGAGTATTATTTCCCCAAAGCGGCGATCTTTCTAGGGCCCAATTGGGTTTTTGAATAAAAGATAATTATCGATTTTTGTATTTTATTTTAGAACTTCATCAATAATATTGGCCATCGATACAAAAAGCTTTTAAAAATTGTTTACAATTAATTATAAATGAATTCAAATTTATAAAATTTGAAATAAAAACACCTGACTGACTACGAAAGCGCCACGATTGGCTGTCATGTTTGTGACATCATTATGTTAAAGTGATTTTGCGGTAGTGTGTTAAAGTCTTTCAAGTACTGTTAACGGCTTTTACCTTTATGTACTGTCAAAATTCGAACAAAAAAAAAGTTTAGTACAAAAAAAAGGTAGGCAGTCATGGGGCCTGCCGACAGAAGTGAAAACTTGAAACTTTGGAATAAATGTGTTTTTTTTTGAATTTTTAAATTAATTATTCTTTAAATGTATAATTTTTTTTCACGTAGGATCGAGGATCGAAACAAATATAGAAAATGGAATTTGGATTGAAATTGATTGAAAATGGACATTTAAAAAAACTTATTATATTACAATACTTTTTGTAAAATTCTAATGGTGAAATTGCATCATATAAGTTTATAAATAATCATTTTGCAAAAAATAACAAAATACGTATTTTATTTCTGGCAATTTAAACAAATAAACAATAATATTGAGAAATGAAATTTATTATGAAATTTTTAGGAATCTGTTTTACCACCCTAGTAAGATAACTCCTAAGCCACTATAAAATATTCATTGAACGATGTATTGCAGAGATTAAATATTAGAAAAATAAATAATATCCAATTTTTCAACGCACAAAAAATATTCGAAAATAAATGCTGTGCTTTTGTTATTCATTTTTCTACATAAAAATATTAGCATATTAAGTACTCACTCTTGTACTGCACAATGATTCTACAATTAAAATAATAATTATCTGAAACACAATTTAATTTAAAACACATTAAAACACATTTAAAACACATTTAAGTCACCAAGCGTCGCCAAGCTGTCGCAGCACGTCACTAGCATGTCGGTGACGCGAACCCATAAGTTTTGCCCCTACCGAAAATCGCTCAACGCGGCTAAAGAAGTTTTCACTTCAAAAATTGTTGTTAGTAATTTAATTCATTAATGTGTGACAAAGGATTCATAAAGGTTCTAAGTAACATACTTGTAGGTATTTTTATGGTCACACATTTTCTAAAAAAATCACATTTGGTTCAATTCAGCTGAAGTTCAAGGGGCTAAAGCATCAATTTAAGTTTTTTTTTTAATAATAATATAAATGTAAGTAATAAACAAAATATTTCTATTAAATATAAATAAATTATTTCTACAGTGTCACGCGAAAGTTGTGGTAACAAGGCTATAGGTTATGTTTAACTTAACCGCAAAAATTATATTTGCACGGTGAAATTCGACGTGTAATTCTTGAACATAAAGTTCTAAATAAAGCTTATACAGTTAGCTTAATTATTAATGACAAACTAAGAAAAGTTTAAGACACTCAATATCAGGATTGTGTAGCTTCACCAGTTAATATATACTCAAATAAAAAATTGATATAATGTTATAAATAATAATCTTTCGTATATATTTGATGACAGGTGTTTGTAAAAATTTGATATTGTTTTAGGGTTAATACATCGTGCTCCTTGGACCTATTAATTTCAACGTTTAACATGTTGTAACATTTAAAAATATTTTTGAGAGTTGTTTTTGCAGTGTTCGTACAAAATGGTACGAAACAGGCACGATAACTAATTAGATTTGACATTTTCAATAAATTTATCATACACTGGTGATAGTAACAAGAATAAGTTGATTCAAAACTAAAACACTCGTATCAGCTGTCTGTACTGTTTAGGTGAAATAAACATTGTGACGTCACATGCGCTCGGGTTTTTTCGGGAACTATCGGCTCGTCATCGGTACTAGGTTTAAAAATGTATTTTCAATTTTATATAACTTTTTAATTATAAGAAGAAAAATATAAACAGTGTTGTTATAAAACTTATATATTATCTTTTTATTTATGATATTTTTTCATACCCCAATTCATCAATGTTCAACGTAGATAAAGATCACCTAGCATTAGTTGTTGGAATACAGCGGAACGAAGATCGTGATTCAAAGTTCTCCAATTATCCCTCTGAGAAAAGTTGAGTTCCTGAGAACGACGAGAAATAGATAAATTCAGATCTTCTTTTACACTCCCTCTTACTGCATCGATGCTTTCCAATGATTCATCTTCAACTGAACCAGTTCGTTTACATTTTTCAATGAAATGATGAATGGACCGTTCGGTTGAGCTATATTTTATGCAACGCCCGAAAAGTCCAACGAACTGGACACCCATTTTGGTGGTAGATACGAATAATTTCTAACATTTCACATCTGCGAAAACATTGATCAGAAGATAATATAATAATCTCTCTTGGTTACCCATAGGGTGTATTATTCTTTGTTATTCTTCTTTTTTAATATATTTCCAACCACTTTGTTCCTGGTTTGTTTTGATCTTCCCCTCTTCCTTTTGCCTTGTGTTCTCGTTGCCCATATCGTCTTGACTTGTATTGTATTGGCCATTCTTTGGAGATGTTCTCACCGAGCTGTCTTTGTTCTATATATTTTTCTATGGATTCTATGTGCAAATCATATCTAATTATTTCATTTCTAATTCCCTTCTTATTTCTAATTTTCCCTCTTGTTAATCCCTTTGCTCTTCTTAGGTATTTCATCTCTACCTCTCTTATTTTACTTTTTCATGTTCAGTGAGCACCCAGGATTTACATCCATATGTTAAAATAGGTAACTATAGATCTAGATATAGATATATATATATATAGTCTCTTCTCAAAACATTATATAGTCTGTTAGTTTTCTCTATCGTTTTACTCAAATCAATTTACGGTCTCCTCTCACATGACATCTAGGTATTTGAATAATAAACTAAGATTACCTTGACTTTTTTCTGGCGTGCCAACGATGACTTTTGATTTCGATTTGTTCAGTTTCATTCCGTTTTTTGAACAGCACGTCATTTCACACTTTTAAGTTTTCCTTAAGGTCGTTTCACCCCCTTTCAATATTGCGACATCATCGGCGAACGCACACTCCGATATATCAATTTTCTCTAGGTTTCTGTAGCCACTATATAGTGATTTTGTCTTTTTTTGTGTTTTTTGATTATTTCGCCCTTGTAGATAATGAACAAAAGTTGGCTGAAACTTCCTCCCTGTCGAACTCCTTTTATTATAAATTCTTCCAATTTTGCATTTTTCCGTATTACTCTGTTTATGGCCGTATACATTTGTTATACTGTATTATACATTTGTTATGTATTGATAGGCGTTAGTGTCAGATATGAAAATTGATTCAGCCTTTCACTACTTGCACTTAATAAAATTGGACCAGGCTATGTGTATAAAGCGCCAGCAGCCTTTCATTGTGGTAATACCAAATCCCATACAATTGTTAATCATTCAAAAAAAAAAATTAAGAATTGTTTTTGATACCTTAGCTCATTTTCCATATATACCTGACATGGTGCCTTCTGATTTACAATATTATTTATTCCAGTGGCTGTACATTCTTTGTTCAGTAAAATCTTCACAGTTGAGGGAAATATTAAATAACCTACATATATTTTAATGTCAATTAGCATCAGATGTGTTTCGAACCTGGTAAAATGAAGATGACAAAAAGATAACGAGATGTAGATAACAATGATTAATAATTAGTTTAATTATAGATTAATTAAGTTATATTAGATTAATAATTAGTTGATAATTTATTTTGTATATAAGATAATTGTATCTACCACCTCCCAATAATGCAAACTATATATATATGCGAACTCATCCAAAATCTATAAAGAAAAAAAATAGTAACTTCCCCTTGAAACATATATTAATATGTTAATTCCCACTAACGGTCAATCACATCATTTGTATATTTTCATATTAAGGTAGACTTCAACAATCTACAAATAATTTGTTTAACTAAATTGAAAATGTATTCTAACAAGTCGCAACACTTTGGGAACTCTAGCGAAAGCAATTTAACAAGTCAAATATCAACAATAACTATTTGATTATCGGGACAAGTGAAAAGATGTTGGAAAATCCAATTTCATTTGCAGCCGCGGCTTTGGCTTTGGTCTTTGAAATCGGTCTGGATAAAAAAAGAAAACATCGGATCCAGATCGATATTTATTGTTCAAATATTGGTTTTCTTTTGCGTCTCGAAGGATCGTGTTAATTTAAATAAATTTTTAACACGCGTTAAAGTCGCGATAAAAAATATATTTTCTCGTAAGGACATTTGTCAGTTGCCAGATCAATTAATGTCTTCAAATATAATTATTATTATTAAAATAATAATAAACGAAAAGATTTACCATTCAAATGTAAGAAAACCATAAATCAGGATAAAAGACCTATTCCATTCAGCCAACTTTTCTAATTATTAATGCACCACTTGGTCAACTTCACTTTTTATGATTTCTACACGCTTTATTAGGTATGGTTATTATATAAATAGAACATAGTTTAGTTTTAAAAGTCGATTGAATTATCTTCTAATGATACCAACACGGTTAGCGAAACGCGAAAAAAATAAAGAGATTTGGTGTTTAGTGGAAAAAACCTCTTCGAGTTTAGTGTTTCATACCGAAGGTTCCAATAGAAGAATTGATATCAGTGACTTACAAAAATTTTGTATTAATGTTTCCTTGACTTCATGACTCAAATCCCATCAATTTTGGGTTTAAAACGAATATGACAAAGAAAACATTTTATTAGCTCTAATTTCTGTTATATACAATAGGTGGATGTATTTTATTTTAACGGATTAAGATACAACGATACATTTTAAATATATGCCAATATGAAAGTCCATGCGATTTTTTTTTTAATCACAGTTATATTCAAGAGTTCAAAATTGATGGGAGAATATCTGGCAGGTTGTTGGGTCTGAAGAGAATCATGTGGTGGTTTCATGAGATCGTTTTCTTTTGGCTTGCTTCTTGTAAGTGAGTTCCGGAGCATCCCTGCACACAGACCAGCAGTAATCCGCAAGCCTTGCCTCTTCACTGACAGCTCTACAACTAGGATTTTAAATACTGTCACAAACTGAGTGTAGCCATCATCTCTTTTGTTGTCCAAAAATTCATGAATAACTCTCTTTAAAGCTTCCCAAGCTTCCTTTTCTTTTCCCCCAAAATCGGTCAAACGCAGGATTCTTTACAAGTCGATTTTGTTGCCCAACAAAAATACCATCCTTAACTTTTGCTTCGTTTAACATACCACATTTGTCTCTTAACTGCTTAAAGGCCTGTCTTTCTTGGTTTATTCCTTTGACAAAATGTTTCATCAAACCCAGCTTTATATGAAGGGGTGGAAAAAGAACATCTTTTGGGTCCACCAGAAGCTCAGCAACATTTGCCTCGGTTGAGTTAAGATTTCTTTCAGGCAAGTCTACTTGAATATAATGTGATTTCCTATTCCTACTACCCCACATACATAAAAAGCAGCAGTATTCAGTGTACCCCAGTTACATTTCCAAGAGTACAGCGATGACTTTTAGATCGCGACAGATTTTCCACTTGTGTTTAACATATTTGATTGAGTCGAGGAGGGCTGTCATGTTTGTATAAGTCTCCGAATAGCCTCCATTTAGTTGGATCATGATTCATATTCAAACATTTCATCAAGCTATTAACGTCGCAGCAAACAACAAGATTGATTTTCTTCTCAAAAAAAGGAAGCAGATACCTCTGATGTTGTTTGTAATATGAGACTCTGGCATCACGTTGAGGAAGATTCTATTGCTACAGTCTTGACCCTAGAAATGCTGCATTTTCCTTTGACAAGTCAAGGTCTCGAATGAGATCATTCAATTCCGCATGACTCAGTTTGTACAGTTTATCATAGTTTCCCTCAAAATCCGGGTCATGAGATGTGTAAGGCTTATTGGGTTCTTCTTCCACACTGTCTTCATTTTCTACTTGAAGCTTATGATTTTGGGCTAGAGTAGGAACGAGTAAACTACCTGAAAGTGGAATAGGTCGAATAACCGATGGACGATTCGGACGATATTGAATTGTTCCTCTTTTCTTTATTGTACTTCTGCCTTTATAGGCAGAGCCAAGCAGAAATAAAAGTCACATGTATGGTTTGTAGGCTCCTACCAAATCATAGGGCACAGGAAAAGCCATAGATTGTTTGTTCTTTTTCAGCCATTCTCATAGTATAACGGAACAAGAGTTGCAACATATATGTAGAGCCTATAACTTATCCTGGTTATAACTTATCCATTATTTTTGTATCAATGTAGGGGATTGATACAAAAATAATGGTTATAGGCAGTCTTCACAATAGGCGTCAGATTGCGTTTCTGTGACGAAAATGTTATGTTATCACAAATGTAACAAAACATATTTACTAAATTTACACATTTTGGCATTTTGATTTAATAAATTTTACACTTCAACACTCGCAGTCACGGCAACAGTAATTATGTTTATAACCTATAAACAGCTGGAGAACGTTGTGTTTTGCCTCCAAACACTACAACTCCAAACAATCTCCAAAGCTAGAGCCAACTGGTCATTTTTATGGTGATTTTTGAACTCATTAAGTGGAAATACATAAGAATCAGCTATTTTTGAGCCCAAAACATTTACATTGTTATTAGATGATTATAAATATTAAATGTATTTTTGTAAATAAATATTAAATTTTATTTAAAACACATAATGTCATCACATAATATGAATGCAACAGAAGGAACCTGTCTAATTTAAGAAATATGTTTTACTTTCCAGGATCCAAAACTACGTCAAATTGTTACAATGGGTTCCCAAGACACTTTAGAAGAGAAAACGGTGACGGTGGTGTGTGGAAATGACTTCGTTAACATCAATTTCGTCAACTTTTGCTGTACAAAAAAGGAAATTGCACAACAATGGACTGATGCCATAATGGGACTGGCTTACAATTTAAACCAGGTCAATGGAACCACAAAAATGTATTTGCTGAAGGCTTATACTAAGCTTACTTTGATGAATGACAAAAGCGGAAGGATACCCGTTAAGAAGTAAGTAGTGGGTATTATACAAGTCTATGATAAGTCTTAAAGCAAAAGTTTTTAGAAGTCATATTATCAAATAGGTTAACAAGGTTAAATAGGTTATCACAGGTCAAGAAATTAAAATTTTTGAGGTAACATTGATGAAAATAGGTATATATGAAGTATTTTGTAGTCCTAAATCTGAAAATGATGGGCTAATTACTGTAACACGTACAGTTTTTTTGTTACAAGGGGTCGGTGGTGGACGATATATTTTTACAATCTAATATTTATTTAATATAAACATGTAAAACATGTTAAATCTATGCAAAGACATTACTGAAGATTATTTGAATAAACCATATATTATATGAGGTCATACAGCGAAAAAAACTTTCATTTTGTCCTCTTGTGATCTGTAGCATCATCTCTTTTTAAAAACCAGTAATAGTTCCTCATCATAGATGGGTTACAGCGTCCCTGGTATCTTGCTTCCATCGTCCTGCTGTCCTGATGAAACCTTTTTCATTGTTCGCCGCTTACCCAAACTTTTCCGCAAGAAATCCAAATGGGGGTATAAAAATACATTTTTAAGGATCCTAGTATTTCATAGGCTTTCAAGAGTTCATCTATGAGGTTTTTATAGTATTCATCTTTCTTGTTGCCCAGAAATTCTTTCACTATACTTACAACACTTCCAAGCTTCCAATTCATTTTTCCTTTATTTTTCTTGAAAACAAAAATCACTAGAAGCTTCCTTACTTGAGGTTCAATAAATATTCCTTCTTTTACTTTTGCATCACTTAAAGTAGCAACCACTTACATGATCGGTAGGTTCTCACCACAGTATAGGAACAGCAAACGGTATTGAATTTTTCTTGCGATGCATCTACTGCACTAAATTTACATGACAACTCACACAGCAAACATGAGAAGCCCAACTTTTATCTTGATTTCCAATTTGAGACTTAAAATATAAAAGATAGGTTTTTTTTATTTCCTCGGATATATCTAGCTTGTGACTATAAAATAAATCGTCCACATATATAACAGAACTTATCCGCTGGATTTTTGCAAAATTGACGACAAGAACTATTAATTTTATCTAAAATCGACTTAACACTTGACTGTAATGTAAACGAGATAGAAACAAACTAAAATATAGACAATAATAAAAAGGTTCGTAAAATACTGTGACAAACCCTCTCTACGGTCTTGTGATAATTCCTACTTTGTCCAGTCCAAAGCCAGGTACAAATAATTTCAATGATATAAAGGAGAAGCAGATACTAGAAAATGGGACGTGCTAGTAAATTTATGTTCAAGGGTGTTTTAATAACTACCTAAATGAAACGCAAAAAGAGTATTATCATCAATGTTACAAAAATCATGTCGACCGGTGTATTTAAAATTTTTCTGAATTTTTTAATACAATTTCAAAGTACGTATGGACTTTCAACAAAGAATTTTTATGACCGCTAATTTAATGCGTATTTGAAAACTGTATTTTTTTTGTCCTGATACTTTTCTTCTTATTCTTTAAGGAAACCTAATGGTCTATTTAATCTTTCGAAGGTCATTAAATTTTGATAGTTTTCCTGCGATGTAGATATCCAACTATATTTTCAAGTTTAGGTGGTCTCCTCGCTGCTTGCGTTCTGCTGGTGTTCCGTCTTTACCGATGTGAGTCAGTCTATACTAATTCATACTGTCCATATGACAGTGCTGTGAAAAATTTATTTGGAATAGCGAATCAAAATTTTGAACATTTATTTGTTATTTAGGAATAACGAATTCATTTTTCATTCATTATTCGAAATGAACTAAATAGAATAATTTATTCGTTATTTGATCTGATTTTATTCGATCTTTCGAATAATTTTTTTAAAGATCGAAGAAAAAATAAATTAATGAAACTTTGAATACAATTTCGAATAACACTATAAAAATATAAATAACCTAGTCCATAGGTTAATTAAATAAACAGTTAAACTACATAAATTAAATCAATTGTTTTACAGGAATCTTTGATGTGAATTTCTAAATTTAAAGAGATTGACAACTAAACACCAAATCGCCTTTTTAAATTTCTCGACACACGTTTTGTTAACCATGTTATTATCATCAGGAGTATATTTAATCTAATTTAAAAACTAAACTATGTTCTGTTTCTGTAACAACCATACCTAATCAAAAATCACGAACCGTGAAGTTAACTAAAGTTTAGGAATAGGTCCTTTATCCCGGTTCGTAGTTTCCTTACATTTTTCTATTTGAATGCTTTCATACGCATCCAAAGCGCTATAATTGTTTACACTTTCAACAAATCTTAAATTATTAATATCGATATTATGGCCATGTTCGAGTTCATGTTGGGTAACATACCATTTTTAATTTCTCCCATATCTAATGTGGGTAATACATTTTTTATATCTGGTTAATATGGATCTAGTTTGCCCATTATACCTTCGATCGCAATATTGACAACACATTTCATACATTCCATATTTTTCATGTTGATCTACTTTTTGCTTTGGATCACCTAAGACTTCTTTTAATTTATGATATGACCCTCGTGTTAATTAGACATCAAACGGTATTACCATGAAGTTATGCTTGTCCTGTTCATTTTGAAAAGTCGAATATTCTGTCAATAATTGTCTAAACGTATGTTTTCTAATTAATTTATCTTCAATATTCTTATTATAACCATTCACTTCAGACACCTCCCTAATTAATTTTTATTCTTTGTTATAATTATCTTTGTTTAAAGGAAAATTGATTAATGTATTGACCACAAAAATTAAACTAGCCATCTTATTATGGAAGCTATGATTCGAAGTGTTAGTTGTTCTTACTTGCTAAAACATCCAAAGAGTTTAGTTTAGTTTTTTAGTTAGATTAAATTATCACTTGATGATGCTCACTAGCGAAACTCTTCGATTTAGATCACATAAATTTAACTTCAATTTTTTATTTTTTTGCAATGTTTTTTGAGCGTTTTTCAATGAGTTTTTTCGAAATAAGGTTATTTTGCAAAAAAGGCAATGCTATAAAAGGAATGAAAAATGCCAATAGTTGTATCATTTTGAAATCTTCTCTAATTGGGCCATCTTTTGAAATAATTTGCCCAGGATAGTTTAATCCTTTTTTTTTAAAGATGAAATGTTAAAGTTAGCTGACATAATTTTTTAAACCAATGAAACTTTTTTTTACTAAAGTAACAACTTTCATTGTTTGATTTGTGACTGTGATTAATAGGGTGGTTGTTTTGAACCACGTTATAAAAATAACACCTAACGATATAGCCTAATGATATAACCTAAAGTGTCGAATTTCAAGATTTTCAAAAATATGTCTATTATCACTTAACACAGTGACATGGATTTTTTCTTATTTTTGCCGGAACTGGTATAACCTGGCTTTTCGCCGGCATCCGTTTGACGTTGAGTTTCGGGACATCCTGTATACCAGGTGTCCCATTAAGGATGGATCGCGGCCGTATCTTGAAAACTATTTATCTCACAGCTTTGGGAAAAAAAAACTGTACTAAAAATGATCATGGGAAATTCACCAAAAATATTTTTAAGCTTCTAAAACGACCGCAAGTTTTTAAAAATCTTTTTTTTGTGTATTTTCAAGTGTTAACCGAGTAAGAAAAATTCTCAGTTATAATTAGCAAACTGTCTCCTACAACTTTGTTTTGTGACATTTTGTCGTAACTTCGCGAATAAAGAAGTGGGGGGAGTTTTACCTATTTAGATAAAAAGTCGTCTAATGTCCGTTTGCCTAAACCGATTTTCCTCAATTTGGATTCAATTAAAAGGCAATTGCTGGGATAATCAGATAATCTGGGAGATAAATGATTTAGTTCATAAATGAAACCGCGAGGTGGCGTTACATTCAACAATAGTTTTTTGAAGTTTTGTTCAGTTTTTTCAAATGGAATGGTACAGCTTTTATTACATAGCAAGAAAGGTAATTTGAAGAGGAATCATCCAGTGAAAACCCGAAATCGATAACTCTAACATGTCAAGAGATATTTCGATTTTTCTGAAAAAATTAAATAAATTATTATTTCACTACTACCTGCATTAAGTTAAAAAAATATTAACGTAATGTTTGCCTTCCTTCACACTTTACCCAGGCTTCGAACTGGTCCAAATTCTTCGTGCCATATTAATTTGGAGCGTGTTTAAAGGCCAACGGGCCAACAACGAAGAAAATAATAATAACCACAGTCAAATATATAATATCCCGAAAGAAGGCATTATTCGAAGAAGGTGTTTACACGTCTAGCAAGGTTACGTTCGATTCGTAATGGAGATTGGATTGAGTCTCTCGAGAAGCCTGCCAACTTGATAGTGATAAACGTAGAATACCTTCTCCCCTTAATTTTAGGCATTCTAACCGTTCATTATCTATAATGGATGTACGACCACAGTTTTTACCATAACGACGTTAAAGACTCCTTTAAAATGTAATTTAATTCTTTGTGTAGTTCCGTCGGGGGTTATACCACCCAAAACAAAGTACTTTATTGCCGCTCGAACTGCATTGCCCCCTACAAATGCATGTGTCGGGATTATTAAAATAATTTGTCCAACAGAATCACATGACTTTTGTCTACAGGTCTTGTTATTTCGCAAACAGCTTACAACCATAGTATCATTAAATGGCTACAGAATAGTAAATAATCCACGAGTGCTAATTGATGAAATAGCTTCACACACAACTCCAAAGTTGGTATGGTATGCCCACCCATTAATATCAAAAATATTAATTTCCGAAAAAGCTCCAGTATTAGCGAAACGCGTCAAACAGTAATAATAAATTGTAAATTTTGACAACAAAGTTAATTTATTAAATATTTATAATGAATTTCCATCAAGTAAAAGTCAGCACATTCCAAAAATTGGAATATGGCTTATCTCCATGGTCGGTCTCTCGTTCAATGAACTTTTTGCAGCACGATTTTACTGCATACACTGAGACTTGTTATTCACCTTTAGCTTCGCATGATATTCTCGCCACTTCATTTGTTTTAAACTGTTGGTTTTAATATAATTGACTAGCGCTCTTATTTAAAATAATTATTACATTTAATAAACGATCAGCCTTGTCTGATTATTTTTTTTTCTTGTGGTTAATAAAAAAACAAATTTTATGTCACTCATTTCTAATCAAACGCCTGGGTCAAAAACCAATAAGGGCCACGCCTTATCGATTCGTTTGTTTTGCTTTAAAATGAAATTTGAATAGAAAAAAGTTTTTTTTGTTTCTTTTTTGTTCCAGTTTGATAAGAATGTTTGCGCAAAGCAGGGACGATAAGAAGCGACTGGAAACCGTATTGAGCAGCTTGGGTTTGCCCTATGGCAAAAACGACACAGTCAATCCGGCGAAGTTCACCTTTGAGGATTTCTTCCGTTTTTATATGCAGCTGACACAACGGAGCGAAGTCGAGAAAGTGTTTAATGAGTTGTAAGTAAACTGCTATTAAAGAAAACTTTTACACTATTTACGGCAACAAGGGATTATACAAACGCAAAATTTGTGTTTATTTTATTATCTCTATAGGTTTCAGAGATATTAGTACTCCCATAAGACATTTTATGAACAAATTAACAATATTAACAACAAAAATAGAACTAAAGCTAGGATAATTAATATATATTAGGGTGTAACAAAAGTATTTGCGTTTATGAGGTAGTTTGTTATTCATTGTTTAAAAACTGTTACAATTCCTAAGGCCCGTAAACGCCGGTTAACGATACTGTGGATACTCCTAATTCCCCTGAAAGTCTCCTAGTGTTCATCTTCCGCTATCATCAAGACTCATGTCTTCCTTCTGTAACTTTTCGAACCAAAGCTGTGCCATGCGGATTGATATGGCAACTTCCGCAATATCAATTGATGCTTGAAGTATAAGGTGTGCCTCATGGAAAAAAGAACTTTTTATAAATAGCTATTTCTAGTGTCGCCATCTTTTTTGGACGGGAAAGGTGCAGCTTCACTAACGTTCTGACAAAATTTTATGACATTTGGACCATTAGAAGCCAAGTTATCGCTCTTAAAGTGGCAGTCATACCATCGGTCGAAAAATGAACATCGAATAAAGAGCGAATATTAAGTTTTATTTTAAACTTAGTAAAACATTCACCGAAAAATTTCGATTAATGAAAAAAGTGTATAGTAAGGATTGTTTATCCTGTGGCAGACTTCAAGACTGATTTAAACGATTCAAAGAAGGTCGTGAGTACATCAAGAACAACGAACATCCTTGTCCGAAAAATTTCGTGGTTACTCAAGGTAATATTGAAATTGTGTGTGAATTAAGAAAAAAATTAGGAAGCAAAAGTGGGAATGCCTTGAGCATATACTATCCCCGTATAAGATCCCGACAAAATCAACTAAAGCAACCGATGGCTAGGAATCCATAGAAAAATTGTAACAAAAGGTCAAATATCACCCGATAAAATTCAATCATATCAGTGAGTCAATAAACAAAAATATCATAGGACTTAAAACACATCGCTGAAAAGAAGTCTCTGGTTCTTTTCAAAAAGAAGTATTTTCTTCCTTGATGTTCTAAATCAACTCGGTTGCTAAATTTAAAATTAGCTCTTTCCATAGGCCTGTTGAAGTTTTGCAAAAGTTTTCGTAGCACTGTGCTCATCTCTGAAACAAAACTTTATAGCACATTGTTGCTCGAAAGTGTCACTGATTTTCAAAACGCGCTAAAAAATCGGGTTCACGAAAAAAATTATGACAGACCACCCGGTGATTCTAGGGAGTTCAAACGGATACTGAAGAAGCATCAAATCAATCTTCCGTTCAAAAGTAAAACCAACATTGTTGCCAGATCAAACACTACGTCACCAGTCTCATTACTTTATGTATACACCTCGTAGAAAGACACAAATTTTGAAAATATAAATTAAATATTGTTGCTTTAATTATAAAAGCAAGATATTCTAACCTAGCTACAGAGTTTTATTAATTGTGCTCCATAAAATTTAATTATTTATAATTTGATAACAGAGTATGCTGGTATTACGGAAACTAATGTGGTAAACTGACAAAACTTTCGAATATCTATAAAAGGAAAATATTTTATGGCAGGTACTCTAATTTATTAGTGTTGTAACTTTGAATTCGGAAAAATAGAGTAATATCGCTGTTTTATTTAAAACCTAAATCGATTACATTTTTATAACCCAAAATAAGGTTACGTACACGACGTCTTATCCGTAATGAAAATGACCTTTTTAAGTAATGTCTGAATGATTGTGGTGTGTTCATATATTTTTTTTTCCTTTATTTGGGTTTTTCGCCACTATCTAAAACTCAAAAATACCTGTTCTTATGCAAAGAAAGAATCACTGGGTAAAAACAAGAAACCAAACGGAGACAAATTTCTCAGTGATTCTTTTTTGTAATAAATTTGCCTAACGAACAAAATTTTAAAGATATAAAAATTTATAAGAAATTTTACAAACTTTTAACGTTAACGTTTCGGATGGTCCTCTCCCCCCGTTTTCAAAAGTAAACTAAAAAATAAATTATATTAATTTGTAATATATAAAATAACGAGTGAAAGTAAATATATTTTTTTTTGTGTATGTCAACGATACTTACATTTACAATAGATTTTCATGACAGTGACATACTACCAAAAAATATATATAGGTAATGTTTACTGTGCGATTGTTTATTGTACTGATTGTATATTCAAATATTTAAATGCGTTTAATTGTATTCTTTAGAATCGGGAACCATATTGAATTTAAATCTACCGAAGGCATAGCAATGCAGTTATTTTTATTTAAATTAATTATAGCGGTTTCTTTTAATCTTCTGTATTTTGTTACCGATTCTTTTAATACCGTTTTGGAATTATTCCAATTTATTTTATGACCCGATTCCCATGTGTGTTGACAAATTCTAGATTTATTAAAATCGCCCTTTCTAAGAAGGTTTTTATGCTCTTTTACTCTAACATCTAACGGTCTAGATGTCTTGCCTATATAGAATTTGCCACATTTTTGTGGGAATTTTATAAACCACATTTTTGGTATTTTGTTGTATATTGTTTGGTTTAGTCTTTGTTCATAGAGATCTAAGAGTATTTTTTATTTTAAATGTCGTTCTTATGTTGTATTTATTTCCTACTCTTTTAATTGTGTCAGAAATACCGCGGATATAAGGAATTGTGAGGTTAATTGTTTGAGAGTTATTATTATTGTTATTAATAAATTGTCTGTTTTGTCTAGTATCAACATTTTTAAACGATTTATCTATAACATTTTTTGGGTAATTGTTTTTTATTAAAATGTCTTTTATGTGATTTGTTTCTTTTTGTAGTGTATCACTATCGTTACAAATAAGTTTTGCTCTGTCATATAAACTTTTAATTACTGCTATTTTGACCGATTTTGAGTGATTTGAAAAAAAATTGAGATACCTATCTGTGTTTGTCAGTTTTACTACTACAGTAAACTGTAGTTTTTTATGTGTTGTTTTGTTTTAATATTAAAGTGTCGCGGAATGGCAATTTATTCTCCTTCTCCATCTCTAAAGTAAACTTAATTGTAGGCTCTCGAGAATTTATATTGGTTAGAAATTATATTGGTTTTTTGTTTTTACCCAATGATTCTTTCTTTACGTAAGAACAGGTATTTTTATATTTTTTGAGTTTTAGATACTGGCGAAAAACCCAAATAAAGGAAAAAAAAAATAAATGACCTTTTTAGTTCAATGAAAAAAAGCAATTGATAGGTCTATAAAGAAAAACAAATCTAGTGTACAAGAAAAGTTGCGTAGGTTCAGGTTTAATAACTCTTTATTTGATTATGTGGAGCTATGTGACGATTTAATGACAACAGTTACACGATTCCGCATTATTTAGTTATCGCTTGATGATAGTGAGTGACAAAAATGTTATTCTGACTTATATTAAAGGTGATTTTTTAATGTGTCTGAACATTCGATAAGGGTCGCTATCAAACAAGCTGTAAGTTTGCGCGCAAGTCTGCTAATTTGTGTCTCAATAGTTCGGATCCACTGGATCCACTGGACACAAATCAAAATCCGTGATCTGGACCCCAAACTTATAAAGCACTTGAACTTTGTGATGAATTCGCTGATTATCGACAAATTCTGAAATCATTTCACGCTGCTCGATATTAAAACAAACAAAAGGCAAAAAAACTGTCGGTTCCAAAAAAAAATATCGCCGCTGTTGCTGGCAGTGTTGATGAAGGTCCAAATTTATCAATTCGTCGCCGTTCGTAAGAAGTTGGGCTTTGTTATTCGACTTATGTAATTCCGAATTTGAACGGTATTAATCTGGAGGAGATGTGGTTCCAACATTTCATTTATTGAGAGAACAATGCGGTGAGAATATTATTTCCAGGAACGAACCTTCTAAATGGCCACCAAGGTCATGTGATTTAACGCCTTTAGAATATTTTCTTTTTAGGTTATGTAAAATTTTTGGTCTATGCCGATAAACCAGCATAATTGATGACGCCTTGGAAGCCAACATAACACGGACAATTGCGGATATAAGACCCCAATTGCTTTAAAATTGAAATTGGATTGACAGAATGCGCTTTGTCAGAAGGTGGACATTTGTCCGAATTTTTGTTTTCAAACATCAATGCCATTAAATGTTATTTCAAATAAAATAAATAGTTTCAAGGCACCTATTTGGCTGTTTTATTAGAATTTAAAGTTTGAACGCAGTAAAGAAAATCACCCTATATATATATATATATATATATATATATATATATATATATATATATATATATATATATATATATATATATATACATATCGAAAAATGCAGAAGTGATTATTTTACATAAAAAAAGAGCACAGGAAGATTTAAAGAACTACCATCCAGTAAACCTTCCTTCAGTAATGTACAAAGTTTTCACCAAGATAATATCTAAAAGAATATTAAGAAAACTGAATAACGCATAATCAAGAGAGCAAACAGGAGTCAATACATTAGGTCACATCCATATGCTTATGCTTATCAAGTACGAAAAAACATTTGACTCAATCTCGCCGCATGTCGTAATTGATGAATTGCTTAGCCAGGTGGTAGAAAGCATTTGTAAATCTATTGGGATCGATATATGATGAAGCTACAGTGACAATTCACCTTGATCTTGAAGTTGGCATTAATATAGAGCGAGGTTTATAGCAGGGTGACGCAATATCGCCTATTATTTTCTCTGCCTTCCTTGAAGAAGTATTCCGTATTCTAGATTTGGAACAGGATGGTATAGAGATCAATGGTGCAAACTTAAACCGTCTTAGGATTTGCAGATGATATCGTTCTCCTTTCACAAGACCCAGAGGAGATGCAAAGACGCATACAAGAGCCTCAAATGGCAAAATGGTGTATCACTTGGCATAAAAATAAACCTGAAAAAGAGTCTGGTTATGTTCAATAAATTTGTTGAGGATGGAAGCATTTCAGTTTTAGGAAGGGATTTGAAGATTGTAGATCACTTTATATATCTTGGGCAGAGGATTTCGATGGAGGGGAATACCGCCCGGGAGGTGAAACGGTGTGTTAAATGCGGCTGGCAGGAAAAGAAAAGTTTTCAATCAGTGCATCCTGCCTGTTATGACATACGGAAGTGAAATCTGGACACTCACATCGCAATCAGTTCAAAAACTTCGGGTAGCACACAGAGATGAATGGAAAGATGTATGCTTGGCATTGCAAGACGAGACCGCCAGCCCTGCACATGGATCAGGGAACAAAGGAAAATGTATGACATCATTGAAAGGGTAAAGGAATTGAAATGGAGATGGGCAGGCCATATAGCGAGGCGATGGGACCAAGACAATCCTGGAATGGATACCACTTGATCACATACGTCCGCGAAGAAGATTGAAAACACCAATCCATCCTGCTTTCGGTCTTCTTCGTTGACATCGTTAAGTATATTGGACTCGAGTGGCAGAGGAAAGCCTGGAACCATGAAAGTTGGAAACATGCTGAAGAGGTCGACACGGGCTGATGATGAAGATGATCGTTACTTAAGACACGATGGTCAAGTTTTCAAAAAGCAGGAATAAACTTCCATTCAGATAATTCAGTTTAACGCCCCATTTCTTCCCTTGGGATTTCAAATATGATATAGCATCAACGATTAGTAAGCTAAGAAGAATTAACCTGAAATATGCTAGAAAATTTTAAAAAACTTAAAGTAGCCGTGTTTGTGTAATATCCAAGGATGGACATTGGTCCGATGTTATGTTCTATATTTAATTCCTTTTTTTTTCAATAAAATAGTAATTTTAACATTATTTCTTTATATAAATATCTAAGTCCTCTACTTATTGTCCATTTAGTATTAACTAGTCTAATTTAATTTCTAGCGTTGGTTCAAAAAAATACATGACAGCAGAACAATTTGTTGAATTCCTCAACAAGACCCAAAGAGATCCGAGACTGAACGAGATTTTATATCCATATGCAGACACAGCACGAGCCAGAGATATCATAGAACAACACGAGCCAAACAAGTACAATTCGCAAAAGGGCCAACTGAGTTTCAATGGATTCCTGAGATATTTATTATCCGAAGATAACAATATTATAGCCGCAAGCAAGGTAATGTTATCATCCAAAGACTCAGAGTATATCAACAAAAAAATCTGCACAGAATTTGCATCTTATGTTTAATCCACATAATAATGGTTACCAAATTAGTGTAGCAGTCTTTACTAATTGATATACCATACAGTGTATATTATAGAAATATGCATGATCTGGCCAAAATTGTGCAAGATAAGGCACAATTTATTTTTATTTTTTTCTATTTTAACAGCTGTCTCAATATTACGACTATTCATACAGTCTCGTAACAATTTATTTATAGTAAATTTTTATTAGGTATACAAATTTACTCAATGTTTACAGATATTAACATATATAACATATATAACATATATAACAATATAATACGCAGTCCTTTACCCGTATGTATCAAGAAAGCATTTATCAAATATTTCTATTTTCTGCAATTTTACGCAAATTGTTTTCCGGCAAAATTTCAAGGTCGTCATCTTTGGTTCCCCCAATTTCTCTTGCTTCACACACTAATTTTACTATATATATAGTATGTATGTATATATATATATATATATATATATATATATATATATATATATATATATATATATATATACATATATATATATATATATATATATATATATATATATATATATATATATATATATATATATATATATATAATATTATTATTATTAGGTGCGTATAGGCCCAGTTGGATCACGCAAAGCATTCAGACTCATTTTCGAGTGTTCGTTCTGATCCTCCACACCTCTCTCATCCTTTCTCCGTGGAGTATCTTTCTCTCCTCCGTCCACTTTGTTCCCAATCTCCTCGAAACTTCGCTCTCTGATGCAACGTTCCACCTATGTATTTTGTTTCTGTACGTTCTTCTATTCTCAATCTCTGTCGGACCCATTTATACCTTTCCCAGATCAGCTCTAACTTGTGTGATCCATGGTAATGTTGACTTGACTCCTTGTATGTATGTAAGAATTCTGTTGGTGAGTCTTGCCGATGAAAGTCTACTGATATGTCCAAAGAATTTCAACCTTATTTTTCTTATGTCCGCCGCTACGTTGGACATTCTCTCTGTGGTCTTTCGAGAATGTAGTCTGTATCCTGCCTCTGTCAGTTTTGGGCCGAGAATTTTCCTCATAATTTTGCGTTCTTCTTTTAGTATGTTTTCTATGCCGCTTTTTGTATGAAGTGTAAGTGTCTCGCTTGCGTATAGTACTTCTGGTTTGATTACTGTGTTGTAGTGTCTTATTTTTGCGTGTGTGGATAGGCATTTCTTATTGTAGATATTGTGTGTCTTGCCGTATACCCTCTTCATCTTCTCTAATCGAGTCTTCTGTGCTATCTTCTCTCCTCCTGTGGGTTCAAGGATCTCGTCCAGATATTTGAAGTGAGTGACCCTATTTATTTTGCCGAATTTGGTGTTCAAATTTTGGACATCTAATTTTGAGCAGAAGAATTCGGTTTTTTGAAAGGAGATTTGTAGGCCGACTTTCTCTGCACATTCCTTGAGGACTTCGATCTGTTTGGTTGCCCTTTTTTCATTGTCTGCAAGTATGGCTAGGTCCTCAGCGAAGGCCAGGCATGATATTTCTATGTTGTTTTTTGATCGTTCGAGTCGTATTGGTTTCCAGTGTCCTTGATTTTTCAGTTCTTTTTCCCATTCCCTTATGACTTTGTCCAGGACCAGGTTGAAAAGGAGTGGGGATAACCCATCTCCTTGGCGTACTCCAGTTTTGATTAGGAAGGGTTCGGAAATGTATCCCGTTAATTTCACTTTAGCGGTTGTGTCAATCAGTGTCTGCTTGATCAATCGTAGTGTTTTGGGGTCGAGTCCTTGTTCTTCTAGCATGTTGAACAGAGATTTTCGGTTGATATAGTTGTATGCTTTCTTGAATTGGACGAACGTGCAGATGATGCACGCAGCGAATATGATGAATCAGGCGAATATGATGAATGATTTATGGCTAAAATAGTCTAGTGAGAAAATGAGCATCGAGTGATGAGACCGCGCATTATCGTGCAACAAGCGTCAGCTGCTTGTTTTGTGGACGATATTGTTGCTGCACACGACCAATACGCGACAACAGACGCTTCATAACACCAATATAAAACACAGCATTAATAGTTTGACCAGGTGAAATGAACTCCTTGTGTACAGTTCCCTCCGAATCGTAGAAATATCAACAATGTTTTGATTTTTGACTTCTCGAGACGGCTTTTCGGCGGATTTGGCTCGCTCGGGTGCTTCTATTCAGCACTTTGACGCTTGGTTTCTGGATCATATTGAAAACACTACTCCTCATTATCAGTAACGATGTTGTACTTAAGCTTTCGTTCTTTTTTTACTCTTTATCAAGTCCTTGAAATGTTGGGTTCGGAGCAATTTTTGATCGTTAGTCAATTTGTGTGGAACAAAGCGTGCACAAACCTTCCGAAGTCCCAAATGATCGATCAGAATGCGATAAATTGAATATTTGGACATGTTCAATTCCATTTCCATATATTACAACGAATATTTTGGCTGTATTTTGATAAATTCACGCACAATTTCAATGTTACTTTTAGTAACCACGGAATTTTTCGGACCAGTATGTTCGTCGTTCTTGATGTCATTACGACGTTCTTTGAATCGTTTATATCAGTATCCAGTCCAGGATCGCCTTGGTCCATCTTTCGTCCCATCGCCTCGCTATGTGGTCTGCCTAGTTCCATTTTAATTTATTTATTCTTCCAATCTTCCAACTCACTTCCGTTTGTTCTCTGATCCACGTGCAAAGCTTTCTATCCTATCAAGTAATGCCAAGCATACATTTTTCCATTCCCCTCTGTACTATGTGTGTGTCCAGCTTTCACTTCCGCATGTCATAACGGGCAGAACACATGATCAAAGACTTTTATTTTCAGGCAAAGTGGTAATTTGTTCTTAAACACTATGTTGAGCCGGTCAAATGCCTGCCAGCCAACACGTCGTTCCACCTCTCAGACGGTATCATCTTCAGTAGTTTTCAGTTTTAAGAGGTTATTAAATTTTTTTTTTTCTAGATCATTTGTTTGAATTAATTGACTATAATTTTTTACATAATTCGCCAAAATCGCATATTTCCTTTTTTGCCTTGAAAAAGGAAATATTGAAGTCGCTTTTAAAAATTTGGCGGTAGATATTAATTTGTCATGTGACTTGAAGGTGCAGTCTCATTGGATGTGGACTTGGAACAAATCAATATTAAAACCCTCAAGAGAAGCACTTTTGTGCTTCCCGATTCAGTAGCACATGGGTATGCCATACCATATGTCTTTGATTATTAATATCTTTTGATTAAATTATCCAATTTAATATACATTTTTTTTATTTAAACCTCAATCAGTATAGAAAAAGATTATATCTATAGAATGTTCCAAAAATAATAACATTCCTAATACCATCGAAAAAATTTAAAAAAAAATTAAATGAGGTGTTCTATTCAAACCATAATATCTAGGCGAAATTAATGAATTAAAAACTTTTTTCCAACGGCATTTAAAAGGGGACTTCATATACTTTCAGATACTTATTACATATATGAGCTTTATTTTAAAAATATATTTATTTATGTAGGTAAAGTTCACTGGTATGATGTTCTTCAAAAACTTATTCGGTCTCGCTTTCACACTTTTTGTCGTTAAAAAATATCAGCTGCTTCATATAATGTTTCTACTTCAGATGCACATCAAGTTCGTACTCGCTGGGAAGGCGTGCGCGCTGTGCGCGCATTCTCATGAACGCATGTTCATTTTGAACTAAATAGAAAATGAAAGAAACCGATAAATAAATGTTAAGAAAATTAAAAATCAAAGTTTTCAATAAAAATACTATAGAAAATATAATATTTATGATTTACTTACGAAAAAACTGTGTCAAGATTGAAAAAAAAACAGACTATTTGTGCAAAAAGGTTATTTAACGGTTTTTATTTATCCACAAAACACTGACACAACAACACTGGCGCATACCCATAGACTGACTACGGTCGCTTAAATTTTTGTTAGTATTCACATCTTAAGATGGCCATGGTGGGGGATCTCTAGTGGAGATAGTAAAACTTTTCTCCCACTCAAAGTCATCCCATCAACGTGACCATTTATAAAGGAAAGCACTAATTCACCCCTGGGTATCCCTTATCCAGTGCTTCTCTTGAGGGTTAACACTATGTTTCCAGTGATGGACTTAGCGTAAAGTACAAATCTGAATTTTCACTATTCTATACCTTGTTTGGACTTGATCTCAGTGGCATCTCAGCAATCCCGTAGTGCACCTTACGAAATCATATTTTTTAATGGAATAATATAAAGAGGAACTTTCAAAACCAATTACAGTGTCACAAATAAATAAATAACATTATTTTAAAAGTATTTACACCTGTAAAATACTAAAACAAATGCTTGTTCGTCTTCTAGATAAACTTTTTAACAATTGATCTTATGTAGATGTTTACACTTTATATACTCTAGTAATTATTATCGTTTGATTTGTTAATTAATCAATATTGATTTTTAGTTTGATCTAAGTGACGAAATGGATCAGCCGCTGGCGAATTATTTCATCAACTCTTCGCACAACACTTACCTGACAGGACATCAAATTACCGGTAGAAGCAGCGCAGAAATGTACAGGCAGTGTTTACTAGCTGGATGTAGGTGAGCAGCTTACTTCATGATAATAACCATTCACGTAAAAATATTGTGGGTGTAATAAGAAATGATTATAAGCACATTAAAAACATGTTTTATTTAATGTAAGTTATGTAGTTAGCAGTTGCAAATGCCTGCAGCAGGAAAAATCCTCCAACCCCAAACCATACGAGTCAAAATTAATTTTAAAATTAAATATTTTTTTACCAATTTTATAAATAATAAATTATTCCTCAATCCGTAAAAAATCCATGCAAACGTTAACAAAAAAACATTTAAAACTACTCTCAATTTGGATTAAAAACTTGGATTGGTTCAAAAGTTTGTCCCAATTCTTTCAGAATACCTTTCTTCGGTAATCTTTCTCCAGTTCTCCAGTAGCTGTATAATCCCGCGTTCATAGAAGCGCTGAGGTTTCTAACTAAAAAGCTAATCCAGGTGATTTTTTCAAGTCCGCCAAGGAAGTAAAGCTTTTATCATCTAAACTGTGTTGAAGCGATCTAAATAAATGGTAGTCCGAGGGCGCAAAGTCGGGGGAGTATGGTGAATGGATAGGGTAACCAAAGACTCTTATGGTCTAGCATTTTGTTGACTAACTCAAACCAGTTTTTATAGATTGCTTGCTTAGTAGTGAAGAGTATTTCTCCAAATTAACGGTCTAGTTATGAGGTAACAGATCATATCATACGATTCTCTTCAAATCCCTCGAAATCTATAGCATAGCCTTCTTCGAATGTAAACTGCATTTTGATCTGGTTAAGGCACCTGTACGCTTACACCATGATCTCTTACTCTTAACATTATTATATACACAATCCATTTTTCATAATCTGTAGAGCATCGTTTCTCAACCTAGGAGTCGCTTAAGAATATAGAGGAAAATGTGTATGATATGTATTCATAAAATAAGACCCGTATACAAAACACCCTTTTATTGAAGTGTTTTTAAATTAAAAACAAATGTTAGAAAATCAAATATTTCCAGGTAAGGGCAACATAATAAAATAAACTTAAATAACAGGCAAAGTTGATTCTAATATATTGATTGTCTAAATAACCTTCTTCTTCTTGTGGTGCTGCAGACTGTCAATGAGACTTGACCTCCTTCCACCGATGCCTCCAAACGGATCGATCTTCAGCAGCCCCTTGCCAGTTTTTGATGTGCAGTAGTTCTGTTTAGTTGTTTTGTTTTCTGCTACCCCCTATTTATTTCACACCCTCCATGATTTTCACTGGTATTCGGTTTTCTCGCATTCTCGACGCGTATCCCGCCCATATAAGTTGCTGAACCCTCACACAGTCTACATTATCGTTTCTCAAACTGGGGGTCGCGATCAGGAATGTGGGGGGTTGCAATGTGTTGAAGAAATAATACCCGTATACGAATCATCCATTTATTAAATTATTTTTAATTTAAAAACAGGTGTTAGAAAATTAAATATTACCAGGTAATAACAACATAATAAAATAAACTTAAATAAGATGATAGCCAAAGTTGTTTGAAATAATAATTTAATGCGACGGTTGGTTTTTTTTCAACACTTGGATCATCATTGCAAACACAAATAAGCCAAGTATTTTCCAGTGATAATAGACGATTTCTATATTTAGTTTTTAAAACCACCATAGACGAGAAACTGTTTTCGCATAGATAAGAAGTAGCGAAGCGGATCAATGTTTACAAAGGTTCCGTTACTAGGTTTCCTTATTCACACCGTCGTGCAAGCCAAAACTTGAGTTAAACATTCTAGTTATAGAGTTTTGTCGGTCGATATTTCAATAAGTTGGTTATGAATCTCAATGTAATTCAGCCGCTGTAACAACATTTCATCAAACGGATTGAGAACCCACCTTTTCAACAAATCATCGTTGCTGTCTGGAAAATATTCCAGTAACTGAATTTTCAATTTACTTGAATGCATTTTCATGCTCTCTATAGCGCGATCTATCGATGCGATCTATCTACGCGATGAATAACAGAAGTTTCTAAATCTATATTTTTGGTAATATTATCCGAAGTTAAAGTGAATGCATCGAAATTGCGTTTTTCAAGGCGTATAATCCAAATACCAAGATTATTGATGAATGCATTGGCTTTGTCTGTCATTAGTAAAATGTTGATTGATTTTCCGTTACTTTGTGATAGTTCATTTTTTAAATCGAATAAAACAATTTTGTACTTTGTTATCTATCACTTTTATTTTATTTATAATTATTATAAATAAACAATTAAAATAATTATTTATAAAAGTGATAGATAACAAAGTATAAAATTGTTTTGTTCGATTTAATTAGTAAAATGTTTTTGTTACGGTCTTTTAAACTCATTTTCAAGTCATTCAAATGTGAAAATATATCTCTCAAGTAAGCCAACAGTAAAGTTTCTCCATCTTATAAAAACTCTGAAAATGAGCAGTTATTTTTCTGTAAAAAAGATTTTCAATTCATTTCGTAATTCAGAAAGTCTTGTTAAAACTTTTCCTCGCGACAACCACTTGAGCAGTGTATTTGGAATCCATTTCTTCGCACAATGTGGAAAGCAGTATAATCTGCAATGGTCGACTTTTTACGGCTTCTGAGAGAACATTTTATAAATTATCTGGCATCTTTTGTATAGCAAGTGCATTTCTGTGAAGAAAGCAGTGCGTCCATTCCATATGTGGCATAATGTCTTTTAATTTTACTATCACACCACTTTTCTTCGCCGTTATCGCTTTCGCGCCATCAGTACATACCGCAACGGATTTATTTAAGTTTTCGTTTTGTGTTGCATCAATAAAACTTTAAAAAGTCCTTCGCCAGTTGCACGACCAGAGATTAATTTGCAAAATAGCATATTTTCTTTAACTGACACCCGCATTCGTATCGGACAAAACACAAAAATTGCGCCAAATTCGACACTCTGTTGACTCGTCGAACCGAATAGCAAAAATTGCATTTTACTTAATTTAACCTTTTCAATTATTTGATCGTGAACATCATTGACCATTTTATTAATACGCCCGATTACTCACTATTGTGTCATTTGAAAGTGATATTGTTTTCAACTTTTTTGCTTCTTCCGGACTTATCCCCAAATTGACCATATCAATGGCAGCGGGTAAAATGAGTTTTTCCTCAATCGTGTGGGGCTTAGACTCCCTGGCCACTCTTAATGCTACTAAATAGGATGCTTGAAGTGCTACAGTCTCATTACGACTTGATTTGTTGATAGCAATTTGTTGATATTTCAAGATGAGTGATTAACGCTCGAAACGTTATAATGGTTTGTTTTGTAAAGACGGGTGTTTTGTTTCCAGATGCCATACTAATTTTAAAGCGGACAGGTAGTTCCGCGGACAGTACTTGATAACAAACAACACTTTGTGGTCATCAAGGCAATTAATCCATATTTTAAATGTTTCGTTGTACAATCTGGTCTTTCTCTTTCACCAAATGTAGACGGTGCATGTATGCCGTTTAGTCACAAATTTGTTCATTTTATTTAATTATTTTATTATTAGTATTATTACCACACTGTTATTAATTTATTTAACACTGAATGAAAGAAGAAATCGTTGTATTTAACACTGGGTAAGAGAATATATATCGTAGTACTTGTTTTCGTGAAAACATAATTTTCAATGAAATTCTTTGTCTCGTACCTTTGTTTTTATTACCAAAGCACATAGCTTGTACGAATCTGCCTAAGTGCGCTCGAGACGAATGATCCATCTTGCATGCACGGGCGGGTCATTTGACAACTGCGTGCAAGTGCAGGGCACAGGTTCGAATTCATAAAGGTAAGGGTAATATAAGAAGGGGTTACACAAATCTTTTAGTTCGATATTTGTGCCTATGTGCGGTATTTCAGAACTAAAAAGGCTGAGAAACGATGCTGTATAGAATCGCAAGCAGACATTCGGTCTAATCAATTTTTTCTCCGTTAACTCGTATTACACCCATACATCTGAATTGCTAACCATTCTGAGTTGAGGTAATTACTTTGACCGGTTGATTTAAAGAATATCTCCGATATCTCGAATTGTTCTAAACCGATCACTTTCAATTAGCGTCAATATTTTCATGCCATCCAAAACATTGTGTATGGCTAAGAATAAAGTTGACTTCACAAAACCTTCTGAATCCACAGCATGTGGAATGGCAGAATATCCAAGGCACTCTTATCGTACACAGCTCATATTTTCTTTCGTGTCTGCGAAACATTCTTCCCTTTTTAGATATAAAAAATTGTGGAAAGTGCTTTATATTTTCTGCCATTTTTAATGCTTTACAAAATTTTAAAAACACAACCAAACAACACTATTTTTTCCCAAAGTTTTCGCTGAAATTTTTACTGTCAGACAACAAAAATTTACACGTGTGAAGTAGATAGCACTATAGTTTTGCGATGCAATACCATCTAGCGCCAAAAATGGGACGAATTTTTGCATCAACCCAGTAAAAAATCTCTTAATATATTCTTGTTACTATTGTATTATATTTTTTTCTGTCACACCCTATATATAAATGCAGATGGATTAATTATAACTAATCTACTAAAAACTTAACAGAAACCATGTACACATGGCAAAACTAATATTAACTAAATATATGTGCCTAGTCAGTAAAATAGCCATTTAAAGAAAAAGAAAAAAAAATCAATCGAAAAGAAAAGAGAAAATTCCTTTAATATTAAATTGATATGTGTGTATATGTTAACATTTTTGCTTGTTCTGATTTATGTTTTACTATTTTTGTTATTGCTTTTTTTAATATACGAATTGTTTTCCTTTAGATTTTATTTTTTCTTCCCTCTCTCCTATCCTTATTCTTCTTCATTTGTACTCTTTATTACAATCAACACACATTTAAAGATCTAGAAACTGAGCTATTGCTTAAATGTATATCGAGGTAGAAATGGAGGCAAAAATACTGAAAATGAATATTAATAAAACTCTGCAAAATTGGTTCTAAGCAGTTTAAGTTACATAATTTGAAAGTTTGGAACGCTTGACAGCTTTTCTTTGTTTATTTATAACGTGTTTAACTTATTATGTTACTGAATCTCCATAAGATCACGTATAAAATTACAATAATTTTAAATTGCAATAACTTGAACGGCTTTGTCAATCGATTTTCACAGTGACTTAAGGATTGAGTAAATAATATTCTATAAAGTTTTTAAACGTTTTGTAGCATTTTCACATATCTCCGATACATCCTTAAAGTTTAAAATATTTATCATTAATAATTATCAAAAATAAATAATATTTAGAGGTATTAATTTAAAATTTAAGTATTATTAAAAATTCCATGTTCGTACTTCTAAAGGTTTAAATTAAAAATGTTTTTGTCGAAAAGTTAAAATCAAGACATATTCACTACTAAAAATCACTTAAATGTTTTTGATATTATTTGTTATTATTAATTTAATTCTAGATTGTAAGTGAAATTTGCTCTTTCTTTTTTAATTATACAATATTTTACAGCACTATCTTTATTAAGTTTTCTTTCCTATGTTCTGTAAAGCAAATATATTCACGAATTTGTTATTTTTAGTATTTTGCCTCCGATGTACCTCCGAAACATTCTTAAATGTTTCACATATCCAATGAATTAACTGTAAATTATTCGTTTTTTTAATTGACACACTTAAATCACCTTGATCTCATTCACAATCACGGCCAAATTTAGAAAACTTACTTCATATTTAACTCCACGGAAAATATTGAAATATGAAAATAAACATGTCGGGACTCCCTGACATATGGACGGTTTTCAGCGGTGTTAGTGTATGTAACATTACGTCAGATTTATTGTAAAAATTGGACAGTTTTGATTACCTCATAGTTATTCTTGAGTAATATCAATTTGTATTATGGATCAAAAGTATAGGTACACTATTTAAAAAAATATAAGAGATTAATGAAAGTAAAAGTAATGTTAAAAGTAGGAAGACATCACCAACTAAGGCTATTTAACAACTTGAACCAACAGCTAACTTCACTAGAACAAAACATACTTATTAGCAAACCTATTAAAATATTAGAATGTTCTGGGTATATAAATAAAGCAGTAATTCAAGAAAAATTATAGAATAATAGAGGAACTAATTCCAAACTAGAAGCTGTGAAAAGGTGTCACTAAGTCAACAATAAAATATCTATATGAAATTAATAAGGTGAAGAAGCCCTTCTATAGAAATCCTGGCATTTAATGAGGGGGGGTTAATGCAACTAGGTAGGATAAGAGTAGTGTTTAATACATGATATTTACTGAGCGTTTGTATAGCAAGAATCAACTCTAGCAATTTTGACCAACTTAGTATTTAAATTGCCATTTCGTGAAAATTCTCATATTCCATCTCATTATCGTTAGATATATTAGGTTGATTCTAATATATTGATTGTCGAAATAAACTTCTTCTTCTTGTGGTGCTACAGATTGTCAGTGAGACTTGACCTCCTTCCACCGATGCCTCCAAACGGATCGATCTCCAGCAGCCCCTTGCCAGTTTTTGATGTGCAGTAGTTCTTTAGTTGTTCTGCCATCGGGTCTTTGCTCTACCTCGTTTTCTGCCACCCCCTCTTTATTTTACACCCTCCATGATTTTCACTGGTATTCGGTTTTCTCGCATTCTCGACGCGTATCCCATATAAGTCGCTGAACCCTCACATAGTCTACATTATCGTTTTTCAAATTGGAAGCCGCGATCAGGAATGTGGAGGGTCGCAATGTGTTGAAGAAATAATACCCATATACGAATCATCCATTTATTATTTTTAATTTAAAAACAGGTTAAAACAGGTGTTAGAAAATTAAATGTTACCAGGTAATAACAATATAATAAATTAAACTTAAATAAGATAATAGCCAAAGTTATTTGAAATAATAATTTAATGCTACGGTTGATTTTGTTTTTCACTAAAAAGTTTTTATATACGTAAATCATCATTGCAAACACATATAAGCAAATTATTTTCCAGTGATTATAGACGATTTTTATATTTAGTTTTTAAAGCCACCATTGACGAAAAGCTTGTTTTGCATAAGTAAGAAGTGGCGAAGAGAATCAATGTTTTCAAAGCTTTCGTTACTAGGCTTCCGTATTCACATCGTTCTTATCTAAATCTTGAGTTAAAAATTCTAGTTGTAGAGTGTTGTCAGTCGATATTTCAATAAGTTGGTTGTGAATCTCAATAGGTAATTCAGCAGCTGCAACAACATTTTCATCAGACGGGTTGAGAACTCAACTTTTCGACAAATCTTCGTTGCTATGTGGAAAATATTCCAGTAACTGAATTTTCATTTCGCGTAAATGCGTTTTCACGTTCTCCATCCAACGCGCGATCAATATCAGATTCTTCTAAATCCCATATTTTTGGTAATATAATCCGAAGTTAAAGTAAATGCATCAAAATTGCGTTTTTCAAGGCGTTTAATCCAAATACCAAACTTCTTGATGAAGGCAAACATACTTTGTCTGTATACAGACATATAAATATTTTCAATTCATCTCGTAATTCAAAAAGCCTCATTAGAACTTTTCTTCGCGACAACCACCTGGCTTAGCAGTGAGTCATATTTGGCACCCATTTCTTCGCAGAATGTGAAAAGCAATCTAATCTTCAATGGTCGGCTTTTAATAAAATTAAGAATTTTTGCCGTCTTGACAGAATATTTTGCATGAAGAAAATTCATTTTTGTGAAGAAAGCTATATGTCCATTCTATATGTGGCACAATCTCCTTTAATTTTTCTACCACACCACTGTTCTTCCCCGTTATCGCTTTCGCACCATCAGTACATACCGCAATGCATTTATTAAAGTCCAATTTTCCGTTTTGTGTTGCATCAATAAAAACTTTAAAGAGTCCTTCGCCAGTTGCACGACCAGGGATTGATTTGCAAAATGTTGATTAACATATTTTCATTAACTGACCCCTCACATTCGTATTGGACAAAACACAAAAATTGCGCCAAGTTCGACACGTCTGTTGACTTGTCGAACTGAATAGCAAAAAATTCACTTGGTTTAACCTACCCAATTACTTGATCGTGAACATCATAAGCCATTACATTAATTCGCCTCGATGTTGTTTCATTTGAAAGTGATATAGTTTTCAACTTTTTTGCTTCTTCTGGATTTATCACTGACCATATTAATGGCAGCGGGTAAAATTGTGGAGCTTAAAACCCCCTGGCCACTATTAATATTACTAAATAGGATGCTTGAAGTGCTGCAGTTTCATTACGGCTTGATTTGTTGATTATTCAAGACGATGGATTTAGGCTCGAAAAATTCTAATGGCATTTTTGTAAAGACAGGTGTTTTGTTTCCAGATGCCGGACCAATTTTGAAAGCTTCATGCTTTCCGCAAACGGAACTTGATAACAAACGACACATTGCGACTTGTCATCCAAGGCATCGAATCCAAATTTTAAATATGTTTCGATATGTTTTAAATATGTTTCGTACAATCTGGTCTTTTTCTTTACTGTTTCGCAGATGTACAAAATTATTCATTTTATTTAATATAATTAATTTATTTTAATACCACATTGATACTAATTTATTTAACACTGAGTGAGAGAAGAAATTGAAAGATTTAACACTGGGTGAGAGACGAAATCGCAGTACTTGCTTTCGTAAAAACGTAATTAACAATGAAGCATAGTTTGTAGAACTTGCCTAAGCGCGCTCGATACGAATGATCCGTCTCGCATGCGCGGGTGGGTGAAGCGAGTGCTTTCGAACCCGTTTTGCACCTGCACGTACTTGTATATGTCCCGGCCGCATTTCCTCCATGACCTAATATATGATTGAATTATCTATCTTTGTAAGCAATTCGAGAGATTGTAAGCAAGTGATTTAGTGTAAATTGAAAGTTGATTGCAAAATTTCCTTCACTTAATTATACAACCGATTTCTACAACACATTTTCCCAGAATACTATTTCGACACTATAATTATTTTGCTAACTATAATAACCACCAAATAGTTATTATTTTGGCAGATAAAGAAACTATTCGCTACACAAAGATTAACGAGTATGAAGACCAGCTACCATTGTTAGTGTAGAAAATAAAGCCAGTGTATTTAAAATGATATCAGAGGATAACTGATTCACTTAGCAGATAATGCACATTCTCCTTCTATCTATTCTTCAGATTTGGGCAAAGGAAATAATCCCTGAGAACCAGATCCGGCAAATGTATAAGCACTTCGAAGCGTAGGTCATGAAGTTTTGCAGCAAACAACTCGAGATGTGTGTCTCGGGTTGTGATGATACAACCTTTAGCTAAATAGTCTATAAGCACCGCACCACGAGAATCCCCAAAAATGGTCGCCCTGATTTTTTTTTGTAAATTGAATCGATTTCACTTTCTTTATCGCACTTTCATCTGCTCCCCCCCACTTTTTGGACTTATGAAAAATGTATATTATATCTGTTATAAAACGTTTAAATCAGGTTTAAATACATCTAAATAATTTTGAGATGTGTTCATTCGAATACGTCTCTAACAAACACTACATTCATCAAACGAAAAACATTTTTATACTCAGAACATTGTGTAAAATGTAATTGACATGATCTATCAAGATGTTTACAACATCAGCAAGCTCGCATACTTTCAATCGGCGATCATTTAATACGACATTGTGGATTTTAGTGTGTATTTTGTGTCGTAGCGTTTTTGGGAACTACCGAACGTTCATCATCTTCAATGGATGTACGACTACGGCTAAAATCACCAACTCACTTGTTTACCGCCGAAAATGAAGGGGAAGAATCCTTTAAGGTGGGATATAAATCTTATTTTTTGTCCGCCTAGGTTAAACCCACTCAAACAAGGTACTTTATAACAGTTAGAACTTCAATTTGACCATTTTTTCAGAAAAAATTGAATCTTGTTTGCTTTACTCGATTGCCAGAAACAGGCAACTAAACCCACCAACCCAGGAAGTTCACCCGTGCTCCACGTCGTGCTTTGCCATTCCCTCATCCTCCATCCAAAGCGCCAGCAAGCGTCTCCCAAGAACGGTTTCTGCCCTAAGCCGTCATCAGTTGGACTCAAGCTGGACACCTGAAGAGCGGATGAAGGAACGTCTAAAGCCATGACCATTTGAATTGGCCATGTCGAATGGAATTGGCCATGGAATTTCCTTAGCATTTTAATACTGTTCTCCACGATCATATCTGGTACTTACCCGAGGTTAGACGGGGCACAAACGGTTTCGCACAGTCTGACTACTGCGACCGTTTACCTCAGGATGCCGTGGCTGCATGTGATTGCAGCCTCCATTCGGCATGGACAATTTAAATGGTCATGACTTTAGTCGTTCCTTTATCCGTTCTTCAGGTGTCCAGCTTGATCCCAACTGATGACGGCTTAAGGCTAGAAACCGGTCTTGGGAGACGCTTGCTGGCGCTTTGGATGGCAGATGAAGGAATGGCAATCATAGTCATTTGATCATATTTGCGTCATCTCAGTCAAGCAACAACTTTTCAAATGACCGCCTTAAACATTTATATTATGTTTTAAAATATTTTTAAGTACAAAATCAAACTCGAGACGAGAGCCGACCGGGGTCAATCGGCAGATGCTGAACGTGGTTCGGACTCCACGATAAACTGTAGGTTCAGTCGCTATTAGCCTCAGTTGCTGATGCGCCGCTAATCTATAAAAAAAAAGTTACTTGTGTTGTTTATTAACTTTTGTTTAGATTTAACATAACTATCTATATCACCGCATATAATGATGAAACACACTAACAAAGAACGTAAAACAATTTTAAACTACTCGCTTACCACATTCATTTGATCTCGCAACACTTTGGTTATCACAACGCTAATAGAATAGGGCGCCATTTTAATTTAGAAATAAATGTAACAACAACGAAAAACCAATGTTCCACAATGTTTTCGGAAGACAATGAGTAGATTATTAAAATAGCTTTCATTTTCTCTGTTAAATATTCTCAGATGGCAATAGGGTCCTAATTTCCTAAATTCTCCAGTCTTCTTTAATTTTCTCAAGTAGGTATAAAATTGGATCGTTTATTTCGAATTTTTTCATTACATGTATTTTTCATTACATTTTCACTGTAAAACATATTTGATGTGCCTAACCTAATTTACTCCATTTCAAATGTCAATCAGCTGTTCAATTGAAAGGTCGTAATTTATATCGCCACCGTTTCTAAGCTTTGATCGACATCATGGTTAATATTTAAATATAACCGGTAGCATAGACCTACGTACCGCATGATGCGAAAATTAAAGAGTCAATTAAAGCGGTGACGTTGTCAGACACCCAACAATTTCATCCTTTGACGCATTTTGTTTGGCAAAAATATAACGGAAATATGGAGGCGGTC
This sequence comes from Cosmopolites sordidus, assembly GCA_031761425.1. Lineage (NCBI taxonomy): Eukaryota > Metazoa > Arthropoda > Insecta > Coleoptera > Curculionidae > Cosmopolites > Cosmopolites sordidus. Next base: position 403,356 of record JARFXV010001288.1, read on the forward strand.
TTAAGTTATACGTAAATGCCTGACACTTCCTTTCGTTTTAGTTCCATATTTTTCATTCTCTATTGAATTCTTGTTCTGTTTCTATGTTCCTAACAAAAATATAGAAATTATCTATATCGTATATACTTTATATATATATATATATATATATATATATATATATATATATATATATATATATATATATATATATATATATATATATATATATATATATATATATAGGGTGTCCCAAAAAAATGTATAGACACTTTGATTGATTCTCAAATCAGTATTTATTTTCATACACTTTAGTTTAGAGTTTCAAAAAAAAACTAAAGGAACAGCTTTTATTTTGACTAACGCTAGTTTTCAAACTGCCCACCGTCCTGGTTCAGGCATTGCTCATGACGAGAAACAATGGAATCGCAATCATCGAGAAGCATTTCTATTGGTATTTGTCCTTATCCTCTTTCAATTGCTACCCTTAATTCATTGACTGTTGCCGTTTTGTCTTATAAACCTTGTCTTTAATGTATCCCCATAAAAATAAGTCCAGTGGCGTAAGGTCAGGTGGACGTGCGGGATATTCAACTCAACCTCTTCGTCCGGTAGAGGTAGAGTCTCGTCAGGATAAGCCCTTACGTCATGATGATAATGTAGAGGTGCACCATCTTGTTGAAAATAAAAGTTCTCGCCCTCAAAAGCTTCCCGAATGAGTTTCGCGTACTAATGAACATTGTTTAAAACAATTCTTTAAAAATTAAGAATCACCTCAGACATCAGTGTGACAACGTTCCCTGAATTCAATATGGCAACAAAAAATTATTTCGGTGTATGTCCGTGCGAGTATTTAAGTTTGTATTTAAAACAAAAAATTTATTCTGTACGCGAATATCATGATATGCTTCTTATATACGGAGAAGCTAGCATTAACGTATTTTTGCTACTGCCGACCAGATTAGAAATATGCCAGGACTTTTGGAATGTATGCCGGAGCGTATGAAATGTATGGCTATATATTGAAAAATACTTTAAGAGACCACTGAAAAAAAAATCAAAATTTCCCTCGATCGCAATAAATAAGACGTTTGCGACGTTGCTGATTGTTAAGACATTTGTTTAAAATTCGGACCTGTTTTCCACCGAAATTGTTGGATACACTCTATATATATATATATATATATATATATATATATATATATATATATATATATATATATATATATATATATGGAGTTTTTTGACTTCTTTGAACTGCGTCCAACGAGACAACAATAGTCAGAAATTATACACCCCCGACCGTTGGGTTCCCACAATCTCATGTCTTCTTCTTCTTCATATCCTGTGTGTCAATTTGACCCTGAGGCCCTTACTTTTGTTCTCTTATTACGATTACGACTGTTTCGCGACAGTCGCAATCTGGATTTTATGCGCCGTCCTTTTGGCGCGGTTAATACCATACGGTACTGGTCGAGATTAATCGACCGAAGTGAAATGATTACTGCTCCGGAAACGACCCGCGAGGGTCGAGTCCAGTGGAAGTTTATTCGTAGATCGATTGGTTGGTACGCTGGTCGTTGTCGCTGGATTTTTTGAATGAACTGATGTGCTGTTCGGTTCTTCTTCGTGTCTGTGGTGTTTTGGCCTATTCTTTTTTGTTTTCTTGGTGTTATTCTGTTCTATTTTGTTTTATTATTCTCTTTTTTGTTTTCTTGACGTTATACCGGTGTTAGTGGTTTTATTTCGATGTTGTTGATAGCACAGAATGGACGGACTGGATGTTGTTGTCGGTCCCAGTGCGTTTCATCTTCACCGTCTTCGGGGCTAAGGCTTATTCTCTTGGTTAGGTTTGAGGTCGCCACGCGTCCTGCGTGACGAACCTCGGGGGGTGCCCGCTCCCTAATCCAGTTCGGACTCCCGCTGCTGGAACGGTCAACAGCCATGGACGTCTGCCCCCACGATGGCCAGCGCGCTCGCAACGCATCCGACCATCACAGAGTCCATCCTCTGCTTACAGTATTACACTGTTTATTCCATGTTAGCGAGTCCGGGCAAGAAGGATTTGGTGTTGCTGCCGGTCCCGGTGCTTCGTTCTTCACCAACTTCGGGGCTAAGACTTATTCTCTGGGTTAGGTTTGAAGTGCCGACTGGCGGAGACGACACTTCGGGGTTGTCCGCTCCCTTGGCCAGATCTGTACGTCGGCGACCGAGACTACCAACGGACACTGCTATCTGTCCCCATGGTGACCAGACAAACACGTCCGATCACCTCAGAGTCTCGATCCGAACTGACAATCTCATGTGGAACGGACAACCTGCATCTCCGCCAGAATGAGCAATGGTTAGTTGCTTGACCGGGTGAAACCCCACCCATCCCTTACATTGGAGGGCACATGTTTCGTCTGTTGGTGGTTAGACTCATCAGGGTACCGACATATGTTCTCTCGCCAAGAATAGGGAGTCCCCCTCCACAATCAAACAACCATATTTTCGCCGACTTCTCGTCGGATGGCTTATAAATGGAGTTTTTTGATTTCTTTGAACTGCGTCCAACGAGACAACAGTAGTCAGGAGTTATACACCCCCGACCGTTGGGTTCCACAACCTCATGTGGATCGCACAACAACCTGCGTCTCCGCCATAATAAGCAATGATTGGTTGTTTGACCGGGAGCAAGCCCCACCCATCCCTTACATTGGGGGGCACATGTTTCATCTGTTGGTGGTTAGACTCATCAGGGTACTCTCTCGCCAAGAATAGGGAGTCACACAATCAAACCCGACTAATAAGCCATCCGACGAGAATTCGGCGAAAATATGGGTTGTTTCAAAGAATGTCTTTTATGTGGCCAATACGACAAAAGGTGTATATATATATATATATATATATATATATATATATATATATATATATATATATATATATGTATATATATATATATATATATATATATATATATATATATATATATATATATATATATATATATATATATGTATATATATATATATATATATATATATATATATATATATATATATATATATATATATATATATATATATATATATATATATATATATATATATATATATATATATATATATATATATATATATATATATATATATATATATATATATATATATATATATCATATCATCATCATCAGCCCGTATCGATCCACTGATGGAATCCTCTGGATGAAGGCCTCTTCAGCATGCTTCCAACCTTCACAGTCCTGGGCTTTCCTCTGCCACTCGGGTCCAATATACTTAACGATGTCATCAATCCATCGTGCTTTCGGTCTTCTTCGCGGACGTTTGCGATCAAGCGGTATCCACTCCATCTATCCTTGGTCCATCTGTCGTCCCATCGCCTCGCTATATGGCCTGCCCATCTCCATTTCAATTGTTTTACTCTTCCAATGATGTCACAGACTTTTGTTTGTTCCCTGATCCATGCGCAGGACTTTCTTTCTCGTCTTGTAATGCCAAGCATACATCTTTCCATTCCCCTCTATGCCACCCGAAGTTTTTGAATTGATTGCGATGTAAGTGTCCAGGTTTCACTTCCGTATGTCATAACGAGTAGAACGCACTGATCGAATACTTTTCTTTTCAGGCAAAGTGGGAGTCTGCTCTTAAACACTATGTTGAGCCTACCAAATGCCTGCCAGCCACATTTAACGCGCCGTTCCACCTCCCGGGCGGTATTCCCCTCCATGGAAATCCTCTGCCCAAGATATACAAAGCTGTCCACAATCTCTAAATCCCTTCCTAAAACTGAAATTCTTCTGTCCTGAGCGAAGTTATTGAACATAACCTGACTCTTTTTCAGGTTTATTTTCAAGCCAAATGGTTCGCCAGCCCTTTGCAGTTCTTGCATGCGTCTTTGCAGCTCCTCTGGGTCTTGTGAAATGAGAATAATATCATCTGCAAATCTAAGATGGTTTAAGTTTGCACCATTGATCTTTACACTATCCTGTTCCCAATCCAGTTTACGGAATACTTCTTCAAGGCCAGCCGAGAAAAGAATAGGCGATATTGCGTCGCCCTGCCGTACACCTCGTTCTATATTAATTCCCACTTCAAGATCACCAAGGTGAATTGTGGCTGTAGCTCCATCATATATCGATTCTAATAGGTTTACATAGGCTCTCTCTACACCTTGGCTAAGCAGTGCATCCATTATCGCATGCTTTGAGATGGAATCAAATGCTTTTTCGTAGTCGATAAAAGCCAAGCACAGTGGCATGGTGTATTCGTTGTGCCTTTCTATGACCTGCTGTACAACCTGGATGTGATCCATTGTACTGAATCCACTTCTGAATCCTGCTTGTTCTCTTGGTTGTGCGTCATTCAGTTTTTTTAATATTCTTTTAGAAATTATCTTAGTGAAAACTTTGTACATCACTGATAGGAGGCTTATTGGACGGTAGTTCTTTAAATCTTCCTGTGCTCCTTTTTTGTGTAAAAGGATCACTTCTGTATATTTCCATAAGTCAGGTACTTTTTGTTCTTTGAGGCATTTTGAGTATAATTTTGCCAGTGTTTTATGTAACGTCCGACCACCAGCTTTTAGTATTTCGACAGTTACACTATCCTTTCCTGGAGCCTTGCCGTTCTTCATCAATTCTATAGCATTTGTCACTTCCTCCACCAGGATATCTGGCATTATATATTGTTCTTCCGTGGGTACTGCTGTCCCTGACCGTCTCTGATCTTCATATAACTGGGAATAAAACCTTCTGACAATCTCTAACATTTGGGTACGCGCCCTGCACACTGTGCCATCCTCACGCTTTAAAGCATATATTTGCCTTCTTTTGTTTCTCGGCTTCTGTTTAGCTTTGTTAATTCCTTTGTTTTCTTCCAGGGATTTTTTCACTAGCTGCATATTGAATCGGCGCGTGTCCTCTCTGATACGTTTTCTTATAGTTTTGCAAAGCTCAGTGTACTCGACCCTGCCAAAAGGACTACCTGCATTTCTCATTGCTCGCCGTTTCTTCATTAAATCAATGGTCTCACTTGTTTCTCACAAGTGAGTGAACACTTGTTCAATGGTCTCACAAATTTTTGTTTGTTTGAGACATTTTTCTTCTGGTGCTATTGAAGCAGCCATTTGAACTACATTGTTGGCGATTTCTTCATATTGAACTGATATTGCCACCTCCTCTGGATCTTGTAACGCAGCAAACCGGTTTGACACAGCAATCTCAAAATCGCTTCCTCTCTCCAGCAGTTTTCCAGAATCCACCTTGCCCTTCTTTGATCTTACCATTCTTTCGCGCTCTTTTCGACAGTCAATCCGAACCCTTGCTCGTACCATTCGGTGGTCACTTCCAACATTAAAATTGTTAAAGACAGTACAATTGGTAAATATTGTTTTATCGTTGGTCATAATGTAGTCAATTTCGCTTGTGACGCCAGATGGACTTTTCCATGTCCATTTTATGCTGATATTTTTCTTATAGAATGAATTCATAATATATAGTTCTTGTCCTTCGGCAAAATCAACTAATCTGTCACCTCTATTGTCTCCAGTTCCATATGGACCAGTTGCATTTTCATCTGTTCTTGTTGTTCCAATTCGGGCATTAAAATCACCCATCAGGATTTTGTACCTACATTTCTCCTTGTATAAAAGCTGGGCCACATCATAAAATTCCTCAATTTCCTCATCTTTATGGCTTATAGTTGGTGCATAAGCTTGGACGATTTGAAGCCGATTTGATATATATATATATATATATATATATATATATATATATATATATATATATATATATATATATATATATATAAATTAAATAACAAGCCGTAATATTCACTAAATTACTTATTATTAAAATACATGTATCCTTTCTGTATTTAGTTGTTCAGTGTTTAATGTCCCTTAAACAAAATTAACTTTGTATATGTACTACAAATTTTTTCATCTACTACTGCGTTTTTGCAAATATAATTATTTCTTGTAGTGTAAATGGTCAATAAACTAAAGTGCTAAATATAAACTCGAGAATAAACTCATTTTTCACAACAACCAAAAAAAGTTAACTTTCAAGAGTAAATGCTATGAAAGATGTTAATCAAAATGATAAAATCAAAAAATTACATATTTTAAACAGTCCACTTCAATTGTTGGAACAGCATTTGGCACTAGTCTCGCTTTTACCTTAGATGTTCGATCAAAACAATCCTCAGCAAAATGATGGGAACATAAAAACTTACTGCGGTTGGGAATAAAGTCTGGCTTTTTAATAAAATTAATCCACTGTGTTCTTCTATTTGAATCTTTGGGAAATATTGAAAAAAGATAAACTGGTTCAATAACATGAAATCCAAATCAAAATGGAAGTAACATTTACATTTATTAGTACAATAATTTCTGATTACAAAAAAAGGTAACACTCTGTATTATTAGTTATATTTTATAGATTATATGAAAACTAAAGGAAAACTACAAAATAATCTGAATTTTTAAGATACTGGCAACTGGATACTGGGCATCTCAGAAAACTAAACATTTTAGAACATATGTTAATAAAAAAAAGATAATCACTATCTTGAATCACATTATAATTATATTATTTTACCTAAATCGATTTGACTACGCCTATGCACCAGGATATGTTTGCTTCATAACCTTAAAATTTCATTCAAACAAAATACGTTGAATAATTGACAATAATTGACAAATTTAGAATTACAAGTATTTACCTATGTAATGTTACTTCTGAACTAACCATATTTTGTTTTTTACCTTACTTCCGATATTATTGCTTTTATTGTCAATATAATAAGTATTAATAGGTATTTACACTAGAACATATCAAAAGAGTATTCAAGTACATTTATTCGGCACTTATGATTGTTTAAAACACACTAAAATAGCACAAATCTACTATTAAACTTCTAAAGTTGTTAACATCAACTACCAAAATTCCAAAATAATGAGTCATCTGTGGTGTTTCAATATGGCCATTTCGTGGAAACCGCATTTATATGTGTATAAAGATAGGCAAGACTCCTTCCTGTTAGTTTTATGTTCAAAGAGCTTGACGCATGTACAAAACAGTATAACAGTCGCAATGCTGAAATCAAGTTGCGGAGAACCGAAGAGCCGAGATTATTGAAAGTGTTCGTGCTGGGCGCTCTGCGACAGAAATCATTCGGTTCTTCGGATATCCAAACGAAGGTTTTGAAACATCGATAAGGGAAATTTACTCAAAGGAGTGCGTTGTCAGGACGCCCGACATTATTCAACGGGCTCAGGAGCTGATTATTGAAGATGCAGGGCAGTCGATCCGAAACTTGTCGTCCGTGTGAGTGAAAAACTATGCGTCGAGGAGGACCTCCGCTACACAGTCTGTGTAATACAAGTCTTACACATTAAAGTGAGACAGATGCTTTTCGAAGCTGCCAGGACAAAGCGAGTTGAACGCTGCAACCTGTTTTTGTGTTCCTTAAGAAACAATATTGCCGACCATCTCAGGTTTTTTTCTAACGAAAAAAAATTTACTGTCGATGCGAAAATCAATCGAAAGAATGATCTCAGGCTCGCACATGACCCTAAACATATTCAGGTGCTAAATGTTTGTGTCCAGTGAAGGTGATGTGATGTCACCGCATTTCTATAAGAAAGGGAAAAAATGTCACAAAAGAAGTTTAATTGCGTGTTCTGACAAATGTAGTGACACCGTGGATGGAAACTGTGTCGTCTGGAAAGCCGTATGTTTTCCAGCAAGACGGTGCGTCAGCCCACACAAGTCCTTTGGTTCAAAATTAGTTGTCAAACAACGTCGACATGTTTTGGTCCAAAGAAATATATATCTATACTTCTATGTATGGAGAATGAAAGGGCCACCAACAAGTCCAGACATCCAAACGTCGCATCATTGAGAGCCGCTATTGAAGCGGCATTCTCCGATATGAACCGTGACGCATTAAAACTAGCATCCGGACGCTTCAGACCATGAATGGAGGCGGTCATTCAAGCAGGGGAAGGATATATTGAGTAAATGTGTTTTTAGAAAGAGTCAGTAAACAATTTAGTAAAAAAAAAATGGAAACTTCTGTTTTTAGAATAAAAATTGTTTGAAAAAAATGTTTAATTTTTCCGGATTTTGGCGCCGTACCCTGTATATATATATATATATATATATATATATATATATATATATATATATATATATATATATATATATATATATATATATATACTTTTTTAAAAAATTGCCTGGAGAACTGCTGAGATTCATTGACCGAAACATTCCATCATTTTTAAAACACAGTGTAAAGTAATAAAACTCTCCTATGATGTGTATATTATAATGTGCCCACGGTTATATTGCAATATGCTCGATAAAAAAAACGCCCGTATCTTTGTTATGGAACGTTCAATAGTTTTAAATATTTAAAGTCGAGGAAAATTCATCCGTGGTCCAGACAAAAATTGCCCATTACTTCAGCCGCCACCAAAACGTCAACAACTATCTCCACAGACCTGTTTCTGGCCTTAAACCTGACCGTTTTGGTGGCTACTGAAGAAATAGGTAATTTTTGCCATGGAGCATGGATGAGTATTTCTTGTATTTAAATATTTTTTACATTCTCTATGCAACTTTTTCTTCAATAGTTTTTTCTTCTAATATAAGAAATCAAAATTTCTGTTTCTCGCATAGCAATAATTTCTTGTTATGGTATTATCTATTAATCGTTTGCTATCGTACGGTCTCAGCTTAGGCAGCCGGCTTTGACTTTAATGATAATCTCCGCCGCCGCTTTTTATTTTGACTATACCGACGGCGTAATTGTATTTTTTTTGTGATAAGAGACTGCCTTAGACCCAAAATTTATTAGTCCTTTATACTTTCTAATGAAATACGAGTAATCTCGGATTTAGTTTATTTGTTGAATGTTCCTAGTTTCAAAGTTTTGTTCCTAAAGGATTGATAAACTAGCAAAAGTTTATTCCAATAAGAATTAGAAACTATTTGTCCATCGAACAAAAAGTTTCTATGATTATTGAAATTGGTAATGGAGTTAAACAAGCAGACATTTGCTAATTTCTACAATACTGAAAAACACACTACGGAACACTACCACGGCGGCTTACTTACCAAAATACATAAATAATTCATTAAATAGCCCTATCCTCCAGGCAAAGCAGAAGAGTCCGGAAAATTGTTTAAAGTTACAGGATTTTCGATGGAACAAATATGAAAAATGTGTTGCTGATAAACTTCTTAAGGAAACAATAACTGTTCTTGTGTGAGCAAATATGACCGGAAGTGAGAAACCCGAATTCCTAGTTATTGACAAATTTAATAATTCCAGATGCTGTAAAATACATCGATAACAATAAATATACTTGATGTTATGGAGTTAGTTTCAGAAACATGGCAACAGGTTTTACAAAAGTCAAATAAGTGTTCCTTTAACCACGCAAGACCCTCTATAATTGGATTTGATGACGACAAATAATTACTTTTAGCCCAATAGCTTACGAGGGTTGATCAATAAGTACCCGTGTTTGAAATAAAGACCTAATTTTTTTCACAAATTTATTTTTATTTTTCAATGTAGTCTCGTTTTAGGTCTATACACTATTCCATCCGTTTCTCCAACTTTTTTAAGTCGTTTAAAATATACGATTTTTCAAACTCTCCAACTCAAACTCAAACTCCCTTTCAAACCCTCCATTTTTTTTTTCTTTCGAGCCATGTTTTCAAGTTAGAGAACGGAAAAAAGTCGCTGGGTGCCAGGTCGGGCGAGTAAGGTGGGTGCGGAAGCAATTCATAGCGCGACAATTAGAGATGTGGCGGTGCTTTATCGTGATGGAAAAACACTTTTTTCTTAGCCAAATAGGGCCGCGTCTCCTTCAATTTCTTATTGAATCTGTCCAAGAACTCACTGTAGTACTGCCCTGAGGCATCCACGAGGATTATTCCTTTAGAATCCCAAAAAAACCGTATCCATAACTTTTCCGGCTGATGGAACCGGTTTTGCCTTCTTCGAAGCAGATTCACAGGGAAAAATCCATTGTTTTGACCGTCTCTTGGCCTCTGGCATATAATAATGTATCCATGTTTCATCAACGGTGACGACTCGATGTAAAATGTTCGCGGATTTAGCTTAAAGTGGTCTAAACACTGCTTTGACATTATTAATCGTACCCGCCTGTTGTGCACCGTGAGCAATCGCGGCACCCATCTGGCCCACACTTTCCTCACACCTATCTTCCGGTCCATACGAGGCACCTACGGCCTCAACTATTTCGCGCACTTTTGTTCGGTCTATCAGCCGAATCTGTTATGAAAGCCGAAAAATGTTATGGACCTTTTCAGTTGTACGACCACTTAAACTCGTCAAACCAATATCCCACGGTTGTCATAGATGGTGAAGGCTCCCCATAGACAGCATCCAACTTCACTTTTATTTCTTCGTATGTTTTTCCATCCAAAAATAAAAAACGAATTACGGATTGATTTTGCTCTTTTTTCCATTTTATTGAGAAATACAAAAGACGAATGATACAACTGGCTGTCAAAAAAAACTAGCCTTTGAATTTATCTGAAATTCAGCATGAGGTCGTTTAACAGTCTGTAGTACAAGATGGTAATGTCAACGTCAACGCATGTCAACGCGTCAACACATCGTCAACGCCATCTGTTATCAAACACGGATATTTATTGATCAACCCTCGTATATATCCGGAATAATAAATATAAAACAAATATTTATCATTGAAAATGGTTTTATTGTTTTTCAAAATATTCTCCGCGATGATCGATACACTTGTGCATACTGTTTGAACCAATTTTTATAGCATTTTTTATATTCGGATTGAGATATCTCCAAAATAAGCATTTTGAACGCATCAACCGCTTCTTCTGGCGTCGAAAGTTGTTGACCACTTAGTTTATTCTTCATGGATTGAAATAAATCAGGACTATACGGCGAATAACCTATCAATTCAATGTTTTGAACGGTCAAATATTGAGTTGCTCGGTCCGATGTGTGAGAGCTCACGTTGTCATGGTGAAGATTGATACTACGTCGCTGATTGTTTTTTCATCTTCATGTGTGCCCATGCAATGCAGCCCACTGTGCCCATGCACTGTAGCCATATGCCTGTTTATCCCAAAAAAACAGGCGACCATTTGCTTCGAAGTGCTTCTTGCGCGAACAACTTTTGTTGGGTTTAGCACATTTTTAAAGACCCATACAGTCGACTTAATCAACAGTCGACTGTATGGGTCTTTCGGGCTCATACGCATAGATCTAAGATTCGTCACCTGTGAATATAGTTTACACAGCTTTTGACGCACCACGATTGTATTTTTTGAGCATGTCTTTGCACTAATCGACAGGAACCTTTTTTTTTGAGCGATTGTTAAATTATGCGGAATCCAATGCGCCCAAATCTTTTTCACGGCTAAATGTTTATGTAAACTGTATGCTTGTCATACTAATGCCCAGGGATGCCTCAATGTCACGGTATGTCAAATGACGATCTTTATCAGTTCACGCAAATTATCGATGTTTTCTGGCACAACAACCAATTTTGGACGATCTTCTTTAAATTTGTCCGTGAGTGAACGACGGCCATAACTGACCTCAGTAAACCAGTGATACACAGTGGTTTTAGACGGTGCTTCATTGCCAAAAGAAGTGAATCAAAGAGAGTTGATCGATGCACTGTTATTGAGATAATCGATGTCGAAAGTCGTAGTAAATCATCGCACGAGTTAATTCCATTTTTTGACTGAGATGAAATTTTCAAGTCACTAGACTACACAAATAGTGTCCGTACGACAAAATGTTCTGAGTACGTATAAAGTCAACATTGTCAAACTTTACGATGAGCAACACCAATTGACAATTAGCCACCAATTGACAAAACACACGTATTAAAGAAGCTGTTGATGAGACGGAAGAATACAAGTCTTGCGCCCAAGTCTGAAACAATACTTGACAACGCATCGTTGCTCAAAATTGTTGTCACTCATTTTTACAACGCAACTAGAAAAATTCGGTTCACAAGAATAATTATTACGGACCACCAAATGAGTATAGCCAATTCAAACTCGTATTGAAGACGCATCAGTATTGGCCCGCGAATCTGTTGCCAGATCGAACTCTATGCCACCAATCTCACTACTTTATTTTCACGCCTCGTATATCATTTAAATCTGGTATAAATATTATAATTATCATAAACACAGAAAGATAAACTATTGACGCTCAATGCATTGTCATGTATAAATTGAATAACAGGTCTTCCAAGTGAGTTATGAAAAGACAGTGTCTTTAAAGCGACGAAGATTAATTGATTTTTCCCAAATTAAAATGACGTTCTCGACACTTTCGTAACTGAAGCACCCTCGAACTTACATGAGCGCACCATCGTCAATTACCAAATAGTCAGGAAATAATCTGAGGAAACAGGATGTTAATAGGACAGCGTTGCGTGAAACGGTGCATCAGTGTTGAAGGGGTTTTAATTTAATTTCTGTCTATTGCACGGGTCTCTTCTGTTATCTTCCCAAAGGAAACGGAGTTCTGTGAAGACGACAAATATATAGTCACGCTCGTTTAGACCATTGCAAAGTTACGGCAAAGGATTGGTTTTGTACTCAACAAATAGAGGAGTGTATTGTTTGCCTATAAACGGGCATGCTGCACGAAAGTGCTGGCGTCTTTGTTCTAAATTGTGAATTTATAAGGGTTACGTGAAAATATCCTCATTTATTAATTACAAAACAATTTCCTAATTCACTGTATTTTTTAGAAACTACTAACTTTATTCCCTAAAATAATATGTTATCGTTTTCGATCGGTAACTGCATCGATTTGAAAATTCATGTTGCTACCTTCGTTGGCGTGCCTCAATCCATTTTGTTTAAATTTGAATCTGCATATATGGTACAGGTTGTACAAGTACTTCACCTAAGCATAACATTGTTTATTTTCAAGATAATTTTTTTATAATTACACCTAAACGAAGTAATAACAGTGCACTTTTAAATTAATGGTGGAAAATAATGTCAGTCAAGTGTCGCCTTTCTTCACGGTCACATATCTGCAGTCTCTCTTGAAGTCTCTCTCATGACATTGAAAATCATTTCTTCTGGTACTCTTGCGATTTCTTGACGAATATCAACTTTCATTTCCTGTATCGTGCGAGGTTTTTTAGCGTACACTCTAGACTTAAGGTAACCCCATAAAAAAAGTCGCATGCAGACAAGTCTGGAGAGCATGGGGGCCAAGAAACATCGCCGGAACGGAAAATCACATGTTGAGGAAAATTTGTCGAACACATTCCATTGATGCTCTCACCGTGTGAGCTGTGGCACCATGTCACCGTTGAAGTTGTTGTAACAGAAAATTTTGCAACATGTCAACATAACGTGCCGAAGTTAAGTACTGTTACTGTTCTTTCCTGCTCTTCAAAAAAGTAAGGACCAACGATCCCTAATTTGGAAATTCCCCACCACAGTGTCACTTTTTCACTATGGAGAGGTCTTTGGTGCAACTGTTGTGGATTCTCTGCTGCCCCCAATACCTACAGTTCTGCTTGTTTACATATCCATTTAAATGAAAATATGCTTCGTCACTCATCATGAACACTGCATCAGGGTCATCAGCAAAAATGACGCGCATTTTCGCACAAAACTCTCTGCGCAGTGCAAAATTCCTTTCGATCAGCTGTTGAACAATCAGTATTTTGTAAGGATTTGAAGTCGACATGCAGAAACGATCGACGGGACATACCCTGAGCTGAAGCGTGATGCCTAGTGGAACGCTAAGGACTAGCAAAAACCTCCCTTCTCACTGGTTTGATGTCCGAACATTGCTGTGAAGGCCAGATAGGCCAGGTGGTTTCCTCTTCATGACGGATCGGGTAGTTTGAAATGTTTCAACCCTTCGAAGTATCGAAGTATCGTGTTTCGATCTGGAATTAGTCCTCGGCGTGCAATGTTGAACTGTCGACGGAAAAGACGTTGCACGGTACCTGCAGAATCACTGGTTCTAAAAAACTGCTCGACGACAAACACACGATGCTCCAAAGTCCACAGTGTCATGCCTAAAACTGCAGTACCTGAGCTGTCCGTTGGCAGTGCGGCGAGGTCGCCGCCCCTCTCTTGTCAAAATACTAGCCGTTCAAAAACATGCGTTTCCTCTGCGTCACCCTGCACAATAACAACAGTGCTTATGTTGCTGGAATGTTTGGCACAAGTGATTTGGTGTTGTGATAAATATCTTCGAGTTCAGCATATTCCGAGTATATGCACGGAGAATTGTTCCACAAACATGGAAAGAAGATTGGCTTGTGATTTTAAAGAAACTTGGCTCTCTGAGATTCCCACACGAAAATAGGTGAGAAGATTGTCTTGAGCTTAGGCAATTTAATAACGTTTAGGAGTTGCTTCAAAGGCGATGCCTTTGCATGGAGATGGACTCCGGATTAACCTGGACTTGCAACTGGAAAAGTTCGCAGAGTGCAAAAATCCGCAGTTCCAATAAGTTGCAGAGGATTTGGGATCATTCTTACACTTCTTGCTGGAGTACTTGTATCCGCTCTGCATTTCTTACCAGAGTAGCCAAAAACTGGGCAGTTAAGCAGAGCACGGCTTGGCAGTTTGATTTTGACATCTGCACCCTTTATGGACTAATGCCGGAAATACCTGATGTTGTAAATGTCCTCTTTTCAATGAACAATTACTTGACCGATACAATGGGTTTTCCTTGTTGATTCGTATCATTTTCAACGTGATCTAGACGTAAACCAATAACTACGAGTTCCTTTTACAACTTATTGAGTCGAAATTGACTCAAGAACAACCCTGATAAAGACGCGTCATTAAAAGCGTCATCCTATCATTAAAAGACCGAATTATTTCCCTAAAATCGTTATTGAGATGGAATAGTAACCTTTCAGGTTTTGTGGTGGTTTGCCTGAAATCTACCTTTTGTCTTTAGGCCTAGAAATAGGTCTAGACCTAGAGATAGGCCGATTTGTCTCTTACGACAATTTACTGCACACAGTATTTGATGGCCGAAACGTCAGAATTGCTAGAGGCAATCGCCGGTTTCTGGTTGCTCCTGTGGTATTGGTGAATGGGCTTAGAAGGGGCTTAGAAACTGAAAATAAAACTGAAGGGATATTTTTTAAGAGGAGAAAAATCCTATTCAAACGGCTTCGAATTCTCTCAAAGTTGGAGACTGAAGTGAAGCTTCCATTGCTGTCGTTCACTAGATTGCCTTCTGATGCTATAGTGTTTTGATTTCCTTTTTATTATCGGACGTTTTAATAAAAACGCCAGTGTTACTGGCTTTTCTGCCAGTATTTTTCTTATGCAGGGCAGTCTCGGCCTTTTGAATCGCGATGAGATCATTCTTCATTTGCAGGGTCTCTACTATCTCACTTAGTGTCGAGATTGTTACATTATCTTGCGCTAGAGATTAATGAGGCAGTTTATATGTTTCCATAGAATGTTAGATATCTATTAAGAATGATTATGTATAAAATGTCAACAAAACGTTTAGTCGTCGCCACATCAAAATGCTCGCTTAATTTATATTTCATTTATGATCACAAAAAGGGTATTATCTTTTTTGTCATTTAGATTCTTAGTTAAACTTCTGTCTAGTATATAAAACATGGGGATGATAAAAACATGGTATATATTAAATAAAACATGGCGTCATAGTATATATAGGGGGAAATGGTCATATACGCAATAAAAACACGGCTGTGACTGCTCCCCTGCGGAGTGTACCCACGAAACAAAGATAAAACTTACATACATCTATTGCAATGGTATTTTATTCCATTTAATGAATCTTCTTTTCCGGGTGAAGTGGCGGCTAAATTTAAAATATTAGGTTGTTAAAAAAGTTATTGTAGTTTTTAACCATTAAACTGAAATGCACATAATAAAACTTTATTAATCGAAATTAAAACCATTACAATCAATACACATTTGCCAAAGAGAATTTATACCTGTTGTGTAAAACTCCAAAATCCTGGAGGCGACGAAGTCGTTGAAGCTGGTTTTTACATTTTCTTGATTTTTAAAGCATTTCTCGCGCAGGAAATTGTCGAGATGCTTGAAAAAGTGGTAGTCGGTAGGCGAGAGGTCAGGTGAGTATGGCGGATGGTCGAGAGTTTCGTAGCCCGACTCATGCACCTTTTGTCGCGTGGTCATTGATAGTACATGGAGGAGAATTGGTCCCTTCTTGGCCAATGCCGGCCACATGCGTCGCAGTTTTTGGTGTATTTCCTCAATTTAGCTATACTTCTCCGCTATAATCGTTTCGTCCGGATTCAGGAAGCTGTGATGAATCAGACCGGCTGCCGATTACCAAACAGTCGCCATGACCTTATTTTGGTGTAATTTCGGCTTTGCGAAGTGTTGTGGAGCTTTGTCGCGGTCCAACTACTGAGCCAATCGTCGCCGATTGTTGTAAAGAGTCCACTTTTCATCGTACGTCGCAATCCGTTCGAGAAATGGATCATTTTTTATTGCGCAAAAGGGTAAGACACTTCAAAACGCCGATTTTTTATTTTCATTCAATTTTTGCGGCACCCATTTATCGAGCTTTTTTGACTTTCCAATCCCCTTCATATGATTAGAAATCGTCACATGCGTTACGCCTAATTCAGAAGTAAGCTCCCGAACAGTTGTCGGCTGATTGGCTTTGACTAAGACCCTCAGTTGGTCGTTGCCAACATCCGATGGCTGACCATTACGCTCATCATCTTCAATGCTCTCATCACTTCTACGATTTTTTTTAAACTACCATAGAACAGTACATTCATTAGTGGCTTCTGGGCTAAACGCATCGTTAATTTCGCGAGCTATTTTGGCAGCTGCTCGGCCTAGTTTGAACTGGAACAAGAAAATTGTGCGAATTTGGTTTTCATCCATATTGCTTTTAGCGCTCTGAAAAAATTCGCCAAAATTATTTTAGAATAAAACTAATACTACAGTGAGATAGAGCGAAAAACGCGTTTTAAAAAATAGATAGAGTTAAAGCTATTTAACACAAATTTATTTCAAAATATAGCATTTAAAATTAAAATATCAAAAATCACAATAATTTTCTTAACAACCTGATACTTTGTTTATTAATATTTCGTATAAAAACTTCGTACTTCACTATTCACTTTTTGTTAATCGTCTTAGCGTTCTGTTTAATACTTCATGTCGTTTGGTACAAAGTGGTAAAGTGTAAGAATATTTGATGGTTCGTTCGCGTTCGCGCCTTCCATCTACTTGAGATTATTTTCTAAAATAATCCCGAAGCTGCACTGTTGGTAGATGGGATAAGGCTTCCGTAGTCGTAACGCTACTCACAAAACCGTTATCTTCTCTGTGATTGGTGTTTCCGCTGAACGGCTTGACCGCCGGACAGGGTGGGCCAAGCACTTCGCACCACTTCCCTCTGGGGGATAAGTACCAGTCTCTCTTACCTTTTTACCTGAAAGAGAAAAACTTCAACTGCACTTCACTAATTTATTTTTCTTTTTCCGAACTGGGACATAAGTCCCTTCCCTCGTTGATCCCTCGTTGGGCAACCGTCAACCTAGTCCTCCAAAAGTTGGAATTTCGGTCTTCTGTGCCGTCTGCCACCCAAAGCTGCGAAGTCTTCCGGACGACAGTTCGTTAACCTTCGCAGTTCTTGATTTGGATGGTCATTTACCTTCAAAAAGGCTTTTTCTGCCTTTTCTTGAATGCACTGCCTAAAGGGAGTCCACATCAACTCTCTATGTATCTGTACATTAGAGATGTATCAATGGACATCGAGAGCTAGTCTCACTAACTTATTTTCGTAACTTTCCAGTTGCTTGATGGAAGATTTTGCCGCGTACCCCCCGGGATCGATCCGTACATCATGACGCTTCTCACTAATGACCTAATCATTAGGATCTTCAGCTTCAGGTCTAATTTGCTGGTTCTGCAAATTAGCGGGTAAGCTATCTTCGCAACTGCCACGGCTTTACACCGTGCGTTCTTTACATGTTGCATTCACGACATCTTCTTGCCGAAGGTGACACCTAGATACTTTACAGTATCCTTCCATGTCACTATTTCGTCCTCTATTGTCAGCTGGAGACCGGATCTGTTCTTTCTCTGCGAGACTTAAATAGCCTATGTCTTGATGATATTCACCTTGATCTTCCAGGCTATCAAGCATTCCATCAAATCGTCCAGGTGTTCCTGAACGTATTTGACAACCTGGTCCGGTCTTTTATGTCTCCGCGGAATATCACTGGTGTATACATTGTAGAGAATGGGCGCTAGCACCGCTCCTTGCGGTACTCCAGCCTCCATCTACTTCTGGCCGATTTGACTTCGCCCATTTTTACAGAGAAACTTCGTTCTCCTAGGTATGAGTCAATCAGCTCAATATTTGATGGTGGCACCTTCTATAACCTTATTTACTATACGAGTTTTTAAAGACGGGGGTAAACTTGCCTCAACTGGCGTCGAACGTGCGTTTCGCTAATCAAGTTAGCATCATCAGGAGATTATGAAAACTTTAAAATTTAATAATAAAATAAAAAACAATAAACTTTAAAACTTTCAATAAGCTCTTGATGATGCTAATTTGGTTGGCGAAATGCGCATCAATTAATTTTAGTGCCATTTGATGTGAGTGTAAACCTCATTTAAAAGTTCTTATTTAAAACTAAATGTCCAAAAATAAACATTATCAAAATGGTAGTAAACATATCATGCAAAATTTAAATATTAATGTTAGAATAATAATTTCACACAATACTTTCTGGAGCCACTGTACTATGTTTTTCTTTATAGGAACAATTTCGTATAAATTAATGTGTTTAAAGTGATTAATTTAATCAAATAGAAATGTTAAAACAAGCATTATAATTAGACACTTAATTGAGTGTAATCTTAATAACTGCATTAGCTGGAGTATTCGTGCACCAATTAACATTGAGAGTTGTTTTTTGGTGTGATAAACGGGCAGTTAAAAATTTTCCACCGCGTTTCGTTGATCTAATCTATTCGCAAGATTCGCAATTAACTGCTCGATTGACTTTTGCCGAATGAATGAATGAAACCTTATACCTTTGTATATTTCTCTTATTTCATATTTTACTCTAGCTCATAGAAATTAATGAATAAATTATTTTAATATTTTTAAATAAAAATGCTAATCATTTATCATTTTTATCAAAATCATTTAAATATATTTAATTGAAAATGTTCATATTAATGCACTGAATTGTATTTATAATATTTGGAATACCTGAGAGTTCTGAGGTTTTCTGTGCAATAGATTTTGTTTTATAGTAATAATATTACCATTCGCTTGGCGTGGTGAACTTCGGTAGGAGAGTAAGGAGGATGATGGAGCAGATTCCATCCCTTATTGGCAATAGATTCAACTACGCGACCCTCGACCTGTGTACGCGCTTTGTTGGGATAGAAGACAATTTGGTTTTTTACGCAGTCTTTTGACATGGTCGGCTTTGTTTTTGTCGGAGAGCTCGTGCGGCACTCATGCAGCCGATTTCCACATATTATCGAGCTTCTTAAGATGGAGGGCGATCGTGGATTGGTCGACATTAAAATATTCGGCTAATCTTTCGTCCTCTTCCACGGTTGCCAAAAAGTACCTGATTGTCGAAATTCGATGATCAAGCTCTTGCCTGATTTGTTCTTCAAGCTGATATCATCTGATTTGAAGCGGGCAAACCATTCCTTACAAAATATTTCGGTGATCTGGTTCCCTTACAAAAAAGTTCGTTGAGATCATGAAATGACTGTACCGCTTTCCAATCTTTCTCGAAGTTGTAGGGCATAATATGACGAACGTGAATATAATTTTCGACACGCATTCTTATTAAATAAATACAGAACAATATTTTTAAGAAAAAGAGTAAATAAAATGTCAATTTTCATAAGCAAAAAAATGTGCGAAACTTTTCGACAATATTATTATTACTATAAATAAACAACATATTTTATTGCACAGAAAAGGAGCCACATTAGCTGTGGTGTCTAAGGCGTCAGCCTTACGTTACGACAGTTAATGTGGAACGAGTTCGAATCCCGTACTAGGCAAAAAATTTTTCTAAAATTTTTGTGAATGTTTCTAGGTAAGAGTGTAAAATCTGACAAGGAATCACCCCTCGGTCACGCGTTCACCTCCCAGTTCGAGGCTGGGTAAGGCCGGATGCCTTCTGAGAGGTTTTTCTACGTTGGTCACTCGCCAGTCGGTAGGCTTCTCGAGATACTTTCGATTAAGCACAAAACCAAGGGTTGATAGCCCGAGCGGGGGTGCTGACCGGGGTTTTCGGTAGCTGATGACCGTGGTTTGGAACCCACGTTAAGCTGTAGGTCCAGTCGCTAAATAGCCTTCTCAGTTGCTGATGAGCCTCTAACTCCAAAACTTTACTTTACTTTATTGTACAGAAAACGTCAGAACTGTCAGGTATTATAATGTATTTTTTTATAATTTTATTAACAAATAAAAATGTTAAAATTGTATTAGCAGGAGCAACTAACTACTAGTTAAATTATAGGAGTTAATGTCTGGATGTGAGAAACAGTTAATTTTTTTTCCACCGCGGTTTATTTATCAAATTTATTCGGAAGATTCAGAATTAACTACCCGATAATCACGATAATCACGTTTTTCATTTGTCTTATTTCTTTTTCTATTTTCAGCCTTACATCAGGATTAGAGTTAATTAAATGTTGAGTAAAAGTTTAGTGTTTAAACTTGTTTAAACACGATTCTGTTGGGTGCTACAGAATGGTTCCATTTATAGAAACTATCATGCTACGGTTTTCTAGGATTCTCGTGTGATATTCATAGACTACCTGGTAAAAGACAGGAGCATCACCGGGGATAATTGCTGTTGGACCAATTGATGAGTGCTATTCAGATTAAACGTCCACATCGGGCCAAATGGAGTAGTAGTCCACATCGGGCCAAAAAGTAGTTGTCTACGATAATGAACGTGCATACGGTGTCTCAGGTTGTTATAAAACTTTATGATTCACGTTTTGAAGTGCTTCCACAAGCATCTTATTCGCCGGAATTTATTCTCAGCAATTGCTTCATCTTCCCAAACTTGACAAAATAGCTTGCTGGACGAAGATGCACTTCAAATGATAAGGTCAAAGCTGAGACAACCGCTATTTTGCAAAGTTGGACAAATCATATTCTGCAGATGGAGCGTTGTTGGTCTAAATTTATTGAATTGGAAAGTGTGATTAAGCTGAAAAGGTCGAGAATTTTTCGAACGACTCGTTTATCAGGAAATTTTTTTTTCAATCGGTCTTATTAATACAAGATGCGTATCACGGAAAACAGGACTTTAAATGGAGCGTCAGAGCGTTGGAAAGTTGCATTCTTCACAGAAGTTCTTCTACCAAGTTATGGCGATAAAAGTGTCAGTGTGTTTATACCATCGGTCGAAAAATGAATATGGAACAAAGAGCGAATATTAAGTTTTGTTTTAAAGTTGGTAAAACATCCACAGAAGCGTTTCAATTAATGAAACAAGTGTATGGTGAGGATTGTTTATCCCATGGTGGAGTCCACGAGTGGTTTAAACGATTCAAAGAAGGTCGTGAGGACATCATGGATGACGAACATCCAGATCCTAAAAATTTCGTGTTTAGTCAAAGTAATATTGAATTTGTACGAGAATCTTCGTTGCGATAAATAGAAATGGAATTGAACGTGCCCAAAGATTTATTTCATCGTATTTTGTCCGATCATTTGGGACTTCGAAAGATTTGTTCCACACAAAGAGTGGAATTCCATTAAAGAGTCGAAAAAGGACTAAAACTTCAAATACAGCATTGTTACTTGTAATGAGACGTAGTGTTTTCAATATGATCGAGAAACTAAGCGTCAAAGTGCCGAATGGAAGTATCGAGCGAGCCAAATCCGAAGAAAATCCGTAGTCAAAAATCAAAACAATGTTGATTTGTTTCTACGATTCGGAGGGAATTGTGTACAAGGTGTTCATTCCACCTGGTCAAACTGTCAATGCTCTGTTTTATCTTGGTGTTATGAAATTTGCAGTCACAATACCGTCAACAAGGTAGCTGGCGCTTGTTGCACGATAACGCGCCGTTCCATCGCTCGACGCTCATCACTCATTTTTTTACCAAAAATGGCATTTTAACCATCAATCATTCACCATACTCGCCTGATTTGGCTTCCTGCGACATCAATCTCTTCGAAAAACTTCATTTGCCGATGAAAGGACAGCATTATGCCGACGTTGAAGCCATTCAAAAGGAGTCGACCTCCATCCTGAAGGACTTATCTTTGGCCGAGCTCAAAAATTCATTCGTCGGTTCTAATTGACCGTGCAAAACGTTGTATTGACGCACAAAGAGACTATTTTGAATGAAATATTGGTTTTTGCCGAAAAAAATTGTATTTGTATTTGATTTCCGTGAGATGGACTTTGTATCTCTGCTCAAAAATTCAAGAAAATGTATGTACCAGTTATGTCGAGGATGGAGAAATACATTAACTTACATACATTATCTTTGATTTCATTGTTCATTTAAAATTCTGAATACAAAAATTAATTTTGTTACTTGAAAAGCAACAAAAAATTCGAATAATTCATCCTGTAAATGTCTCGTATAAAAATTATGTTTATCTTTATTGGAACAATTTTGTCTAAATCAGTGTGTTTAATAATATACGCTTAATCAAATAGAAAGGTTAAATCAAGCAATTCCAATTAGGTTTACAATTGGGCACAATCTTAATAACTGCATTATCTGGAGCAATCAAGCACTAATTTACCTGGAAGTTGTTTTTAAGGTTATAATTAGGCAGTCAACAATTTTCCGCGGCATTTCGATAATCTAATCTATTCACATAATTCGTAATTTTCTGTTGGATCGATTTGTAGAATGAATCATTATAGGTTTTCTATTTTTTTAAAATCTAATTTTCTTCTTTCGCCCCTATCTATTTTTGGATTTTTCGAATTAAATTTTAATAGTTAATAACAATCTGAGCTTGGTTAAACATTGTTATTACGTTATTAAGCCGGTAAGCTTGTTGTTTACTTTATTGGATAATGACTGTTTTCCACTTATCTGGCAGGTTGAGTCGTCTTTTTTATTTAGGCGTTCAATTTTTTCTACTTCAACTGCTTCTTGGGTGGCTCTTGTAATTCTGGATTTTAGCATCTCCTGTAATCCGGCGACTCGGAGGTCGAAATGTAGCGTCACTTGTTGCGGTTAGTACTTGGATGTGTGACTATGGAAAGAGAGATCAGGCTTGCGTACTGCATTTCAGCAGGCAAGAATGTATAATCAGACAAGGAATTTCCCCTCAGTGACGCCAGTTCTAGGTTGGGTAAGGACGGCTGCCTTCTGAGACGTATTTTACATTTGTCACTCGGCACTCCGTAAGCTTATCGGGAGATTTATGATTAAGTACAAAACCAAGGGTTGATAGCCCGTGAGGGGTGCTGACCAGGTTTATCGGTAGCTGATGACCGTGGTTCGGAACCTACGTTAATCTGTAGGTCCAGTCGCTAAAGAACCTTAGTTGTTGATACGCCTTTAATCCCAAATGCTTACTTTTTGTTAACAAATGCATCTGTTAAATACATTTTCTAACTTAACCTTTCTAATCTACCTAAATTTTTACTAGATAACAACTAGATGGCAATTTGTGTAGTGTACAGTTGTAGTGTGTGTTGAATATTTGAATAAAGTTTTTTTTATTTACACACACAAAAACTCTTTGTTACTGGGATAAATGGGCAATTAATGAAATTCCTTTTATTTCATAATCTAAAATATGGGAAAAATTCATAATTTATTGGCCGATTGGCTGCGATAGAGTTAATTATATCTTTATTTTATTTCTCTCCCTTTTCTATTTTTTGATTCGTGATTCGTGAATTAAATTTGGTAGTCACCAAATACAATAAAGAATAGAAAAAAAATAGAAATAGAATAGGAACCCGAACTTTAAATCTATTATTGTTATATTATTGAGTAAACATTAATGAATATATTTGGAAATATTTTAAATACATATAAATACGAGGGTTGCTATTTATGTATTCAGATTGGCAACAATAGTGTTGCTAGACGCCATTTGACATATACATCGTAAAGTTTGACATTGTTGACTGTTTACGTACTCAGAACGTTTTGTCGTACGGGCGCTATTTGTGTTGTTTAGTGACTTGAAACTTTCATCTCAGTCAAAAAATGGAATTAACTCGTGAGAATTTTCAATTGATGATTTACTACGACTTTCGCCGTGGACTATCTCAACAACAGTACATTGATCAACTCACTTCAACTTTTGGCTATGAAGCACCTTCTAAAATTTGTATATCACTGGTTTAGTAAATTCAGTCGTGGACGTCGTTTACGATTTTACGACTTTGGACTCATGGACGATTTTAAAGAAGGTCGTCCAAAATCGGTTGTTGTGCCAGAAAAAAGTCGATAATGTGCGCGAAATGATAAAGCAAGATCATCATGTGACATTCCGTGAGATTGAGACATCCCTAGGCATTAGTATGACAAGCATACACAAGATTTTACATGAACATTTAGACGTGAAAAATATTTAAGCTCGATGGATTCTGCATCATTTAGCAATCGCTCATAAAAAGGCTTGTGTCGGTTGGTGAAAAGAAATTCTCAAAAAATCCAATCGTGGTGCGTCTAACATCTACACAGGTGATTAACTTTGGATCAATGCATATGAGCCCTAAAGTAAACAGCAATAGACAGTATGATAAATGGACATGTGGCTATAGATAATCTAGATAATCGTAGAACGGTCAATTCTGAATGGTACACAACCATTTGTTTGCCAGAAGTCTTTACAGTACTAGTCAGTTACCCTTGCGACCGAAACCGGTAAGCTTCGATTTGTCGAATGATTGTTACTTTCCACCTATTTGGCAGATTGAGAGAGTCGTCTCTTAGGCGTCCGATTTTTTCTATTCCAACTTCTCGAATGGCTCTTGTCATAATTCTGGCTGTTTCCTATTTGTCGGCAGATGTCAAAATGAGTTTTATGCCCGCGGTGGTAGGCAAGGTTTATGGCTGATATTCGGTAGATGGTGTTGGAATAGAGCCGACATGATTTGTTTCTTCTAACTACCATTGGTATATCCTATGCACAGTACGCCTCATACCATCATTTCCATGGAAAACAGGTCAACACTTTTATTTAATTTAACTGAATTTAGTTTCAGTTTTTTATTTCAATGTCATTTTAAGGTATAAAATGTAATATTTTTATACGCAAATATCTATATACGTTTCGGCATAAATTTGGTTTTTTTTATTTATAAAAAAATGGAAAACTTACATATTAATGTCGTTTAATGTCAAAGTTGAAATTACTACCACTAATTTTTCACACTAACATGTTTTAAACGATTCGCGCCACATTAACAAACACATAATTAATTGCTTTATTAAATTAAATGTATAAAATGTGTACCATTTGAGGTTATGCAAGCATGGCATTGTTTAACGTAGTTTTCCCGAACACGTGGAAACACTCTTGTCTCGACATTTCGACAATTTGCAAGCGTTGTTCTGATGTTAAACGTTCCATGATGATTTGCCAGACTATTGAAACACAAGACTCACACTTCGTTTGACAGCGATCCCCCATCGGAAGTTCCGACACACTAAAAAATCACCCTTTATATCCCCCCCTTGTTATGACCCAGGTAATGACCCATTTTCAGATAGTGATTCTACATATTCTAGTCATCGTATTTATTGGAATATTATTGATATAAGAGGGGGGGGGTCTCATGCATAAATGCATGTCTTGGTCTATTTTTCTTGTTTCTTCAACTCAACAACATTCCTAGACTTCACTCAACAACATTGTTGGTCTTTTAACTGATATATTCTCCTATTTGTCTTACACATTTTATACTTTCATTAATGAAATGTCTTCGATTTGATTGTAACATTTTCTTACACCTTAATAGCTACCCCGGTGCACGTTTTGTTACACCTTAATAGCTGCTCCGGTGCTCTTCGTTCGTAAGCATTATTTAGTCGTGGTTACGGGTTCGATACATTAAATATACTGTAAAACTAAAAATATAATACAAAACAGGCAAAACAATATATATGAGGTTATAAATAAAAGACAGAAAAAAGATTCGGTATTAACGGCTTCTATCTATAATTAGATATTTTTAATCATTCCCAAATAGAAGTTCTATAAACGAAGACTACGGTATCCGGAAGTCATCGGGTACAAAAGAATCTGAACCTTACTTGGACAAAGTTACCAGTCTTACTACTGCAGAAGTGTTACCTATTAGGTAGCGGGGGTTCCAACGGAGCACTACTATGGCCTTTTACAAAAATCGGCTAACAGTTATAACCAGTGGCGGCTCCTGGGTATTTAAAGTGGGAGGACCTAGAAGAAAATAGTATTGCTGAAGATTTGTTTTGCTTTCTCCTTCCTCCTTTTTACTTTTCGTGCTATTGAAACCCTATACAGGAAGTGAAACAGGATAATGAATTATAGGAAAGAAACTGAACAGAACTAAAATATGGTGTTTTGTTTGAAAAATTGTTTACTGTGATAAATGCTGGAGGGGCGGTGCCTCAACGCCCTCCCTCACGAGCCGTCACTGGTTATAACCCGACACTGGTTGGATTCTTTTGTGTTCTCAAGCTCCACAGTCACCTACTCTTGCTTGTCTTCTCTCTCATGGAAGCTCGCGCCTGTTAACTAGCGTGAAACAAAAAACCACGGCTACCCATTGTGCTGTCCTCTATTGACGAGAATAAAAAATAAAAAATACTGAAAGGAAATTGCGCATACTAGTGGTGTTGTACCTCGTCTCGATACCAGGGAGTATCAATAGGTAACTGAAAGTGGATAACGAAAATAAAATAGAAATGAGACTGGGAGAAACAAGAACAAAGAGGAGATCTTGTAACAGTTTTTTCAAACAGTACATGATTAATATAGAGATTTCTAATAAGAGTGTAAGAAATTTAAAGCTTAATAGCAGCGACACTGTTTGAAATGAAAATGGCACTCATATACTGTTATCTTCAGTACATTGTGTCAATTCACCATGGACAAATATACGATTCAACAGTGCGTAGAAATTGGTAAATGACCCCCACTTTGGGCCAAAAATAATCTATTCCGACGAAGTGCACTTCTGACTTAATGGCAGTGGCAGCTCATGGGTTTTTAAAGCGGGATAGCGTAGAAGAAATAATGCTTTTTTTGCTTTCCTCTCTCTCCTTTTTACTTTTCGTGCTATTAAAATTATGTACAGGTGGTGAACCAGGAAAACATTAAATTAAATTACTGTTTCCCGAAGCGTAAGCCATTCAAACAGTTTATTGTAACTGCAAATCAATAGAGAAAATTCGATACAGTTCATAAGAAGTTCGAAAAGTTCAAAACATATCTTTTTTGTTTTTTGACAAAAAAGGGTTATTGTACCCATTTTTGTCGGCGAACCTTCATGTTAGCAATTAAAAGTTGATTATTTTTAGTTAAAAGTACTTTAAGTACTACTCGTTAAGTTTAAGTACTACTCGGTGTGTACACTCGTAGCAAATCCCAAATCAAAACAAATATTCGCTATGCGAACGAAATATGTGATGCAAGACATATCAAACGCTCCGTACCCGTTAAATCAGCGTTTAAAACTAATTACCGATACCCTCGGTCGCAGGAAATCTACGTCCAAATCGCATATTTTAGAAACTAGTTAAACCCCCGAATTCTGGCAACCAACAAAACATGTAACGCCAACGACGAGATAATATGACGTGGTGTACGGTCGGTGGAGATAAAGGTCCGACCAACGATATAAAAATTGTGGCGAGAGGATAGAATTTTTATCCGCATTATTTGGTGTGATGGGTCGACAGACGTTCTTCTACATTTGGAGATTTTAATTTTTAATAATATCTTAAAATGAGTTAAAGAAACTGAACGGAAATAAAATATGGTGTTTTGCTCTGAAACATTGTTTAGTCTGATAAATGCTGGAGGGGCCCTCACTTACGAGCCGCCACTGCTTAATGGGTTTGTATTCTAATATAACTGCAACATTTGGGCCGATGA
Organism: Cosmopolites sordidus; assembly: GCA_031761425.1. Classification (NCBI taxonomy): domain Eukaryota; kingdom Metazoa; phylum Arthropoda; class Insecta; order Coleoptera; family Curculionidae; genus Cosmopolites; species Cosmopolites sordidus. The sequence continues at coordinate 431,477 of JARFXV010001288.1, forward strand.
AAATTCTCAAGTAATTCAAGAGTTACCTCCTCATCCTCAGCAAGTCACTGTTTGATTTGGTTTTTGGAGTAAAGGAGTAATAGAACCTTATTTTTTTTAAGATAATGATGGAAATCGTGTTAGTGTTAATGGTGAACGCTATAGCACTATGCTAACAGAGTATTTGGCCTGAACTGATAAATGTCAATACAAACAATGTTTATTTTTCAACAAGATGATGCTACTTATAACACATCTCGGTACACAATGGATGTATTACATGAAAAGTTTCCTGAACGCGCTATTTCGCAAAATCAACTGGCCACCAAAATCATACGATCTCACGCCCTTTGATTATTTATTATGGGGTTATGTTAAATCTGTGGTTTACGGAAATAACTCCGAACAATTCTTGACCCTAACCGAAACATTCAGGCCACCATTAAAAAGATACCATGTGATATGTATGAAAGAATAATAGAAAAATGGATCTCCAAAATTCAGCGGGACATTTGAACATCATTACTTTCAAAACATAATACTATTACTTGTTCTTCAAGATAAAATAAGAATTACTGAATAATGACTTGAAGTTATCACTGTGCCACATTTTAAAATTCCGATACTCGTATTGGACAACCCTTTAGTTGAGTAAACAACTAATTAATGCTTTGTAATAAGACTAATTCACCCTATAGTTTCAGATAAAAATCATCTTTATCTTTATTGAGATATTTTCGCATAAATCAGTTGGTTTAATAATATATACTTAATCAAACGGGATGATTAAAAGAAGCAATTTTCATTGGACGTAAGCTTAATAACTGTATTAACTGGAGCAATCATGCTTCAATTGTCATTGGAGTTGATTTTAATGCTATTATTAGGCAGTTAAATTTTTTACACAGCATTTCGCTAATCTACTTTAATCGCAAAATTTGCAATTTGCAGCTCAATTGACTTCACGAAATGAATCATTATACTTGTTTTGTTTCTATTATTCTTCTACACTTCATTGTCATCTGTCACCCTTGTCCATTTTCGGATTCGAGTTAGTTTGTGTTTGTGCTTAATAGAAACCTGCGTTTCACGCTGCTCGATATAAAAACAAACACAAGAAAAACAGGACAAAGAACTGTACGTTCAGAAGAAAATATCTCCGTTGTTGCTAACAGTGTTGATGAAGATCCAATTGGTCGCCATTTGCAAGAAGTCGGGCTTTGTTATTCGACTACGTGGATTATTTCATTCCGAATTTTAATTAATAATGAACGATGAAACTAATTTTCATCTAAATGGTCAAACAGACAACTAAATGAGTAAACAGAATAAAAGTTTCTCGGCAAGAGAGAATCCCAGCCACATTCATCAAATGCTATTACATTCAGTTAAAGTCACAATATGGTACGGTATTCAAAAATCAAATTGGTATCTCAAAACATAATTGGACTATATTTTTTTGAAGAAGCTAGTGAAAATGCAGTTACAATGAACGCTATAGATAGATAATTCAAAACTTGTTGGTGCTTCAATTGGAAGCAATCGGCATTGTGAAGAACATTTTCCCTAATCGTTTAATTTCTCGAAATGGAGATTAATTGTTCCCGCTTAGATCTCCTTATTTGACGGCTCCGTATAATTTTTCAAATCATACAGCAACTCAAGGGCATCATCGGTACTGAAATAGCAGCATTAAGACCAGATATGTTGACAAAAATTATGGACAAGGTGTTAAAAAGGGTACAACATTGCATTGGTCACATGCAATGCAATGGCTCACATTTGTTGAGACAATAATATAATTTTCGAAAATTATTTAACACAATTTTAACAAAATTTTAAGACGAAATAAACATATTAAAAAATCTCATAAAAAACTGTCTTGTTAGTTATAAATAATTATAATTATATGGTGACACTTGCTTTGTATAAAAGACCGTTTTAATTTATTGGTTCACCTAATATTTTATCACTTTGTTTTCTTATTTTTACAGGTGCGTTGAGTTGGATTTCTGGAAGAGTCGAACGGACGAGCCCATTATAGTCCACGGATATACAATTGTACCACAAATATCAGCCAAAGAAGTCCTAGAAGCTATTGCTGAAAGCGCATTTAAAACATCCGACTATCCAGTCGTTTTATCCTTCGAAAATCACTGCAATCCTAGATTACAGGCGAAAATAGCGAACTATTGTAGGGAAATATTCGGAGAAATGTTATTAGACGCACCGTTAGAAAGCCACAAACTAGAACCAGGTTAGTTTCATGTACGGTTATATCTTCTTCAGTATCAATAACAACATTGTCCTGTAGGTTCACCTCTTCCACCACCATCTTTTCTTAAACGAAAAATTATCATTAAGAACAAGAAAAAACATCATCACCATCATAAAAAAACAACTGCCGTAACCCCACCAGGCACAATTCAGAATTCCGAACAAACGGGGAATGGAGATGTCATTCCACATCACGCACCAGCACTCCAAACTAGACAGGTATAAAACGTATTTCCTTGTTTTCAACAAAAATAAACATATCAAGACAGCTCATTGAATATATGAGAAAATTCAACATTATGAAATGCATTAATTACTCCACAAATTGTTTCAGCATGCTATTATTATTTCTGTTTTCAAATTGTCCATTGCTCCCTTAATAAATACAACTACATCAGCAATTAGGAGTGATTTCTAGCGTTTTTCGATCCCAACATGAGAGGAATTCAATTCTTCTATTGTAACCTTTGATGTGAAATACTAAACTTGAAGAGATTTACCACTAAACACCAAATCACTTTTTTTGAGCTGCTCGACTCACGTTTCGCTAACCATGTTAGCATCATCAGGAGATGATTTAATCTAATTTTAAAACTAAACTGTGTACTATTTATATGAAAAACCCTACCTAACGAAGCGTGTAAAAATCTTGAACCGTGAAGTTTACTAAACCTGACATTAATAATTGAAAAAGTTGACTGAACGGGATAGGCCCTTTATCTCGGTTCATGATTTTCTTACATTTTTCTATTTGAATACTTTCATATCCATCCAAAGCCCTTTTGGGGCAAAACACTTTTAATTAGTCTTAAATTAATAATATCTATACTGTGGTCGTGTTCGATTGCATGTTGGGCAACACAAGATTTTTCATTTCTCACATATCTAATGTGGGCAATATGTTCCTTATATCTGGTCAATATGGATCTTTTTGCTTGTCTAATACACCTTCGATCGCAATCTTGACAACTAATTTCGTAAATCTCCGACTTTTCATGTTGCTCTACTTTATCCTTTAGATTACGCAGAACTTCTCTTAATTTATTATATGGTTTGTACACAACCTTAATGTCCACTTTTTTCAAAATGTTGTCTAGCCCTCTTGTTAATTGAGCATCAAATGGTATTACCATGAATTTCTTTGTGTTCTGATCCTTTTGAAAAGTCGAAGATTCTTTCAATAATTTTCTGAACTTATGTTTTCTAATTCATTTATCTACAATATTCTTATTATAACCATTCACTTCAGATACCTCCCTAATTAATTTTAATTCTTTGTTATAATTATCTTTATTTAAAGGAAAATTAATTAACCTATTTACCATAAAATTTAAATTAGGCATCTTATTTTGGAAGCTATGTGTGAACAATAAAAATAGGTTAGATTTTGATATTTTCAGAAAAAAACACCACCACTTCGAGATACATTCCTAACGATTCAAATCATAAAGTAATAAATCTCTTCAAGTTTAGTATGAGAGGAATTGTCAAACATTGTATATACAGAGTATATAAAGTCTGTATTTAATATTGTAACCCGTATCACTAGTGATTTATTTAAACCTAAAAACTTTCATTATTTAATGTTCACTTATTTAAAAGTTGTCATTTGTTATAAAAAATATTACTAAAATTTCGCCTAAATCTGTCATCGATATTTGTTCGCCGTGTGTTTTCAATTTATTAGTTTGGTTTTTATTAGTTTCTATGTTTCATGAGCAACAAAAATATTGTAAAAGTACCTCTTAAACACATTTTATTATACAGGTCTACAGTGAATTTGGTACCGAAAAGACTAAAACGGTTTTTGAATATGCTCGTTATGCTGGTTCTAACGGTACATATATTTTTGAAATGTACGTGTAGTTTTCAAGATGTGATAGGTGTCGAATACGATTCTTTCATATGTTTTACGTTTTGTTACATCATTGAACATGGAGAAAGATTCTTTCTCGTGATTTCTTCGAGTGAGTCAAAAACTAAATCCACTTAGCGTCTGACTTGTATCAAGCAGTTGAGTGGTCAGCGTCTGTTCACCTATGGTGCGACTGACATTTAAATTCTGGAACTAACCCCTCCAGTCTTAACCTCTGAACCAACTCTGTTGAATGGTTCAAACTTTAAATTTCAAGTACAAGATGAATCGTTCTAGTAATTACAAAATTACCCCAGGAGGTAAACAGTCCTCCGCTAGCGTTGCTGGTACAACCGTACTTTCGGATTTTAGGGCGTCCGGATTTAAACGCAAAATCTTTCAGAGGTAGTTGGAGACCTCTGGCCAACGTCTTAAACCGCAAAACAAAAACTTTCTTTGGAATGGTAAATATCAACACACTCCTGCGCCCAGGAAAACTACACGAATTGGAACAAACATTAAATCAGCAAAAAATCCAAATTCTAGCTCTGCAAGAAACCAGGTTGACAGATGATAATACCTTGGACTGCGCCAACTACAGGCTTTTTAAAAGTAAAACGGACAAAAGAATATTCAAAAATACACAACATCTCGGTGTTGCTTTCGCTATCTCAAAAATCATTCTTGGTTCTATAACTAATATCCAGTAAATAATCGACTTATGACACTATCCCTCAAGTGTGCTAACAAAAATTGCACATCCCCCAGTTGCCGAAGAAAATAAATCTAATCCTGAAAAGGTAAATAAGACCTGGAAAATTCTGGAAAAGACTATTTCTAAAATTCCGTCTAACCATGTAAAAATTCTATTGGGTGATTTCAACGCCTAACTAGGGAAAGAAAGAAGGTACAAAAAAAACTGTCGGTTCGCTCATACATGGATCAACCATAATGGCAGAAGATTGGTTGAACTATGTTCGCAGTTTAATCTAATCTAACATAACAAAAGGCCTGGACATGCCCAAACACCTACATAGGTGAATTTCAACTAATTAAAAGAAACTGTGACAAACTAAAAGAATATATGAAAACAATCAACTTAATGAAATAGAAAAAGATTTCCCAAAAAATAACACCCGAAATTTTTAGAAAATATTTTAAACTAAATTAACAGGCTATCAACCCCAAAGTATTTGCTTCCAAAAGGAAAATGAACAATTAGCTCTAAATAACCAAGACAATTGCAAAGAACTTGCCAAATATTTTCAACAACTACTAAACTGTCCTGAGCCCTTATATATATTACCAACACTAAACCCAAACAAATAAACCCAGATTCATTACCACTGAATGAAGATAAATAATAATAAAATCCGCTGGTCCAGGTACAATTAAATTCCAAAATTCCAAAAATAACCAACCTTCTACAAGCAGTTTGGTGAACCGAACGGATTCAGGACGATTGGAAAGATGCTCTAATCCATCCACTACATAAGAAAGGAGATAGAATGGATGTAAACAACTACAGAGGAATATCTCTTCTCGCAGTTTGTTACAAAATTCTATCTCAATATCTACTACACAGAGCACTGGGACAGTTAGAACCAAAACTTGAAAGAACGAGGACTAGATCTGAAAACGCTGGCAATTATTAAAGCAATGCTAATTCACACAAGATCAAAAGTTAAATTAATGGGTGACATCTTAGAACATTTTGAAATTAAAACTGGAGTGAGACAAGGGGATGAACTCTCGCAACTCTTATTTAACTATCGTTCTAGAAAAAGTATTACAGGAGTGGCGTGTAAAAAAATCGGCCCTGAATATTGACCAGCCCATTAAACTGGGGAGAACCAACATCAAAATATATTGTCTGGAATTTGTTGATGATCTAGCAATTTTAGCTTAAGATATATTAACGGCACAAAAACAAATTGAAATCTTAAAGAAAAGGTAGGACTCCAAAAATGTTAGTGGTGTTCTTAACTTTCAAGAAGAAGAAATAATTATATACAGAAACACGTTTGCTAAAGAAAATGTGATGAAATAAAATGACCTGCAACAGAGTAAAAACACCATTTCTAATAACAAAATATGGTAACATCAGACGAGTCTCTCAATTTACATATTTGGATAAAATAATTATGGAAAACGGGTTGGAAAAAGCGGCCAGTAAGGGTAGATGTCAAAAAATGGACACTGCATTGACACACAAAATATTTACAACCAAAAATGTATACCTTACAATACAAAACTGAGACATTACAACACAGTTATTAAGCCAGAATGTCTATATGGCGCAGAAAGGCTCATTTTGAATAGAAAGAAAGACATCGATGAGATTGAAAAGAAAGAAGGAAAAATCATAAGAAAAATCTTAGGACCCAAACAAATAAATAGCACAACATACTGACTTCGAGAAAACCAAGAAATCAAACAATACACAGATATACATAGCGATATGAGAAAAAGAAGACTTAAGTTTTTCGGACACATATAACGGATGAATCTGAATAGGCTAACTAGATAAATAGCTGAATTTTATGGCAATAGGAGTAGAGCTAAAATAGAAACAATGAAATGGATTTCTGCAATTAAAGAGGACCTAAAATCAGCAAATATTACACAAAGTGAAATTCAGGATAGAAACTACTTCAGACACAAGGTTAATGTTTGGGAGGTTGGTCATAGAGAAAAATGTAGGAAGAACAGAACAACTTGGTTTGAGGAAAGGAAAAAGGTCATAGTGAAAGAATGAAATCAGTATAGACGCAAAGGAAGGCTAATAACAACAAACGCCTCTAACTGTACTTCGCGTGATCCACCAGGACCCATATTACCACTGTATCTCTGTAACCGTTGCGAGAAGGACCAATGATTATAGAATTTTTTATGACCACTTTCAGTCCCTGAATATGTAGCTGAAATATTGACATTTCCTCCTGAATCACCCTGTATGTCATTCATTGAATGTAAGAAATTGTTATCTTTCATCAACGCTGGGCCACTGTATATATTTTCTTGATGATTTGTCAAACAATACTAAACACAAATATCAATTTTGGCGGGAATAAAAAAATAGCTACTATGACGTTTTACAAAACTATATAGTACTAGTTTGATAACCCTTTATTTACACGAAATTTTAAAGTAATCACAAAGTTTTTTTTCTCCGGTAATTTGAGTAAAAATAAATAGTCCGACAGTTTCGTACGCTTGTACCGAACGTCGGATACGGAACTCTTATTGTATAAAGAAAACTTCACTATTTTTAGGGATCAAAAGAATCAACTGGAACAGAAGACGAAGACTCAACGACTGACGAGGAGCCAGAAACTATTGAAGGCGAGTCACATCATCCGGAAAGCACTGAAGTTGGAAGTGAAAATAAGCCACCACCTGTAGCGTCTGAAACCGAAGCTGGTGCCGAAATATCAGCTTTGGTGAACTATGTTCAACCTGTGCACTTTAACAGTTTCGAAACTGCAAAGAGTACGTGAATATTAATATAGCAATATACGTAATGTGAACGAAGCTGAATTTCTTTATTATTTTTCTTATTGTAGAGAAAAATCGTTGCTATGAGATGTCATCGTTTGATGAAAGGCGGGCAACAGCTTTACTAAAAGAATATCCAATTCAGTTCGTGAATTATAACAAATATCAACTGAGTAGAGTGTACCCGGTGGGTACTCGGTTTGATTCATCAAACTTTATGCCTCAAGTATATTGGAATGCCGGATGTCAGTTAGTAGCATTAAACTTTCAAACTTTGGACTTGGCCATGCAACTGAACTTAGGCATCTTTGAATATAATTTTCGTTGTGGCTACTTGTTAAAGGTAAGTTTGTTGAACAATTTTGCACCCCTTGAAATATTTTTAAAATTATTGAAAATAAATTTGCATGAATCAGAAACATCACATCGTTCTATAAGTGAGTATATTTTTTGTTTAAAAATTTCTAGCATACATTGTATAAGAACTAAAAACTAATTTAACTTTATGGTGCAATGGTTTAACAAAAACCATTTAATTTTATGGTGCGAAACCATCATCGACGAGTTGTTTGACCTTACCCTTATTCCAGTTTTCATTCTTAGAAAGGCAAAACGCTCAACTCTAGAGGGCGACTCTCGTTAAGATTATTGGAACTTTCTGTATATAGGTGTTCAGGAATGAAAATAGAGAAAATTGGTACAAGATGGCACAAAATTACAAAGTGCTTGGATCGGGCACTAAACGGTTCACTAGCTCAGTACCCAAAATGTTAGTGGTGTTCTTAACTTTCAAGATGAAATAATTATATATAGAAACACGTTTGATAATGAAAATGTGATGAAACAAATCACTTCTTTTAATGAAAAAAGAAAAAAAATGAAAAAACGAGAGGGTATCTACAAAATGATTCATAACATAAATAGTTAGGTAGAAAAAATATTGCTTTAACAGATTTTTCTTAACATCATAATAAAAAATACATGCAATTATTCGTTAAGCAAAAATAGAAATACGAAACCTTGCGATAATGTCACATTTTCTTTTGTTTCTTAGCCTGAATTTATGAGACGAACTGACACAAGATTCTATCCTTTTGCTGAATCGACAATAGACGGTATTATAGCGGGTACAGTTAAAATTCAGGTAATTTCCGGACAATTTTTGACTGATAAGAGGGTGGGTACATATGTAGAAGTTGAAATGTATGGTCTCCCAGCTGATACGGTTAGAAGAAGGTTTCGAACTAAGGTAAATTTTATTTTTAATAAGAAATATTGCTATTATAGATATGTTAATTTTTAGGTTATTCCTAATAATTGTATTAATCCTGTTTATGATGAAGAACCTTTTGTGTTTAAAAAAGTTGTTTTACCAGATTTAGCGTCGATAAGAATCGTCGCTTATGAAGAAGGTGGTAGATTTATAGGGCATAGAATCTTACCTGTAGTAGGATTGTGTCCAGGATATCGACACGTTAATTTAAGAACAGAAATGGGTAAAATTATATATTTTTTATAATTCCCAATATTCATATTTCGGACTTAATTCTAGGTCAACCACTGCCTTTAGCTACACTGTTTCTTCATGTAGTTGTTAAAGATTATGTACCTGATGGTTTATCAGACTTCGCCGAGGCATTGGCTAACCCTATTAAATACCAGAGTGACTTGGAGAAACGAGCTCAACAACTAGCTGTGCTTACTGACGATATGGAACCAGCTGAAGGAGAAGAAAACAAAAAAGATAGTCTCGAAAGAGTATATTTTTTACAATTTCTTGTTGAAGACATTCCTATATAATGATTATTTGTAGACTGTCAAGGAACACGTCAATGGAAGCCCAGCGCAACGTCCATCGATTCCCACTGGAGGTTCTAGTTCTGTCGATATGGTGGCTAACGATGAAACCACTGCTACGATAACAGCAACGTTGTTGGCCCACCATGTCAGTCCAAATATTCCAGTGGACGTAAATTCTATTAATAAACCAAACGACGTTAAGATTGAAGAGAAAATTGAAGAAATTGTTGCGGAATCTCTAGAAAAGATATTAGAAAATAAGTTAGTTAAAGGTAGGTGTGAGAACATATTTTGAAATCATTCTAGCAAGATATTTTAAACTGTTTGAATATTGACTATGTGGGCATATAAGCAATCTCTTGTTATTTGTTATGACATTGAACAACATAAATTAATAAATTAATTTTTTAATTAAAAAAATATATTAATTGATTAATTTTATTTCTATCTCTTTTTACAACTTTTTTTAATCTTTTCAAGTTGGATACTGTACCTAAATAAGTGTATAAGGATATCATTTGACGCAATCCATTTATCGAGACAAGTCAGGAGAATAAGTTAGGTGTGGAAGAACGTTTCCTTCAAATTCCAACAATATTTCTTTCACAAGCCTTACACCAAATCACTTACTTTTAATTTGTCGATGCGCGTTTCGTCGGTCTGTCAGGAGATTAGGAAATTGAATCCTCTTCTGATGATGCCAACGGATTAGCGAAACGCGTGCCGAGAAATTAATAACAAGCGATTTTGTGTTTAGTGGCAAATCCCTTTGCGTTTAATATAGTTGCATGTTGACATGTAAAATAATTAGTGCTCTCCAACGGTGGCTCTGATATTTTGCTTTATCCAATTACGTCATCTTTTAATTGTTGTGTCAACTAATTAGAATAGTCTGAAGTGACACGAAACTAAATCTGGCGAACAGTGCAGATATTCGATCATACATGATACTTTTTTAGTCTAGAAATCTTGCTTTTATACACCGGTGCATCTGTTCTCCCAAGTTTTCCGTTTAAATTATATGTTCAGTGGATTTTGGAATTCATTAAACCCCCCGATAACCATGATAAATTAAAAACGACCATTTCAATAATGTGATAATTCTTTTGTAATGATTTGGCCCTTTGTAAGGCAACCAATCAGAAAAAAAAAACATTTTATATCCCATTTTGGGTGTCCACTACAAAGTGTAATTTTTACACTGGCCCCAACCCCAACAGTGAAAAATAAAGTAGCCGTATCCTTCATCTTAATATGAATGTCGGTTGCTCATAAGCCTTTCAAGAAGGAGTACTTTTAACAACTGGTTCTTAAATGAAGAACCAAAATGATGACATCAGTCACACGTTATAAATAAGAGGGTCCTTTGGAAAGTTCTCGACATGACATTTTGATGGCACAAGTATGATCAAATGGCTGTTATATTTATCGATATTTTATAAAAGTAGTTGAAACACGGATTCACTATTATCCGCCAGAAACGAAGAAGCAGTCCAAACATAATCTGGGAGCTGGTTCTCCTATCTGCAGGAGAAAGCATGGCTATGGCTTTCTAGAATTATCGTTGTGTGGTGCTCATAGATTACCTGACACGAGGTAGGATCATTTCCGGGCAGTATTGCGCTTCACGACCATTAAAGGATGCTATTCAGGGTAAATACCCACATTTATCCAAAACAAAAATGTTCTTTCACCACGGTATTCACACTCGGATTGTTGCTGCAATACTCCATGAATTACGCTTCGAACTGCCTCCAAATACACAGTATTCATCGGATTTGGCTTCCAGCGATTATTGTTTTTCCATATCTGAAGAAATGTCTCGCTGGACGATAATCAGAAGTAACTTTTCGAACGACCCTCGTAATGCTTTTGTTCTTTATAAAAGCATACTTTTCGAATTAAATAAAAAAAAATGGAATTTCATTTTCTCCAAACCGAAAATTTTGCTATACAAATGTTTATAACCCTTTTGTTGAGAAGAAGAGTAATTCAATTATTGTGTTTTATAGAAAAGAAATTAGAATTGGATAAGAAAATAGAAACACTTAGGAAAAAACACGAAAAGAAAAAACACACTTTACAGTCCCAAAAAAGCGGAGATTTCGTCGAGAAGAAATCGAAATTGATAAATATGAAATTAGTTAAAAGGTTATCTAGTAAAAACATGTAAGTATTTTTGTTACCTGTAACACATTAACACTAACACATACCTTTTGTAAAAGAGATTGTGTTAAATGTTGCGGTAAAATATTAAGTTATTTTATATAATATTCGCTGTTAAGTTAATAAGTTGAAATACTAGTAGCAACCCGAAATTCAATGAACCAGGGACGCTAAACCGACAAACAAAGAAAATGAAAAAACTTATAAATGTGGGATTGAAGAATATTTTAGATTTAACAATAAATGAAATAGACTATACATTAAAGAAAATGCCCAACGGTAAATCTTCGTAAAAGGATAGATTACTCACTTAAATAAATTCAAAGCCAATCTTTTAGATCTATAGTATATATAGTATATATAGTACACAGTGGTTTACACAGTGTGTAAAGCACTGTGTACAAAGGAAAATATTCCACTCCACAGGAATAATGTAGAAAAGCGATAATTATTAACTGCATTAGTAGAGACTTATATCGAAATTAAATAATCAATGCGGGTTCTGCGGGTTGCAGAACAGGCCAACTTCAAATCAGGATACTCTACCAACCAAAAGACTACCTTCAAACAGTAAAAATGTTAATAAGATGCCATGAACATATGTTTCAAATACTCAAAAAATCTTCAATGAGATCATTAATTGAATGAAAAAACGACGGACAATGAAGAATGCAGGGAGTCCTTTTAGCATGGCCGAGTACGTTGAGCTTTGCAAAAGTGTAAGAAAATGTATTCGAGAGAAAACCCGTCGATTCAGGATGCACCTAATGAAAGAAACTCTAGAAGAAAACAGTGGAATTAACAAAGCCAAAACAGAAACTGAAAAAGAGAAGGACGGAAATATCTGCTCTAATGCGTGAGGGTGGCACTGTGAGCAGGGTGCGGACGGGAATGTTAAAAATATGCAGAACATTTTATTAAAAATTATATGAGGATCAGTACCAGTCAAAGACAACAATGCCTACATAAGAACAAATGCTGGATATCCTGGTAGAGGAATGATAAGGATCTTTTCTTAGCCTGCCTTGAAGAGGTATTCCGTAATCTAGATTTGTAGCAGGAAGGAATAAAGATCAATGGTCCATGCTTAAGCCATCTTAGATCCGCACATGATATTGTTCTCCTTTCACAAGACCCAGGGAAGCTGTAAAAGGCTGGAGAACCATTTGGCGTAAAAATAAACCTTAAGAAGAGTCAGGTCATGTTCAATAAATTAGCTGAGAACATTTCTATTGTAGGAGGGGATTTGGAGTTGTGGATCACTGCATATATCTTGGGCAAAAGATTTTAATGGAAGCGAATACCGCTCAGGAGGTGGAACGACGTTAAATGTGGCTGGCAGGCATTTGGCAGGCTCTACATAATGTTTAAGTACAAATTACCACTTTGTCCGAAAAGAAAAGTCTTTGATCAGTGCGCCCTGCCCTTTATGAAATATGGAAGTGAAACCTGGATACTCACATTTTAGTCAGTTCAAAAACTCCGGCTAGCAAGTCCTGCACATGGATCTGAAAACAAATCAAAGTATATGACATACTTGAAAGAACAAAGGATTTGAAATGAAGGTGGGTACGCCATATAGCGATGCGTTGGGACGACGGGTCTACCAGGGCTATCTTGGAGTGGATACCGCTTGATCTCAAAGGAAATAACTAAAATTTATAAATATCGCAAATTTATCTGGTTTTTCACATTATTTTGAACAAGAAACTTACATAAAACATGAATCCAACTTCCATTCCAATAAACCAAAATGCAACTATTTTCTCAGAAAACATTATTTTATTTTCCTAATAAGTAGCAACGTTGCCAATTTTAGGAAAATTCAGTTTTTTGTTTTATTGTCCTGTTAAGGTTTTATTTGAAGAAATAAAATGTAATATTTTCATAACTATTTACTCCATTCGTTTCAGTATAAATTTGGTTTATATTGTTTACAAAAAATGGAAAACTTACACATTAATGTCGATTATTGTCAAAGTTATAATTACTAGCACTAATTTTTCACTCCATAACACGTTTTAGACGATTCCCGTTACATTAATAAGCAGATGATTAATTATTTTATTAAATTAAATGTTCAAAACGTCCACCATTTGTTGGTTAATAACTCGTTGATAAAGTCCTGGTATATTTCTACTCTAGTTGGCGGCAGCTTCTCCGTAAATAAGAAGTATATCGTGATATTCGCGTACGTAATACAATTTTGGTTTTAAACGGAATTTAAATACACGCACTGAAATATTTTTGGTCGCAACACTTTTGTCATGGCGATCATCTCAATTAGTCAATGCAACGTTGACACTTTCATTTTTTGGCGAATGTACGGCTGATTCTTAATTAAAAAAATATTTTAACAATGTTTGTTACTTTATTTGTAGTTTATTCGTTAAATAACAAGCAATTATTATTTGCTAAATATGTTTTTACACATATTTCCTTGTCTTATAGAATATTTTACCACCTTTTTGCTTAAGTTCATTTATTAGAACCTTCGGTGTGAAAAACTAAACTCAAAAGAACTCCTCGACGCCCTTTTCGCTAACCATGTTAGCACCATCAGGAGATGCTTCAATTTTAGATTTAATCATCTCCTGATTATGCGAAATGCGCATTTAGAAATTAAAAAAAGTGATTTGGGGTTTAGTGATAAATCTCTTAAAAATGTCACATAAACAAAGATATGGAAAACAGAAGGTATAGAAATAATGAGGAACGACGATAAATCGCTTGAAAACATAACATATTAAAATGAAAAAGGATAATCAGGATACAGAGGTATCTTGTCTAATTACGCCAGGCTTGGAGACTATCACATATTATATGTTCAAATAAATTTTCTAAACAGAAATCAGAAATTTACAAGATATGTGTACTTCATAACCTACGCTTTTGGAACGTCGCTAGTCACCTATAAACCATTGAACGAATAAGAAAAGCTCAAAGACCAATGAAGTGAAAAATGACTTGTATGGAAATGTACATGGTAGACCTGAAAACCTGGGCCCTTGACAAAACACTGCTTCTAGGTCTGTTGAATTTTTGTAAAAGTTTCTGTAACATTATGCCCTAGAGAGAAACTTTAGTACCGTTGCTTGAAATTATTGCCACAAGAATTGCTACGAACCTCCAAGTGATTCTAGGGAATTCAAACATCAGATGTTGCCCTGCCGCCCCTACCAGGGCTAAGCCAACAGTGCCACCAACCCGAACTCTTCACCACCAGTCTCATTACTTTATTTGCACACCACGTAGATATAGTAGCAATGATGGCGAGAAAGATTTTTCAAAATTTTTATAAACTAATATGATTTACAGAAAATAATTTTACCTATTTCCAAATTGTTCCACAATCTCTTTAATCCTACACTTAAACACTATCTAATTTATTTCCAACCTTAACCTGTAGCCTATTTACCAGCGTAAGTGGTGTCTTCTCTACCGAATCTCCCAGTGTCGAGCCACTCACAGCCGTTGTCGACGACGCAGAAGCCGCAACCAGTGCGGATCCGTCAGAACGTGGCCTTCCACGAAGCCAATCCGAAAGACTATTAGCCATAAATCGGGATTTCGTATCCCAAGAAAAGGAATTGAGAGAGCGATACCACGAACTCATCTATAACACAGCGGAGAAAGTAATGAAACAAAGCCAGAATAACCAGATAAAAGCTTTGAAGGCAAGTATTTTAAATTTGGCATATGAAATATATGCTGTTAATGAAGTTCTATTTGCAGGATCAATTTGAAAAAGAAACTTCGGAACTGATGAGGAAACTTCAGGCTGATCATCGAGAAGAAGTGAAATTGTTAGCCAAAAAGCATAGGAATCGAGAACAATTTACTCGAGTAAAGCGGGAAGCTGTCACGGCTGTTGTAGGTAGAGGAGTATCTGAGCGTGAAAAATTAGAGAGTCTGTTTGAGAATAGGAAGGAGGAACTTCAAAGGCAGCATGAATCTGTACGGGAACAATTCCAAGAACATCGAGATAAGGTACTAGAAATTAAGACTAAATATTTAACCTTTTTTAGTAATTGTAATTCGTATATATCAGGTTGTTCAGAAAGTTCGTAGGAAATAGAAAGGCAAATAGTTTATGTAAATATTTATTTAGTCTATTATGCAATTACCATTATTATTTATAACTTTTTGTCAGCGTATTTCTAGATACATAATGTTTTTTTTTTCGAAAATAAACATCTTTATAGCCGAAACACATTCAACAGGTTGTTTTTCTCCTCATCTTCTATTTTAAAAGATTTCCCATTCAAACATCTGTGGGAGGAGCGGAAGAGATAGTGGTGCAAGGGTGCGATGTGTGGTGAGTAAGGTGGATGGAGTAAGATATTCTAATTGAAGTTCAACAATTTTTCCAGGTCTTGCATTGTCATGATGAGACACGGCGTCTTTCGTGTTTACTAATTCTGTCCGTTTTTCTTCAATTGCTGCTTTCAGCTCATCTAATAGTGAACAGTAGAGGTCGGTATTGATGGTTTGGTTGTGTGGACGATGCTCAAAGTGTATGTGTCCCTTCCAATCCCACCAAATGGAAAGCATAATTTTCTTCGGATGAAGACCTCTTTCGCCGTACTTAAAACCGCTGACCCTGGCAACCCTCACGATTTTTTGGTGCTCCGCTTCAGCCAAAGATCGGTAGAAGATTCAGTTCGGTAGATTTTGTTCACTATATTCGTGAGGGACCATCGTCTGGGCAGTTTTTTTTCAGGTAGTTAAAAATGGCTGATTTGCCAATATTTAATATATATGTTATCTCATGGACCGTGGTGTGTGATAATGGTCTTTATTTTGTCGAGATCATCGTATGAAAGTCAAATCAGGCGATGTCTGACTTCCAGGTCAAAATCTCCGCCCTTGAACCAACCTATAATCACTTTTGCACCATCGCCTCCGAAAAAATACCCTCCCCCTAATCGAGACAAATCTTGTTTTTTGTTTGAACAGAGTTCTTCATCATTTTTTAAATAAAAATTCATAATGTGGCGTAAATGCAAGTTTACGACCGACATTTTCGATTTGAACCAATTTATCTGAAAGCAAATCAAAGCTAATCTGAACATACACATTGTAAATATCAAACGAATTAATAATATGTAAAGAAACATTACTAATCCAATACAGACTTGCGTTTATAAGGTTAACATTTTAACAAAGAGCTAATATTAAATTTTGTTTGAAGTTCCGTAAAACGTTTTCAGGGAAATTTGAATTGATGAAAAAAGTTTATGGTGATGATTACTTATCCCGTACACGTATGGTCGTGATACTTTGGAAGACAACCCAAAGCCCGGTCGGCCGGAAAAACAAAAATGAGTTGGTGAAAAAAGTGCATGAAACGATCGCCTATGATGCGAATTCGACTATAAGATGGATAGCGGAAAAATCAATTATGTCCAACGACATGACTCATGAAACTTTGACAAAGGATTAAACAAATGGAAAGTGTGTGCTCCAGGACTGTCGCTGTTCGTTAATTTATCGGCAAAAACATGCCTGTGTTCTTCAACATCCTCCATATTCACCTTATTTAACGCAGCGTGACTATTTCCTATTCCTGAAACTCAAACTGGTCCACGAAGGGAATGTTTTATGACAGTGTTACACAAGTCCAAGAAGCCGTGACGTGGCTCACTGAGGCGATTCGGCAAAACAACTTAAAAAAATCTATGTTAAACGTGCTCAGCGATGTATTGATGCGAAAGAGATGTATTTTGAATAAAAGTAAATAATTTTTTTGCAAAATAAATATATTTATAACTTAAAAATTTTCGTTATTTTTCCGACAAACTGTCTATATACATTAGGGGGTTCTATATTTATTATATAAATTGATTATTTTTTAACAGCGCCCCCTAAATTTTTAGTTTATGCCCAAAAAAAAAATATCAAACCAAAAAAGTTCTTAATATTAATATTAAGCTGAACAATACATTTTCCATTTAAATAACAGGGGATTTTTATATTTTTTGCATTTAATTTTTTTCTCTTGAACAAGCAAATATACAGCAATATCTAATTCATATTGTTGTAAGGAATTGAACGCTCTACAAAAAAGCTCTCTTATCAATTTACGATATAATTACTGTTTCAAAAGTTACTCAAGGTTAAAGTTGAGTTCATGGTCAATTTCATGATTTTTTTGTTTTCGCTACAAAATTATTGGTTAAAAGAAAAATAATTCTCATCAATAGGGTGTTAAAAGAACAGCTCTAAATAGCCAAAATCGCGCTGAAAGAAGCATTCCTAAACATTGATCTTGACTGGGTGTTTGACGGTACACTGGTAGTGTATCGCTCGTGGACCAAACACGCTTCAGGGAATGCGCGCCCAAAACGTCGCTTCATCCGAAAAAACAACTTGGTCCAATCGCGATCTTTGTTTTCCTCAGCCCAGTTCTTGCGCTTTTCGACGTACTTTGGAGAGAGCAGCGATTTCAAGGTCGTGGAACGGTATTTCACGTTTGCCTCTTGCAAATGCCGTTAAATTGTATTGGCTCCCCTTTTAGTCAATTGAGCCCGGGCCTGACGTAATCGCAGAGTGGGAGTTCTCTTGAATAGATTGACTGTAGGTATGTCCACACTTATTCAAATTTTGGTCGTCAAGTCGCATGCATGTGTTGAAAGGTTAGACACATGCATTGTTGAAAGAGAGGCATGCAAGGACGCACGTGAAAAGTCCCAACCAGTTGGGTATCTTGCGCTTTCTCTTTCAACTTCTTGCTACAATCTGGAAGTTTTTGCAATAGTTTACAAATTTAAGTTAAAGTAAATAAATTTAATTTTATTAATTTAAATTATATGTTTAGGAACAAAAAATAAATATAAAGTGGGCGAGCTAAATGATCTAAGTGCCAAAATCAAATTTTGCTTTAAAATATTTTGTATTAATATTTTATCTTTATTAACATACCTAAAGATAGATACACTGTAAGAAAATTTTAATATTAATACAACGCATACATTTTTTTGTAGGAAATAAACTAAAAAAATATGGAAATGAGTCCTGACTTTCAAAACACGGGTAATCTACTGAATAATCCAAAATAGATGTAAAGAAGGCTCTGTTTTCTTCATCAACAAGTATTGTACGATCTTTTTTCTTACTCTCATTTATTGGCTGAATACCAATTAAGGTCAAGAACCCTGCTGACTTTATATTTTCTATAGTCACACCCTTTTTCAATACATGACATTTCTCCCAGAAAACTAAGTCACTAACATTTTTCTTGTATTGTATTATGCCTGGTTCTACTTTGATCACAAGCAGCCACGATATTTCACTTATGCTAAGGTTTGATGTATCAATAATATGCTTTGAAGATTTGTCAAAGTCAAAAAAATACACATTCACCCATATCTAAGATCTTATATAGCCTGGAAAATCTTGAAGCTGAAATTACTGTCTTTACATCTTCCACAGTCTGCAGTTTGAACGTTTTGCTCGTAGTCCTTTACTATCTGCCTATCATAGAAGGTATATTTAAACTTTTTCACACCTCCTCGTTGATCCGTAAAAGTAGCACACCCCTCTTTTTTATGCCTGACAAGTGTTGTAATCTTTTGAAGACTGATAGCAAATGTCTCCGTAAAGGTCTTTTTACATATCCTTTTTATATTTCCTTTTCCGTCTGGAACAATAAAACTTATGGTACAGTGCCTTCTGCTTTGTGCTGAGTCGTCATTAGTACCACGGCGGCGACGTCGTTGTATCGGTAATATTTGCAATAATCCCATAAGGCAGTTACTTTGCTCATTGAGTCCCAGCTCATTGTACTTATCAAAAAGCTTCACCTTCATATCAACCAGCTCTGTACAGCTGTATTTACATTTACACATGGCCTGAAACCAAATTTAATATATCAAGGTAAAAAAATCGAAAACCCTATATTTTTAGTATTTAGGAATTAAAGAAAGCCGTAAAACTCCTATTCAGATCCTGAATCTAAAGTTGATCCTAAGACATCAAAAACTGTACAATAAAAATCTCGTCTGTACATTTGTGGATTTCAAAAAAGCATATGATTCTATAGACCGCGAATCTTTATTCCGAATCTTGAAAGAACAAGTACTAGATCTGAAAACGCTGGCAATTATTAAAGCAACATTAACTAACACAAGATCAAAAGTTAAATTCATGGGTGACATCTCAGAGCCCTTCGAAATTAAAACTGGAGTGAGACAAGGGGATGGACTCTCGCTACTCTTATTTAACTGTGTTCTAGAAAAAGTAATACAGGAGTGGCGTGAAAAAAAGTTGGCCCTGGATATTGACCAGCCCATTAAACTGGGGAGAACCAACATCAAAATTGATTGTCTGGCGTTTGCTGATGATCTAGCAATTTTGGCTCAAGATGTATTAACGGCACAGAAACAGATTGAAATTCTAAAAGAAACAGCAGAAAAGGTAGGACTCCAAATTTCCTTTGAAAAGACACAATACATGACTTGCAACAGACTAAGAACACCATTTCTAAAAACAAAATATGGTAACATCAGACGAGTCTCTCAATTCAAATATTTGGGTGAAATAATCATGGAAAATCGGTTGGAAAAAGAGGCCAATAAGAGTAGATGTCAAAAAATGGAAACGGCATTGAGACTTACACAAAATATTTACAACAAAAAATGCCTATCTAAAAACACAGAACTGAGACATTACAACACAGTTATTAAGCCAGAATGTCTATATGGGGCAGAAACGCTCATTTTGAATAGAAAGAGAGACATCGAGGACATTGAAAAGAAGGAAAGAAAAATCATAAGAAAAATCCTATGCCCCAAACAAATAAATACAACAACATACCGACTTCGAGAAAACCAAGAAATCAAACAATACACAGATATACATAGCGATATGAGAAAAAGAAGACTTAAGTTTTACGGACACATAAAACGGATGAATCCAAATAGGCTAACTAGACAAATAGTCGAATTTTATGAAAATAGGAGTAGAGCTAAAGTAGAAATAATTAAATGGATTGCTGCAGTTAAAGAGGATCTAAGATCAGCAAATATTACACAAAATGAAATTCAGGATAGAGGCTGTTTCAGACACAAGGTTGACGTTTGGAAGGTTGGCCAGAGAGGAAAATGTAGGAAGACTGGAACATCTTGGTCTGACGAAAGAAAAAAAGCTCATAGCGAAAGAATGAAATTAGTATGGGCGCAAAGGAAGGCTAACAACAACAAACGCCTCTAATTGTACTTCGCGTGGTCCACCCGGGCCCATACGTGAATAATAATAATAAAAACAATAAATTATATGAACCTCGCTTATTGGAAAGGGTTTTCCATGTTTTTGATTCTTGCTTTTTTTGTGTGATATAAAGCTTTTCACTCAGCCTAGCTTCACTAAATGCACTGGTATTATTTTTTTTTAATTTTAAGATGTTAATAAACACAGCATTAATCGCTACTAATCACAAACAACAACTTGCTACTAATACAAGACAACACTATTCAACAGACGGCTTGAGATCATTTAGCACAGATTAAGCTCCTGAACATTCAGACTACACCAGCCATGTTTGGTTTTTTTTAACAAATATTATGTAGTTGACACTTAGATCTTATAGCAACATATTGGCGCTGATACATATATTAGATAAATAGAAAAAAGAGACTTTCCTATATTTTGGCAAGTAGATCATTTAGCATTTTTTAACAAACCGTCTTTACTGCACTCGCCAGAAATGTCGAATGAAAATGACGCAAACATGTGGATAGAAAGGAGGCGTGCCTTCTCCAGCGTAGCAGAGTGGCAAATTGAAACGCATATTGTACTGAAAAGTTGAGCAAGTGTGGACATACCATATCGCTTTGTCGTGCTTTTCTGTGTTTGCTCGTTTAGAACCCCGGTCGTCGTGGTCATCGACGTTTTTAAACAACTCATACCAGTCGATCCACTTCCTAACGAAACTTTTTGACTTTTTAATTGCTTTGGCAGTCGTTGAAAACGATAATTTAGGTCTTTTAGGGTGTTTTCAATGGAAAACTGCCTCGAAACGTTTCGCGTACTTGGAACTTATTTTGGAATGGACGCTTCCACTTTGAGGTTTCGAGAGACTGAAATGAACCTATGTTGGTGCCGTAGCCTTCTGAAGTACAATCGCATTGCGAAAAAGAGACATAGATATTTCTTGTACTTGAGATATCTCACAACTTCAATATTGTTATCGCCGATTATGCACTTCTGTTCTCTTCTTGGGCTTGTACTTTTTTTCATCACCACTGTTTTGTCTATATTTATTTCTACACCGGCTTTCACCTTTATTTCATCATTTGTCTCATAATAATTTTTTCGATTGTGCAAATACATTTAGATCATCGGCATATCCTACGATGTGTTTTTCTTTAATTATCATTGTTTCATTTGCGACTGTTCAGCACTATGTTATACCCGATTATGCGAACTTAGTTATTAAGTTTGCATTAAAAATAATATTAATATTTTATAGTTTCATAAGAAATTGTGTATATGTGTGATATTCTCAAACGTGTTTTTTTTATTTTCAGGCCAAGGCAGCCCTGAGTAAAGAATTTGAAACTCGTCTCGCCCGAGTCGATGGTGAGTCCAGTGGTATAGTGATATAAGCCCATTGACGGAGAAACTGGGACGCGTAATCTTTGTTTTGCCCTTTCGCAAAATCTCTCATTTGAAGAGGAGGGGAGAGGGGTGTAGAAAAATTTCCTCTCTCGAATGATTTATTTGGTCTCTGTGCGGAAACGCAGATCATTTTTGATTTTTGGTATATTTTTGAAGGTCATCGACGATTTCGCGAAACAAATTGACTTAGTCAGTCTTTATGAGTAAATTACGACAATCAACTACTAAAAAAATGAGAAATACTCTCAAAAGTACTTGGTATTTAGTAGATATACTTAGTTCTTTTAAGTATAGAACTACTACTACTACTCGGTAGGTGACAGGACTGACAGTCGTAGGGAGAATCACAGTAACAGTATTAATTTTTGAGATTTCTATTTTGTTACTTGTAACTAACCTTCAACTACAATGGCAGAACTTCGCAGAAAGGTTTAATCCAAACCTATCCGAATAATATAACAGTCAAACTAAAATTATTTGTTTTTTTTTAGCTTTTCAGGCGTTTCTTTAAATGGCACTGGAAATTGAAGATCGTCTAATTGTCTAGATTATATAAATTAACATTATCAACCACAAATTTTCTAATGCATTCTACAGTAAAAAAATGAATAACTGTCTTCTCCATTTTCTTTGTAACCGTTAAGGCGTTGAATTTTCTAAAACTAGCCCAGAATCATTAGTCCAATTTTTCCATTTGATCTGATCCTGTATCATTATTTTCATCTCTTGCATTATTTCCCTTTTTTAATCATATTTCTTGTATTAGCAAGATTTTACGTGGTCTGCTCATTCGAATAATATGACCATACCATTTTAGTTGTCTCTTTCCAATTTTAATGCGACTCATTCTTGTTTTGTCAGATTTTTAAATTATTCATTCCTTATTTTGTCCTCTCTTTTTCCTTACTTGTTTCATTTCGACTCTGTTGATTATACTTTCACGTGGCATCTAAGGTTCTAATATACATATATAGTTTTTTATAAAATAATATAAACATATTAATAATAATTTTATATAATTTTCATATAATACTTTTTCTTTTGTTCTTGCACCACTGATAATCATATATTTGCTTTTATTCGTATTAATTTCCATCTGAAGAGGTTCAATTCCTTGTTACTATATATTTATCCTGGTTTGCATTTGTTTCAATTTTTTTCTATTAGCACTATGTCGCATATAGGAAGTATACACATTCGTTTATTTTACACATTTCGGTTTGATATTTTTGCATCCAATTGTGAATTGTTTTCTTTTTTATTTAGTACTTTTAATTAGTTAAGCTACTAGAATAATAACTTGATTTACTTCCATTTTCAATCCAAACTCCTTTGGATTACCGTCTATTACCTGTTTTCTTATGTTTTAACATTTTTTTATCATTTCTATTAGTTTTTGTTTTTCTAATATTTATCGAATGCACCTTTCAGGTCAATAAATGTTAAGTAGAGCGTCTAGTAGTCCGCTTTCTATTACTCATTCAATGAGGATTCTTATTATGGTTGTGTGGTTTTTATACGTTTGTGTTTATTTATCTATACTATATGTGGTTTATTCGTGATCTATTTTTTTTTCTATTTGCTCTCTTAATCTTCTATTAACCATTCTTGTGTATACTGTATATCTTATTGAGGATAAACCAATTCCCAGGTGAATAAACCAATTCCCAGCTCTCAGGTATTGCCTCTTGTTTCCATGCTTCTTTGCATATAATATGTAGTCATTTTTCACCTTCTTCGTTTAATTATTTTATCATCTCAGGTTCAATTTTATCTCTTTCTCATGCTTTTCGTTTTATTTTCTTAGTGCCTCTTCTATTTCTTTCATTGCTAGCTCTTTCGATCTTGAATGTGTTCTGAGTGGATCTCAGTTTCATCTTTTTCGTATGCATTTCCTATAACTTGAAAATTATAGGATTATTTTCATGAACGAATACTTTTTAATGATGAATATTGATCAGTATTTTGAAAAAACTTAATCATCGACTTTAACTTTCTTTTCACATCTTTCGGGTTATTATTTTGAAAAAATGCTGTTAGTAAGCCCAGTAATACTTTTATCGTCATCTTCCACGAACTAAAGTGGGTATCAATTAGATGATGTGGATATTTGAACAGAAGATAACCCAAAGGAAAAGACCTGAAAAACACAGAGAGTGTAGGGGAAACCGGGTACAAAAGTAACACTTTGTGCTTTTACTTGATTTCTGGCTATTAATTATGTTTTCGATAAAATGAAATTAGCCTTATGAAACTTTCGTCCATACTCTACAAATGTAGTTTACAATTTTATTTAATATATCTTTGTTTCTAATTGAATCGGATTGCAGTTTGTGTGTGCAGTGGGGAGGGAATGACAGTAACACGATTCCATTTTTCTTGCAAAAATCAAGGACATTAATAGATGCATGTGATATATGATTGTCGAGCAATAGCAGGCATTTTTGATTAATAGTAGGTTTGACTTGGTTTTTAAAATATTCCAAAATCAGCAAAAACTCTGCTTCTTATGCATCCAGCCGCTAGCAGCCCCAGCACCAGAAGATCCAATAGGACCTTCACGTATCATGTGACCTTAATATCGCTTCAACGGAAATACGAAAAATGGAGGTATGTGTCCGCCTTGAGCATTTGTAGCTACAACAACAGTTACTCCCACGTTCCACAGAGGTTACCGCACCCATCTCTTTAATTCCTCTCTGAGCTACTATTTTGTTTAGTCTTTGAACTGTGATCACCCCCACCTCATCTATGTTCCATATATCTCTTGGCTGAAATTTAATTTACCTATCCTATCTATAACATAATATATATATATATATATATATATATATATATATATATATATATATATATATATATATATTTATATATTTATATATTTATATATTTATTTTATTTATTTATTTATATATATATATATATATATATATATATATATATATATATATATATATATATATATATATATATATATATATATATCCATAACTTCTGATAGATTATCAAAAAAAAGTAATACTCATTAAAGCTCGAGGCGTGATATAGACTCGTTGCATGTGGGCTACTCAGAGATAGGTATGTCGTTTGAAAAATCCAGTTAACCATTCTTTGCCCACCATTTGAGTTTCGTTCCACTTCTCTGGGAATCTCTTTTCATATGCATTTAACCGCTAATTCGTATGTCAATCTTCACACATCAATCGGAGTTAATCCGAAGTAAACCTTAGAGCACTAAATTATATAGTCATGTAAAACTTTTTGTTCTTCGGCAGTAAATACACGATTGACGCAACGGTAGCCAACATTTGCATCAGTATTCTCTGCTTTAAGACAAAGAAACATATATTAAAAACAAGCTAATACATACAACGGGGACAAAAGTAATATGTTATTTTACTTTTATAGCCAACCACGTTTTTGTTGTTGCATACGTCAGTACCTAAAAAGCGAATGTGATATACAACAATAATGTATATCTTAAACGATTGTGCGTGTCGTTTCGGCCATTGGGCAATTTCACAGACCGTTTGTTACTTGTTACTGCCGTTATTTTTGTACCCGGTCTCTCCTAATATAAAAAATCTCTTAGCTGAATCCGGTGATCATCTCTAAAGTGCTCAGCAATAAGGTTCAGTATGATTTCAGTTATGCATCATAAAGATCAAAATTATCATTTTTATACTGCTATATTTTAACTACTTCTTACAGTTACTGTAGGAAATAACATCATCTCTCAAAGCGTCATTCGAAAAATGATCAAATAATAAAAAAACTAAAGTATCATGTCATCGATTGAATTCAAAATTTTGCTAAGGATTCTAATATGAATTATGCTAATTTATATGATCTAGGCTTTGTATAAAAACAAATTTACAAGGTGCGACCTTCGGAGGACAGGACTTTTTCAAAAAACACAAATTTTTATTTTCTCGGCAAAAATCATATTTTTATTCAAAATAGTCTCCTTGCACGTCAATACAACATTTTGTACGGTCAATTAGGTTGAAGAATGAATTTTTGAGCTTGGTGAAAGATTTGTTCTTCTGGATGGCGGTCGACGCCTTTTAAATGGCTTCAATGTCGGCATAACGCTGTCCTTTCGTCAGCAAATTAAGTTTTTCGAAGGGGTAGAAGTCGCAGAGAGCCAAATCAGGCGAGTATGGTGAATGATTGATGGTTAAAATGTCATTTTTGGTGAAAAAATCAGTGACGAGCATGGAGCGATGGGACGGCGCATTATCGTGCAACAAGCGCCAGCTGCCTCGTTGATGGTATTCATAACACTAGGATAAAACATAGCATTGATCGCTTAACCAGGTGGGACGAACTCCTTGTGTACAATTCCCTTCGAATCATAGAAGCAAATCAACACTGTCTTGATTTTTAACTTCTCGAGACGACTTTTCTTCGAATTTGGCTAGCTCGGGTGCTTCCATTCGGCACTTCGACGCTTGGTTTCTGGATCATATTGAAAACATCACGTCTCATTACTGTCTCATCAGTAACAATGCTGTACTTCAAGTTTTCACCCTTTTTCGACTCTTTACAAGTCCTTGCAATGTTGGATTCGGAGCAATTTTTAGTCGTCAATCAATATGTGTGGAATAAAGCGTACACAAACCTTTCAAAGTCCAAAATGATCGGTCAAAATCGGATGAATGAATGAATGATGATGAATCTTTGGGCATGTTTAATTCCTTTTCCATATATCGCAATGAAAATTTTGGCTAATTTTTTATAAATTCACCCACAATTTCAATGCTGCTTTGAGTAAGTACGGAATTTTTCGGACTAGAATGTTTGTCGCCCTTGATGTCCTCACGACCTTCTTTGAAACGTTTAAACCACTCGTAGACTCTGCCACGGGATAAACAATCCTTCAGAGTCACTTGTTTCGTTAATTGAAATGTTTCGGTGTTCGATGTTCATTTTTCGACCGATGGAATAAACACATTGACAGTTTAAGCGCGATAATTTGGCTTCTAATGATCCGAATGTCATGAAATTTTGTCAGAACGTCAGTGTAGGATGCAACTTTTTAACGCCCCATAAAAAAATGGCGCTACTAGAAATAGCTATTCTTAAAAAAGTCTTGTTTTCCGTGAGATGCTCCTTGTATCTAATATAATAATCACTTTATAATCCCACAAAAAAATCACTTTAAAAATGTATGAAAATATGAAAAATTAAAAGTACAAAGTATAAACTAATGTTCTGCTCGTGTTGTAACCAATTTAATTTGAATTGCATGACATAATCTGCACCAAAACGATTGCCATCTGCATGAGGTATACAAAGCATCTCTATTTCAAAAGATTGTTTAATAAGTCAATATACTGAAAACGTTAAAATAACAGTGTTTTAATTACTAATAAATATAGAAAGGTAGCCAATGAATAAAAAATGCATTTAAAGATCATTTTTATTCTATTTTATTCTCCAGTTTTGTAACCTACCTCTTCACATAGTTAAAAAAAATTAGACATTTGATGTATTTTCGTCGTTTCATTGTGATAGTAGGAATTAGTGAAACAAGAGACGTTCAAGTGATATTTTTGCTTAACTTCCCTTCAGTTAAGTGTTTTTCCTAACTACGTTTTTTATTAAATCATTGTCTTAGATTCCTTGTTAATGAAAATTGCTAATTTTTTTTCAGTTTTTTAAAGAAACGGAATGGGTATTTTAAAAAGTACCGTTAATTTAATACGATTTTTAAGAGATTTTGTGTGGCCTAAGGGATATGTTAAATATAATAAAGTGTGCCAAATATGTATGAAACATCGCTAATTTGATGATGAAATATATCGTCAGGTGGTACTTTTTAATACCTAAAATATTAAAATTTTGGTTTAATTTCAATAAGCAAATTTTTCACTTTCAAAAATAAAATAAATACGTATTACAAATGTTGATAGGCAAGCAACAAAAAATAATAAAAATCATATATATTTCATCAGTATACAATCGTGCAACAATTTAATTCGACGTATTTTACTAATAAAAAAATATTTTTAATGCGTTTTCCTTCTCTGTGCCAATAATTTTATTTGAACTTCTTCCGATGATACATAACGAAAGAAATAGTAGATGTTTGCCTTTCAACAAGTAATGCTTACTCCGAGAGTAAGGTAAAATGAACACTTAGCAAGTACCTATCTAAAATAGCTGTAGTTTTAACAAGATGAAGGATAAGGTAACCAAATAAAAAACAATATTTAGACTTAAATTAAAAGAAGAAGTAAATACTCATCTAGTCATACTAGATTATAAACAAAATATAGCATAAGTATATATAATTCATATAGTTTAATAAGATTGTCAAGAGATATTTTTGTTTTGTCTTATAAAAACAAAACTTTGGTGCAAATTCGAGATTTTATTTTTATTATGTTAAGGTAGTTTTTAATTATTTACAGTAGAAACAAGTTAAATGAGATAAGTGTTGTTAAAAATGGAAAGCACCCTTTATGTAATTAATCGAAAACTAAAATAAATTTTAAACAAAAACTTTTTTATAAATTATTTTAATGTTACAGTGGGTCCAGAGGAGTGTGCAGTAAGTACATCCTCTATTGACTGTCGTCTAAATACCAAATACGTTTTTGCCATTCATTCTTCGATCTTGTGTCTGTATAAGTAAAGGTACAGTAGTTAATGCTGCAGCTCAGACGTCATTCATTGGAAAAACATAGAAGGTACTGATATATATTTTTTAATTCTATATGGTGTTGGGCTTGATAATGCTATTTTCAAATACCAACAAAGCGCTTGTTCAGTGGTTAGTAATGACTTTAACCACTAACAAATCTTAATTTTCCATTTTTAACAGACATACGTCTCATTTTCTTGACCTAAACACATTGCTTTCGCTTCAAATTTAACCCTAGAGGACATACGAGGTTTACACTGACATTACTTGCTTATTTTAATATCATAAATACTTGTGTTTTCTACAAATTCAGTGCCAGTATGATATTTCAAATAACATTCACTGGCATAAAAATGTTTGTAAAATATGCAAGATTTTAACTATTCTAATCTAAAAATTATGTTTTGATTTATAGAGACTGAAAGGCTTGTTTGTAAAATATATCGTTGATGGAAATTTGACTTATAGCCTTGAGAATATGGCAGAAGTAAAAAAAACATTTGGTAACTGGATATTTATGAAAGATAATTATTAATTGATTGTTATTAGTGACAAGTTTAGTAAAAAACACTGTAAACATTACACTTGACATTTGAGAGTGACTGATATATTTTTTTTCTAAATATTCTAAAATTATACATACATTTATAGTTAGTATTATTTAAAAACTGTATTGTTTTTTTTTTAGTTATGGTTATCTCTCTAAGTGTACGAAAAAGTAATATATAAATTAAATTATTTACTTGAATCATCATAGTGTCCCATTTAAAAGGAAAAGTTACATACGGCCTACTATTAGTTCATTTTGTATTTTCCAAAATATTTATATATCCCTTGTCTACTAGTCCCAAAAACTCTCTTTGCCACAAGCGTTTGCTCTAGTCATTGTACTTAATGAAATTCTATTATATATTTGCTTATGGCGAAGAATGAATTTAACCTTTCAAACTTGGAACTAACAATTTTTTTTTCGTACATAAAAAAACTTAAAATCAAATAGATATATTACTCCATAGAAAATCAATTATAATTCAACCACAGACTATATGTCTTCTTGATTTTCAGTATTTTTACATTGCATGATAAAAAAAAACAGAAAAATTAATACCATTATTTTGTACTTCTATGAAAGATCTCGAGGTGTCTTCGAGATACATTCCAAAAGTTGTATTTTTCTTAATGTGAACTGTATTGTTTTGTTTTCAAATTAAAGTATGTTGAAATCATAATATTTTGTATTTTCCAACTTGTGCCTTTGATAATTTTACTGTTCTTTATATTTGTCTAAAAATCATGTATTACATGTGTTTCATAATAATGTTAATGTCTAAATAGATTTTATGTGCTAAAATTATTATTTTTTTTTATTTATCTCCTCCAAATAAATGTAACGTTCGATTTGCCACTATAAAATTAATTATTTAATTGGACATCGGTTTGAATCAATAGAAGTTATAATTAAATATGTTGCTGACAGTTTTCATATCCACTTTAAAATCAACTACAAAAGATGCTTTGAAGATTGAACCAATAGGCATGAATATGGAATTATTTTGATATTAATAGGTGTTTCGGTTAATTATGATTGGTTGATTCATTCATAATTTTTCGATCATATATATATATATATATATATATATATATATATATATATATATATATATATATATATATATATATATATATATATATATATATTAACTAATGATGTCTATGGCATTTTGGAGGGTAAACATCCGCCATCAAAAGCTAATTCTATATTAATTGTCGTACGTAGCTCGCTACGTAACCATGTAAACTCTTAACCATCGTAAACTCTTTCAAACTAGAACTTCGGAGACGAACAAGATGTATGTATGGTTTCAAAAAAATGGAGTCACTGCTCATATATCCCGTGCTCATATAGAAGTGGTCTTCTTGGTCATCGGATCTTTCCATGTGTGATTTTTATCTTTGGGGGTTTTTGAAGGATGTAGGTAAGCCTCGTATACTGGAATAATTGAAGGCTATACCAGGTATGTAAATATGAAACCGGAATTTTTGTATAGAAAATACTTGTTTATTGCATACAAATAATACAAAAAAAATATTCGAAGCATTGCTCATTATTAGCTATACATTTTTTTCACCTGTCTGACAATTTGTGGATGCCACGCCAAAAAACCTGTTGCTCTTTTGAGGCAAACCAGTCATCGAGCCATTTTCGTAAGAAGTGAAGCGCAGCTCAGCAAGCGCGTGTCTCATGGATGCAAATAAGTAGTAATCGGACGGTGGCAAGTCTGGTGACTAAGCCGCATACGAAAATATTTCCCAACTAAACCCCTCAATCGTTTCCTTGACCAGTATTTTTGTGTGTTGGTGCATTATCATGAAGCAAAATTACTTTATGTTGCCATTTTTGATATTCTGATCATCATTTGTTGTCGGTAGCATTCTGAATTAACAGTTTCGCCAGGTTTTAGCAACTCATAATAGATCACACCCTTCTGATCCCACCAAACGCAGAGCATTGTCTTCCGTCCATAGCGATTTGACCTTGCAGTCGATGTCGATGGTTCACCTAGAGTTACCATGAGCTTTTACGCTTAGGATTCTCAAAATATATCTACTGTTCATCGCCAGTCACAATTCGATGGAGAAATTACTTTCTTTTGTACCTGTCGAGGAGCATTTCGCAAATATTTTTCGGTTTTCCTGCTCTCTTTCATTCAGTTCAGGTGAAACCCATCTTCTTATCTTCTGGATGTTTCACATGGCTTTCAAACGTATAGAGACGGTTTCTCGTGTCACATTTAATTGATCCGCGAGTTGTTGCGTTTGAGCGTTATACAAATCCAACAATACTTGCAATCCGCTGTCTTCTAATTTTTTCGGTGATCTACGTTGTTCCTTTCTCACGACGAAATCGCTACTTTTAAATTTTTACTCAAAGCACTGTGATTTACCAAGAGCATGCTCACCGTAAGCTTCGACAAGCATTCGATGCGATTCTGCAGCAGTTTGGTTCAAATGCTAACAGAAAATCAACGTTGTCCGCAAATCCTAGTTTTCAGGCACAAAATTCGACATGTTCAACGCTATTACAAACTATACTGTTGTATGAACAATGAAATAGCGCCAATGATGCGGTTTGACGGTAACTACATTGACAGCTAGGGCCATCTATGGGTAAATTCCGGTTTCATCTTTACAGATCTGATATGTGATTGAATTGAATAAATCAATGAACTTTATAACTCAATAAACTTTCGAGAACAGCTCGAAACTTATGTTTGCGAAAATGGCCATTATTGAATGTCATTACAAAAAACAAATTTTTTAATAGGCGTTTCGGCTAATAATGTCGATTTTTCGCAAAATTTGAGCGTTTAAGTCCACAACAAAATAAATTACTTTAATAATCAAAGTATTGGCCATCGGTAGCTATTACTTCTTCCTGTCTTTCTGCCAAATAATGGATTCAGCGCCGAAAGAACTTTTGGTTTTTGAGACCAACCATTCATCAAGCCGAATTTTTATTTCTTCATAAGAGTGTAAGTGTTCAGAAAGTCCGTATTGCATCGATCGAAATAAGCGGTAGCCCAAAGGGGCTAAGTCCGGTGAGTATGGCGGATGTAGTAGGACGTGCATTTAACGTTTTCCAAATAGTTTTTTACACATTTTGTAACATGGGACCGAGCATTGTCATGTTGAAAAATTACTTTATCGTGTCTTTGGGCATATTTTAGTCGTTTTTCCTACAATGCTCGGTTCAATTTTATCAATTGTTGTCGGTATCGATCATTTCGGCAGGTTTCAGGTAGTTTGTAGTACACAGCTCCCCTAATATCCCACCAAATACACAGCAAAGCCTTTCTTCCATGTATATTGCACACTGGTTGTGATGTTGAAGGCTGGCCTGGATCTAACCATGATTTTTTGCACCTTGAGTTATCAACTTGATGCAAAAAACCTTTTCTTTTCTATCTGGCAAGCAAAATTTCACAAGTGGTTTTTCGTTTTTTAATGTATTTTTTCTTCAAATCATATGGAACCCATTTTCCTTCCTTCGGAATTTTTCCCAAATTTTTTTTGGCGAAACTGTTAATTCAGAATGCTACCGACAACAAATGATGATCAGAATATCAAAAATGGCAACATAAAGTAATTTTGCTTCATGATAATGCACCAACACACAAAAATACTGGTCAAGGAAACGATTGAGGGGTTTAGTTGGGAAATATTTTCGTATGCGGCTTAGTCACCAGATTTGCCACCGTCCGATTACTACTTATTTGCATCCATGAGACACGCGCTTGCTGAGCTGCGCTTCACTTCTTACGAAAATGGCTCGATGACTGGTTTGCCTCAAAAGAGCAACAGTTTTTTTGGCGTGGCATCCACAAATTGTCAGACAGGTGGAAAAAATGTATAGCTAATAATGAGCAATGCTTCGAATATTTTTTTTGTATTATTTGTATGCAATAAACAAGTATTTTCTATACAAAAATTCCGGTTTCATATTTACATACCTAGTATAGCCTTCAATTATTCCAGTACACGAGGCTTACCTACATCCTTCAAAAACCCCCAAATATAAAAATCACACATGGAAAGATCCGATGACCAAGAAGACCACTTCTATATGAGCACGGGATATATGAGCAGTGACTCCATCTTTTTGAAACCATACATACATCTTGTTCGTCTCCGAAGTTCTAGTTTCAAAGAGTTTACGATGGTTAAGAGTTTACATGGTTACGTAGCGAGCTAAATTAACCGCTATTGTGACTCCATCTTCTTCGAAAAAGGGTTCGAAAATTCCTTAATTGAAAATACTACGCCGCACTGTTGTTTTCTGGAGGATTTCACGAGGATTTTCTGAAGCTCAAATTGTCAATTTTATATACTGACTACCCTATTTAAATGGAAATGAACTTCATTGCTCGTGATGATAGGTAAATTTTCATTTTTTTCAGACATATCAAGTATTATTTAAGGAAATCTGTAGCGTTATTAGTGGTACACCTCATTCAACTCTTGAACAATCATGAATTTACACGGGTAAAAGCTGCCCAAATCCGTAGGCAAAATATGCTTTACAGTAGTCTTACCCATACTCAGTTCGGTGGCATGTCACCTAGTAGACAGAGTGGAATTCCTCAGAGTCGCCTCCCTTACCCTATTCACCTATCTCGGTATGTGGGCTGCTCAAAAAGGAATGAAACTTTCGTTCGAAGTGCAGCTATCCATCTGAAAATAATTGTAATAAAGCACTTACGTAATACAACGTGTTACCATAAGAAAGTTTATTTCTCCTTTAGGAATTTAGTAGGTATGGAGCGTTTCTCGGGTGCAGACCGTCCGTTGTGTGAGCGAGAATCTTACAAAACCATTGATTCGGCGACTGTAGCGCAGAGAAAGTTCTGCAGTCATCGTGGTTTGCGTAACATTAAAGATGCGCCAAGTGTTCCCCCCATCGAAAATGGGTTAAGGAGTTTGAAGAAACCGGTTCAACTATGGATAAACGTAAATCTGGGCGATCAAGGTCATCACGAAGGGACGAAAATGTGGAAATGGTATGGTGTTGTGGAATGTGGATTCATTCGGGACAATCCGGATCTTTCTTAAAACTTATTGCCCCGTCCTTGCCTTCTGGGAAGCAAATAGATTTATAACATTTTCGAAATCTGTTTCTTTAGTTTCTTCTTGCACTACACTAAGTAAAGCTAGGTCGTTTCTTTAATTCGTTGTAGGCCTCAAATTCGTAAGAATTAGTTTTAGCTTACATAAAGATCGTTCGCCACTTGCGATGGATTCACAACTGACAATTGAAAATACACAACTGCGCCACGCCAGTCATATGAGCCGATAGCCGGCGGCCGTCATCGCACCACTCATTCGCTCTCGCCCGTTCGCGAAAGCTCACCATGCACAGGTATCGCGGGATTATTTGAATATATTTTCGACCCCCGTTAAATGGCCCATGGCACGTGCCCTACTTGCCTCACCTTCAATAGGTCACTATTTAAATGTGTCTCGTTCATCATTGCATCGCATTCTACGCAAGGACTTAAAACTGCAGCCATGAAAAATTCAACTGGTGCAAGAGTAAAAGCTCCAAGATGCCGGTCAAAGGCTTCAATTCGTTAATCAGGTAACTGAGCGTTTTGCAACATTCAACAACATATTTTTTTCGAATTATTGATTGATTTGTCCGTTACTTTGTGATAGTTCATTTTTAAACCGAATGATACAAATTTGTTACTTTGTTATTTATCACTTTTATTTTTTTACTTTGTGTGACGATAGTTTCGTAAAACAATGTTACATTATCAGACAATAGGTCGTTACATTATCAAACACTTTAAAACTTATTTTTAGAGTTTTCAAGTTACGTTTGGTTTTAAAGTTTTAAAATAGTGTTTGATAATGTAACATTGTTTTACGAAACTGTAGTCACACAACGTTAAAAAATGAAACTAATAGATAACAAAGTAAAAAATTTGTTTTATTCGGTTTAAATGTTTTTTTTTGGACGAGTCTCATTTTCATCTCAATGGTCATGTAAATAAGCGTAACTGTTGTTACTGCAGTACAACGAACCGGAAACACAAGCATCAAAAACCACTACATTCGTCTGGAGCTGCAACTGAAAAAATTTGCTGGTTATAATGAAATTATAGTTATAATCATGGTTTCAGCAAAACGGAGCAACGTCATACACTTCCAACACGTCTCTGCCACGAGTTTGGGAAATTTTCCCAAACAAGTTGATCTCCAGGAGAGGCGACATAAATTGACTTCCACGCAATCCTGAGCTCTATGGGCTTTTTCTTGTGGGGCTATCTAAAATGGAACATTTAGGTCAGTAAACCGGGTTCTTTTGTGCAGTTAAAAGAAAATATCCGACACGAAATGGCGAACCGTCCAAAGGAATTTTGCTGTTGGATTACATGAGTGCCGTGAGCGAGAAGGATTATATTTGAATGGCCTTTTTAAAAAGTAATTTCCTAAAATGTGTACTTCAATAATTAATAAATATTTTTTGATGGACGTCTCTCTTTTATTTATTTCTATATTAAATATATATATATATATATATATATATATATATATATATATATATATATATATATATATATATATATATGTATATATATGTATATATATATATATATATATATATATATATATATATATATATATATATATATATATATATATATATATATATATATATCCCGTGTGGGGATTTGCCAGTTACCTCCATCGGGTGCGTCCCCATTGGAATTGGGGGAAGCTCGCCGGTTCTGCAAACCAGCAGTATCGGAGGGTAGTGGGGAAATAAAATACCCACCGTGAAACAAAAACTGGACGGCCCTCCAAGCATGGGGGTTGAGTCGTAAGGCCAGCAACCTTACATTCAGAAAACACAAAAAAAAACGCTAAAACACCCAGTAGAAATACGCCTCGGATGTCGGACGGATATAACAGTAAACGAAAACAGCAACGGAAATGGACAGTGAATTTAGGTATATGGAATATACAAGGTATAAGAAATAAACAGAAGGAAGTTACCATGGAATTCATCCAACGTCACATTGATATAGCAATCCTCTCGGAAACAAAGAAGAAGGGAAGCGGAATCGAAAACATCAACGATTTTATACATTTATACACTGGAGTGGAAAAACACGAAAGA
The DNA here is from genome assembly GCA_031761425.1 of Cosmopolites sordidus. Taxonomy (NCBI): domain Eukaryota; kingdom Metazoa; phylum Arthropoda; class Insecta; order Coleoptera; family Curculionidae; genus Cosmopolites; species Cosmopolites sordidus. Next base: position 468,008 of record JARFXV010001288.1, read on the forward strand.
GCACGTGCTGGAGTATCTATACTAATCCACAAAAAATTGAAAAAATACATTAAATCTTGGGAACCAATGAACGAACGCATAATTAAACTGACGATCCAAATAAGGGGAAGATAGTTCTTCCCCTTATTTGGATCGTCAGTTTACAACAATTCTCGACAATTCTCGGTGTGTATGCTCCTAATAACGATGCTACAGCTCACGTTAAAGATATGTTTGAAGATACCCTCAGAGATATAATCGATCAAATTCCACGCAGTCATGAAGTCATCATAGGAGGAGACCTAAATGGTCGGGTCGGAAAACAGAGACATAGTAGAGTAGTAGGCAGACACGGGGAAGAAACCATAAATGACAATGGTGAAAGATTAGTGAATCTTTGTGAGCAGTTCGATTTGAGAATAACTAACACCTTTTACGCTCACAAAGATATACATAAATACACTTGGTACCAACAGACAAGAGGACTAAAATCGATTATTGATTATCTCATTGCCCGACAAAACTCCCAAATCAAGATACAAGACGTTAGGGTAAAGAGAGGTGCCGAGTGTGGATCTGATCACCGCTTACTGGTGGCAAAGATACACATTCCCTTTTTAACATCTTTTCAATCGACCACCAGCAGTCTCACTGAGAATAGATTGACAATGACAAAATATAACTTACAAAGTTTTGAACATGAAAGTACTAAATATTTATATCTTAGAAGACTGGATCAAAAACTAATCGAAACTCAACGAACAATAGAAGAAGAGTACGAACATATAAAAGCTTGTATTCTTGAGGCTGCGGACGAATCTGTCGGAAAAATACGGATGAATAACAAACCTGACTGGTGGGATGATAAAATAGAACAACAAATTAAAGAAAAGAAACAACTCTACCAGAAACTCCTTCAAAAGAACGATGATGTGACGAGACAAAAATACAAAAGAGCAAATAGGGAGGTTAAAAACGAAGTCCTAAAGAGAAAGAATCAGTCTTGGGAGAAAAAATGTGAGTACATAGAACAACAATTAGGAGGAACCCGAAGTTCAGAAGCCTGGAAGACCATAAAGTCGGTAAAAACATCAAAAAAACAAATACCTAACTTAGGGGGCATAACAAATGAAGACTGGGTACACCACTTTAAAGACCTTTTGGAAGAGAGACGTGAAAATTTTCTAGGAAAACAACACCAAATAAATAATCTAACTCCTATAGATCTCCAACTAAAAGAAGTGCAACAAGCTGTGAAAGACACAAAAATAAAAAAATCCCCTGGACCTGGAGGGATCCACCCGGAATTCATAAGGTATGGACCCGAAAAACTTTTAAGAATGTTGAAGAATATGTTTCAACGATGCCTGAATGGGGAAGAAACGCCGATCGAATGGAGAACATCATATATATCAACCATTCACAAAAAAGGCTCAAAAAATGATCCTAAGAATTATCGAGGTATAGCGGTAATCCCAACAATAGGAAGAATATATTCCCGAATCCTTAGAAATGAAATAGAAGAAGACACCAAGGATAAACAAGCGGAAGAACAAGCCGGTTTCCGGGCAGGGAGATCCACCACAGACAACCTTTTCACTCTAAAAATAGCCCTAGAAAAACGAACCCAGCGAAACAGGGAGACGCATATAGCTTTCATAGACCTAGAAAAAGCTTATGACAGTGTACCAGTATCGAAATTATGGGAAGCAATGGAAACTCTCAAGATAAGACCAACATTGATTCGGGCCAACTTTATTATGAACAGAATTCTGCGGTTATTAAAATTGGAACATCACTATCTGAATCATTCAATACAACAAAGGGGCTAAGACAAGGATGTTGTCTATCTCCCACCTTATTCAAACTATACGTAGACCAATCCAAGAAAGGCTGGGCACGGAAGTGTTGGAACATGGGCCTTCGGGTGGGGGATGACACCCTATATACTCTTTATTTCGCCGACGATCAGATAGTGGTTGCAGAAGACCAACAGGATTTGAGCTATATGGTGAGGAAACTAAATGAAGAGTACACACTAGCTGGTCTCACAATTAACTTAAATAAATGTGAATACTTAGCGGTGAGTAGTAATGACAACGACGATTTACCCTTGGAAAACGGAACAATAAAAAACGTTGACAAGGCTAAATACTTAGGGGTGATCTTCAACAGGCAAGGTAATAGTAATGATGAAATTCAAACAAGAATAATAAGAGGTAGACACATCATTGGAGCACTCAACTCTGTCCTGTGGGAAAGAAAAATTAGGCGAGAAACAAAACTTCGCATATATAGCTCAATCGTAAAGAGTGTTTTGACTTATGGTTCAGAAGTGTGGGATTTAAATAATACTAATAGAAGAAAACTACTGGCCACGGAGATGGATTTTTTGAGAAGGAGCTGTCGGAGATCGAAACTTGAGAGAATAAGAAATATAAACATTAAAAGGGATATGAACATCTAGAGAGATATTTTGGACGACATAGAGAGAAAACAATTGACTTGGTTCGGACATGCAAAAAGAATGAATGAGACAAGATGGCCACGAAAAGTGTTGGAATGGATACCTCCAGAAAGAAGAAAGAGAGGACGACCAAGAAGAAGTTGGAGAGACGGCGTTGACGAAGCCATGGAAGCAAGAGATTTGCAAGAGGACATGTGTCACGACAGAACGAACTGGAAACTGGGGACGGAGAGGCGGCGACAGCCGTAGATAATCCGAGAATGATGATGATATATATATATATATATATATATATATATATATATATATATATATATATATATATATATATATATATAATATATATAAAAATATTTATATCAGTTGATATACCTTAAACAAAAAAAAATTAACCACCTTCCAATTTGAGCACCTGTGTTGAATCTGATAAGCGTTTTGTGACAATTTGTAACTGTCATGCTTTATATTCCAAATTCCAGTTTATGCAAACTATGAGGACTGACGACGTAATAACAAGTAACTTCACCAAATCTACAATAGGGATAGCCAGCTAAGAAATATCTTTTTTAGTTGCTAAAGTGGCAGCGATAGTTTTTTTAGTAGTTACAGGCATTAGAATGATAAGAGGCTAAGTATATTTTGTCGCCTTACAGATATGGCTGAGAATTGTAAAAAACGAAGTTTTTTTGGTACAGGTATTTATATTCACCACTAAATATGTTTGTTCCTTATTTTTAGATCTGTTTTTTTAGTCATAAAACTTGGTGTCTTGTGTGGCCTTATTTATTATGGCTGTAGATATATAAAAAAATGAAAATAGCAAGAATGAAACAATGAAATAAATGTTAAAATTTAGAAAATATTGTTTTAATTAACATAATCATCTATAAACTCGAAGAGATTGAATATAAAATATATAAATCTCTTCGATTTTAGTGTTTCGCATCGAAGATTCTAATAGAATAAAATCATTCATTAATGTAACCATTGACAGATCAAAAAGACCCAATATAATTTGGTTTACATATTTTTCCGAAAAAATTGAATATTTTCATAGCATTTATAATTTTTTAATGATGTCTAACTGACCAATGAATCTACTACTTAATTAAACCATCTAGTAAATTTTTACTGAGAAAGTAGTGGTGAACATGCGAAATTCATTCTAATGAATGAATTTGGAGAAAGAGAGAAACATCTTACACAAACTAGCAAGCACTACGTGGGGTGCACAACTCAGGACAATAAGAACTACATCTTTGGCCTTGTGTTATTCAACCGCGGAGTACGCATGCCCGGTATGGTACAACTTTAGCCACGCCAAACAAACACTCAACTATTCTGTCGTATCATTACGGGCTGTCTGAGACCAACTAATATGAGGCGCCAAGTGGCAGCCAGAAGGAAAGGAAATGATTTACGGTTAGAGGTGCATCAGCATCTAAGGCTATTTAGCGATTGGACCTACAGCTTAACGTGGGTTCCGAACCACGGTCTTCAGCTACCGATAAACCCAGGGTAGCACCCCCCTCAGGCTATCAACCCTTGGTTATGTGCTTACCCATAAGTCTATCAGGAAGTCTACCGACTGCCGAGTGACCAACGTAGAACACTTCTCAGAAGGCATCCGGCCTCATACAGCCTTTAACTCGCGTGACTGAGGGGAAATTAGTTGTCGGATTTTACACTCTTGCCTAGAAACAATCACAGACATTTAGGTGTGGATATGTGTGGGTGTGTGTGTATATGTGAGTGTATATAAGGGTGTGTGTAGAGTAAGAAGTAAGACGGGCAGAAGAATTAAAGAAAAACACCCATCCGAGCGCTGGGATTGAACCAGCTACCTTTGGATTGCTAGGCAGGCGACTAACCCATCAGACCACCGCGGCCGGTGCAGCCAGGAGGGAAAGAACTAAATCGTCTACGTCTACGAGCTATCCCCTATCCGGACATCGACCTGTCTATCGCCGACTCAAATACAGAAAGAGTTTCCTGCACACAACAGAGAATATTACCAACAACAAACCAGATTAGAAACGTGACAAGATAGAAACGCCCATCTTCTACATAGCCCAGCTACACAGGAAGGAGCTTTTCCCAGGACATACAGAGGTATGGATGATATGGAGATCCTTGACTAGTCTACGCTCCGGAGTTGCAAGGTCCAAAAGTAATATGAACAGTTCGGCGGTTTCAGACGAAGCGGTGCTGTGCAATTGTGGACATAAGCAGACAACAGTTCATCTCATGTCGAGTTATGAGTGAGTGAGTTATGTCGAAACACCTGCACCATCAGGGAGCTCATGAAGGCTAACCCAAACACGCTAGACATAACCATCTTCTGGTCAAAAACTTGTTAGGACTCATGTTCTGTGTTAATTTGTAAGTTGTCTTATACAATTTTACCTTTACAAATTTTAACTAAGGAACTTGTGCTGTTTATATTATATATGTGCCAGAAAAATACATGATTTAAATATTTAATAGAGCAAAATTTTCACAACTTCACCTTCAACTTCAATTTCAATTCATAAAATAGGGTGCAAAGGCTACCCTAATAGTTATTTATGCATAGATTAGTTTTAAAAATTTTCTGGATTCTATATAGATAGAATATATATATATATATATATATATATATATATATATATATATATATATATATATATATATATATATATATATATATATATATATATATCTGGATCTATATCTGGATTCTATATAGATAGATTCTATTCTATATAGATAACACGATACTTTGCGTTAAAATATGGTTTACCAAGGTCTTCGCTATCACTTACTGAACTAATGTATATTGTATGATATGCTATTCTGACTCTGCAGGCCTGACTGGTCCATGACTTGGTTGCTTATTTTAATGAAGGTTATTTATTTATATACATGTTTCCTTCGAGTTGATAATATTTAAGTTAGTTAAATACTTCTTATCTTAATTTAGACGTTTCATCTTTATCATATATCCTAACCACCTCAGCCTCTGTCTTTTATGTTCGCTATTTTGCTGTATAGGCCCCAAACATTATTATTTTCTTTATTTAGTCTTATACCGAGTGTAAGCGAAATAAATTTAATCAAACTGAATTTGGTTTGTTTTGTAACAAAAAGAAAATAAAAGTTATTAAAGTTGAAATTACTAATTTTACACACCGTTACACATTTTAAACGAATCACATCACATTAAGAAACACATGATTGTTTTTTTTTAAATAAATGCCCAAAATATCATTCTTGGTGAAAGGCGCTTCGTCAGTTGATAAACATTGAATAAAAATGTGGATTCCTTTGGTTTTATCAAATATACATTTTTAGTTTTAAATAGAACTTAAATACACGTACTGACATACATTAAAATCATTTTTGTCGCAATATTGAAACATTCTTTGCCGTTGCTTTGCGACGTGGTCACATCGATGTTGGCTGATGTACGGCGTGATTTTTTTTTTGTTTTAACAATGTTCATTAGTGTATTTGTAGTTAAAGTAATAACCAATTAATATTAGCCAAATATATTTTTACACATATTTGTTAACATCTAAAATGTTAATCATAGCTTTTCGATTGGTGATTTAATAATTTTATATTCTTTTTCGCGAAAACCCTTAGGGTTTTGGCCCTTATTGTAAGAAACTTTTTTCTTTAAAATGAAAGTACTTTTCCTTACATCCTGTATATTCGGTTGTCTACTAAATTACGTGCCTACGTCAGTGGCGCCTCCTGGGTTTTTAAAGTGGAAGGGCGTAGAAGAATATTATGCTGCTGAAGAATTTTTTGCTATCCCCTTACTCCTTTCTAGCTTTCGTGCTATTGAACCCCTATACAGGAAGTGAACATAAATTAAGAAAGAAACTGAACAGAAATAAAATATGGTGTTTTGCTGTGAAAACTTGTTTACTGTGATAAATGCTGGAGCATTTAAATGCAGAGCCGCCAGTGGCCTAGGTATGTAAACGACTCTATCACTTTGAATTTGAACACCTTCCTTTTCAATCCTGAAATGTTTTGCTTGAAGGGGTATAATGAGTCTAGTAAGTAATACCATGGAGAAAATTTCCAATTACTGTGGTAATCATGGGTAAATAGTTAATTATGTAATAATATATATTCAAAACATTTCTAAAAAATATATTATGTAAAATGGAATTCTTACAGAAAATATAACAATAACATTTAAAAATATAACAAAGATGAATATAAAAAAGAAATGTAAAGTTGGTATTTACTCCGAATATCCGAAAATAAGTTTGTCTTTCAAACAAATTGTTCATAAAAATTACTTCAATAATTACGTAACTTACAAACCATAATAGAAATAATTTCAAGAAAGGTTATTGTAATGAAGACAATTGAGGAATTAAAATTGTTTTTTTGTCATGAAATATACTAACAGTTGGATGTATAATGATAAAAAAGGAATAGTAACAACAAACACATTTTTTAGTATGCTTAGAGCACAGCCTAATACAAAATAAATATATCCCTGAAATTTGATTCCTGCTTTTTTTTATTCAATGGTGATCAACAAGTCTTCAGCTTCAAGCTTCAATCCCAGTTTAGCTTCAACGGACCTGACAGTACCGGCAACAGGACATTGGACTACCGTTTCCATTTTCATGGCAGACATAATGATGATTGGCATTCCTTTTTCCACTTTATCTCCAACCTAAAAAAAAAATCGGCCTGTTTCTATTTTTAATTTATATTAAAGAAAATATACGAGGATAGACTGAAGTCAGATACTTTTCCGATAGATAGCGGTGCGATCACAAAGGTGATTGCCTTTCTGGAATGTAGCTTTCTTTCTAGAAATGCTCAAAGAATTACAAGCTGATATGACATTTAGCTTTGTTTTCGCAGTTTTCAAAAGTAGATAAGTCCGATATGTTTGCTAGGATGGATAAACACTACTTTTTGGCCGAACCGAAGAAAAGTTAAAAAAGTATTATGGACCACGACAAAACACCCATCCATTCGCCCACCATTATAACAGCGAAATAGTATATTTTTACAACGAACTGATACTGTATCCAGTTTATTTTCTGCCCTTGATCCCTTCCAACTGCTTTCTCTTTCTAAACATGAGGAAATGGCTGGATGGAAAGAAATTTACATCAAATAAAGAGATCTTCGCCGAAACGGAGGACTGTTTTACAGAGTTCGAGAAGTTGTACTTTTAGGAAGGCATAAAAAAAGTTGGAAAATCGTTGAGCACAGTATATCGAGCTACAAGGAAGGAGACTATATTTAAAAATAAACCGATTTTCGATCAAAAAATCAATATTTCATTTAAAAGATATTGATTTTTTCCTTTTATCCCCGGATCTTTAACCGCCATTAAAAAAAACATTACCATAAACCGGTAAGCTATCGTAAAAAGTTTAAGAATGCGAGATAATCAATATCAAGAAAGATCACAAAGGGCTCAATAAGAGCTCAACATGTGAATTTTAAATGAAACATGATTTTCTGTTGCAAAGTATTGAAATATTTATTGATTTATAATATGGCATTGGCGGAGTTGTTTAGACTCCAAATGTCCAGTCCGAGGCTGACCGAGGCGTGGTGGAGAGAGATGGCGCCGACCAAAAACGCCGACTTTCTCTTATCTGCAGAAATACCTCGTTTCACCAAAGTCAGTTACGGCTATAATACATAGTTTCGCCCCCCATAAAGCTACCGGCTGCGATGGCATCACAGTATACTAGCTACGAAAATTTCAAAGTAAGCAAATCGCAGAGGCTTTAAGCCTGATAAACACCCTGTCCAAGATAGACGAAAAAGTTATTCTATCCGCATTGAATAACTTTACCCACAGCAAGTGTATCATACCAAACGAGCAGTTTCGGTTCCGACGGGGACATTCGTCCCTGCATGAGACAGCCAGACTTGCTGGTGCAATTCATCAGGCTTTCGGGAGAGGCATGCGTCTCGACGATGTCTTTCTCGATCTTTTAAAAGCCTTTGATGAAGTATGGCACGATGGACTTATTTATAAATTCATTAAATTAGATTTTCCTGTGAACCCATCCGTACTGCTCACCTCTTTCTTGAATGGCAGAATCCTTTCAGGATTCTGCCCTCTCAACAAGCAAACCCGTGAAGTCCCACTAGGTTCACCGCTGTTACCGGTCTTGTTTAGCATCTACTTGGCCAAACTGTCCTGCTATCGTATGACACTGCTTTCTTCGTAACTTCACGCTCCACTTTGGTTATTCATAACAGTCTCCAAAGGTAGCTTAAGGTTGCTATTGAGTGGGTTAAATGCTAGCGCCTGCAAGTCAATCCTAAAAAGACTCAGGCGACCATTTTCTCCAGAAATCGCTCTCTAAGCGAAACCAGACTGCTGGTTAACAAAGTGCCAATCCCGTGATTGCAAAAAGCAACCTATTTAGGTCTACATTTCGACCGCTCTTTTCAATGGTCAAGTCAAATCCTGCTCACTATCAGTAAGGGGTACGGAATCCTCTAACTTCTGTAGCCCTTAATTTGTCGATCTAGTAAACTATCTCCGATAGTTAAATCCCATATTTACAAAGCAATGATAAGATCCATATACTTATACGGTCTTACGGTTTATTTCTGTTTTCTATCACCCACTGCGGCGCATAAGCTCCAAGTATTCCAGAACAAAATCCTGCGTATGGTACTAAACACACCTTGGTATGTTCCGAATAATTAAATCATGAGAGAAGCCGGGGTTCCTCCGGTCTCTAAGTTTCACTCCCAAATTTACGCTAAGTTTGTTTAACAAAACTACTTTTAGCGAAAACCCGCTTGTTCAGAGCATTTCGAACAATATATCTGGATTTCCTGGGTAAATATAGCCAAAAACCCCGTACTCTCGCTCGGCAACAAGCAGAAAGGAATCGAATTTTCGGTTCCCGGCTTGCGCCAGAGTTCGCTTCAACGACTTCTAGTTCCTAACCCTGGCCATGCGGCCGTGAGATCGTTTCCGATCGATCGGACCGCCATTGGCAGAAAACCCATAATTTTTCCGATGGAACAAAAAGTTAAAAATGCTATTTTTTCTTTTTCATTCTTTATTAACTTTCGAAGTTCGCCAGGACTTCAAATAATACAAGACTATCCTTCTTCTATTTCTAAACCTTAATAAAGGCCAATCTTGCTAGGCAACTTCCTGGGTCAGATAGACACCCCAAAACAAAAGTGCCCCTTTACGGAAAATTGAATAGTAATGGGTAAGAGCCGGAAGGGCTAACCGAAAAACCTGATTGAATAAGTCGAAGGAGAAGTAATATACCATTTGGAAATTATGCATGGAACAACACATCCACTAAATGGATGCCACCACGGCTTTGGTGGCACACACGTACTCTTCTGGCGAAATTTTCAATAACGGATCGAGACACAATGACAAAACCGTGGCGGCCAATTCTGGTCACCAAAAAGGGAGATGTTACGACCAGGAAAAGACTCGTGCAAGACCGTCAATGTTTCACGAGCAGTATGGCAAGTGGCACCGTCCTGCTAAAATCACATGCCTTCAAGAGCAATATCTTCCAACTGAGGGACAAAGAACGGGGTTATCATATTACGATAACTTTCGCCATTTACTGCTAATACATTACCTGTCTCGTTTTCAAAGAAAAATGGTCAAATGATTCCTGCTAAAATCACATGCCTTCAAGAGCAATATCTTCCAACTGAGGGGCAAAAAACTGGGTTATCATGTCATGATAACGTTGTCCATTTACCGTTAATGCATTACCTGCCTCGTTTTCAAAGATAAATGGTCCAATGATTCCTCCAGACCACAATGCACACCAAACAGTGACACGTTGGGGATGCATTTGTTTCTCATGAATCATTTGTGGATGTTCTGAGCCCCAAATGCGCCAATTGTGCTTATTAACGAAGCGACCGAGGTGAAAATGGGTCTTGTCGCTGAAGATGATTTTGTCCACAAAATCGGCATTCACTTCTTGTTATCCAATGATCCAATTAGTCAACTCTCTTCGCTATTCATGATCTGTTGGCAGAAGTTGTTGAGTCAATTGGACTTTGTAAGATATGTAAATATTTAGTGAGAATACGGTGAAGAGTGGCTATTGAAATGTCCAATTCTTGTGCACGATGACGATTCGAAGACCCTGGACTTTCGGCCACCCTCTTACGAATTATTCATACTTTTAGCAATTAGTATCACACTTTTCAATTATTCTTTTCACAGTTGATAAATTTAGAACATTTTGATAGTAATGTTTAACAATAAGGACGCGCTGCTATATCATGTAGGGCTCTATGTTTATTAACTCCTATCTGTCTCTTATCGACCATCACAATCCGTGACCTATCGAATCATGACAGCCAAAATGGCGCCCAATTCAAATCTTGCGCTCTTATTGTAACACCCTATAAATCTTACCTTAACCCTAATATCGATAATAGTTCCAGGCATAGGTGCTCCTATTTGTTTTTTATTTGATCTATCGACCTTTGGATGTGTTACTACAACTTTATGGGCCTCTTTGTCTCTGATGAAAACTGATCGGAGGGTACCGTTCAGTTCAAAGAACACTTCACGGTCACCTTGTTCAGTTAAATCTTCTGCCATAGCTAAAGTCTTAACACCTACAAAAATCCAAGTTCAAGTTTTGTTTAAATAATATCTAAAATAACAATACCTAAGGTCTTTCCCTTTTCAATAGTAACTTCAAATTCTTCTCCAACTTTAGGACCTATCAAAAATTTTCTTGTATCTAATTTGTCAACCGGACCGAATTTATCACGGAATACCAGATATTCGCTAGTGACTTGCGGATATAGGGCTGCACTAATTACATCACGTTTGGTGACCTCGGGGAATATTTCCTTTAGCTCCTCTTCCAACGCCTTAAAATCCAAGGGTGGAAGACTGGCTCCTGGTCTTCCTTGAATTCGGGGCATATCTCTTAACACCTTAGATCTTAGAGGTTCGGGAAATCCTCCATAGGGTTGACCTATATGACCTTGAAGATATTCCACCACAGATTTTGGGAATGATAACTCTTCAGCCCGGTCCAAAACATCTTGGGATTTTAATTTATTTTGTACCATAAATTGCGCCAGGTCACCCACCACTTTCGAGGACGGAGTGACTTTGATTATATCGCCTAATAGTTCGTTGGCCTGGAAAAAGAAGGAGAATAATAAAAAACAAATCGTTTTTATTCACGTAATTTACCTCCGCGTAGGCTTTCTTTACATCTTCAAAGAAATCGCCGAGACCCAATGAAAATGCTTGGAACTGCAAGTTGGTATACTGACCACCAGGAATTTCGTTATTGTACACATCAGCATTGCCGCTCTTCATTGTTACTGTACATTCGAAAGGAGCGTATAGTGTACGGGCTTGTTCCCAGTAGGCAGAATATTCAGAAATCTGCAAAAGTAAGAAATAAATATTAATGCTATAAATTAAATAATATCACAATGAACACATGACTTTAAACTGTATCACACGTAGATCATACGTATATAAAAAAATTTTACGTAAGTTTGACATAAAACTGACCTCTTCATAATCGATGTCATTTTGTATATCATTAGGACATTAGACTGACATAATATGTGATTTTTTAGACTTAGTATGACTTAGATTTTACGTCCATCTTATGTAATATTTATATCATACATACCGTTTAATAAGCCTCCTATCAGTAGTGTACACAGTTTTCACCAATATAATATCCAAAAGAATGAAGGAATGAAAAGGGAGCAAGAAGGGAGGAAGCAGGATTCAGAAGTGGATTCAGTACAATGGATCACATCCAGGTCCTCCAGCAGGTCATAGAAACGCACAACGAATACACTATGCCACTGTGCTTGGCTTTTATCGATTATGAAAAAGCATTTGATTCAATCTCAAAGCGGGCCATGATGGATGCATTGCTTAATCAAGGTGTAGAGAAAGCCTATGTAAATCTACTAGGATCGATATATAATGAAGCTACAGCGACAGTCCACCTTGACGATCTTGAGGTTGGAATAAATGTAGAGCGGGGCGTACGGCACAGCGACGCAATATAGCCTCTTCTTTTCTCAGCCTGCCTGGAAGAAGTGTCCCGTAATCTAGATTGGGAACAGATAACAGGGAATAAGGATTAATGGTGCATACTTAAATCATCTTAGATTGGCAGATTATATCGTTCTTCTTTCACAAGACCCAGAGGAGCTGCAAAGACACGTACAAGAGCTGCAAAGGGCTGGGGAACCATTTGTCTTGAAAATAAACCAAAAGAAGAGTCAGGTCATGTTCAATTAATTTTCTCAGGACAAAAGGATTTCTATTTTAACGGATTTGGAAGTTGTGTATCACTATATATATATATATATATATATATATATATATATATATATATATATATATATATATATATATATATATATATATATATATATATATATATATATATATTTATATTTATATTTATATATCTTGATATCTTGGATACCGTCCGGGAGGTGGAACGACGCGTTAAATGTGGCAGGCAGGCATTAGGCAGGCTCAACATAGTGTTTAAGAGCAAACTACCACTTTGACTGAAAAGAAAAGTCTGATCATTGTGTCCTGCCCGTTATGAATACGGATAGAAAGACCTGCACATGGATCAGAGAACAAACGAAAGTGAGTGACATCATTGGAAGAATAAAGCAACCGAATGGCAGAGGGGAGCTCAAGACCGCAAGAGTTGGAAGCATGCTGAACAGATTTTTTTTTCCTTTATTTGGGTTTTTCGCCACTATCTTTACATAAGAACAGATATTTTTGATATTTTTTGAGTTTTAGATAGTGGCGAAAACCCCAAATAAAGGAAAAAAAATATATGAACATGCCACAATCATTCAGACATTACTTAAACTGAAGAAGCCTTCATCCTGCAATGGATTGATACGGGTTGATGATGATGGTGATATATATATATATATATATATATATATATATATATATATATATATATATATATATATATATATATATATATAATACTACTATATTGCTAATATCTGTAAGTAGAGGTGTCACGGAGTAAGTGAGACAGCAAACGTCTACTTCTATTTCTTTTTCTACTACCCCGTTGTGCGCAAATGTCGCAATAAATAAAAGTATATATATATATATATATATATATATATATATATATATATATATATATATATATATATATATATATATATATATATATATATATATATATATATATATATATATTTTATTAATTTACCTTTGACAAATCCAGAGTGGTATCCAACGGCGTTCCTTGTAAACTTGCAACTACAGCACCCATACTGGGCTGTGACGTCAGTCCAGACATGGCATCAACAGCGACATCTACAACATCGGCTCCCGCTTCAGCACAAGCTAGCATGGCTGCTACTCCAGCACCGCTGGTGTCATGAGTGTGGATGTGAATTGGCAGATCTGGATATTTGTCACGAAGGGCAGTTACCAACATCCTTGAAAAAACCTTCATTTAGTCGTTAGGATTTGAAATACAAGGTGCGTGTAAAATTAATTTAACAGATGTTATTACTCTATTTTTCAAAACAGCTTTGCAAAGATATTTTTATTCCTATTTGTTTCTATAAGGACACAATAAATATTTATAATCAAACAATATTAAACTATTTTCAAAGGTAGATTTTTTTCTCAGTATAGCCCAAGAACCAATCCCAGCACCCAAGAAGAGCGCCAATGAAACTGACCGATTTCGAAAAAGGTGAAATTTGTGCTTTTTACTCATCAGGGCTGATTTGTACTATTCTGAAAAATTCGAAAAATCAAAACTATAGTCAATAATTTTGTTAAGGTTGAAAAAAGAGTATGGGGAAAAAATAGGTAACGGAAGGCAAAAAAATGTCTACAGGAGAGGAAAAAACCGTTTTAAGATTGGCTTCTACTGGAAATTTCTCAAACACTGAAATAATCGAAGAAACGTTACTAAATGTGCGCTGAAATAATCGAAGAAACGTTGCTAAATGTGCGCAAAATGCATGTATCACAACTAATTGTTCCGATTTGAGTATAGATCCAAATTGGTTTAGCCTAATTTACTGGCTAAGCATAAAATTCCAGTAGCTGGAATTTGCCAAACGAGCAATAACCTGGGATGTTCAGTGCATACACAAATTATTTTCCGATTAAAAAAAATCAATTTGAATGGGTCAGGAGGCTGGACATTTTACTGGCATGATTTTCAAAAGGATAAAAAATCTTCTCTAAACGCTAGTTAAGTGGCAGTTCAAGTTAAGTGGCAGTTCAAGTTAAGTGGCGGCGTTTTTATTTCAACGGAGTGAGCCCTCTAGAATTTTCAGCCAAAATTAATGCTGATGGATACAAAAAACTTCTGGTAGAGCACCTCTTGCCTATTGGAGCTGAATTGGGTAGCTAACACTGAAATTTCCAGTAAGACAACGCACCTGTGCACCCCAGCCTCCTTATAAAACACTAGTTTAATCGTAATACCGTGAACATTTTAGACTGGCCAGCAAAAAATCCTAATTTAAACTCCATAGAAAACCTATGAGGTGACCTTGCAAGGAGGATTTACGAACACGATCTACAACATTTTTTTTCGGTTGCCGAGTTGAAGGCCTAAATTGAAGAAGAATGGTATCAAACAGACCAAAGATTTTTTTTAATGAAAAACCGAATATTTGAAGTTATTAGCAAAAACAGGGGCTATACCCATTATTGAAAACATTTGTTACATCGTCCTTATACTTTTTACCCGAGTAAAAAAACGGAAAATTTTTTAAAAAGGTTTTTATTTCTCAATTAAGGTTTTCAGAGAAAAACCTTTATTTGTTTGTAGTTTTGGAATGTTTGAAATAAAATAAAAGATTTTTAAGTCTGTGTTTGGAACTGTTTGTTAACTGTCACAATTTATCCTTTTATTAGCTGTCCTTAAAGTTTTTACACACATCTTGGTAACTTACTTTCCTGCCTTCGGTTTCAATAAACCAGCCATATCTTTAATGGCTAAAACGTGAGTTCCAGCCTTGACTAGCTCGTCGGCTATATTTAAATAGTACTTTAAGTCATATTTTTTTTTGTTTGGGTCACTGACATCACCGGAATATGAAATGGCAGCTTCTACGATACCACCGGCTTTTCCAGCGGCTTCCATTCCAACAATCAAGTTGGGTAAATAATTAAGAGAATCGAAAACTCGAAATACGTCCATACCAGTTTGTACCTGGAATAGAAAATGATGAGAGTTACTAACAAATGCTACTAAAATCACTTTATTACTCTTGCTAGCTAATATATTACACATTTTCATTGGATATAGTTTATCTAGAACAAAGATTTCCGACTGGTATTAAACTGTATAAAAATTGGATGCCTCATTGAGGCGAGGATCCTTTTGGACATTCTTTTTCAACATATTTTCTTGCATTTCAATATATTTAGACCAACAATGTTCCAACTTATTAATACCAGCAGTATAATGCTATTTGCCCTACTCTGTAAAATAATCAGTTGTCTCAGCTTTGACCTCGCCATTTGAAGTGAATCTTTGTCCAAGAGGAGCCATTTCTTCAGGTTTAGGATAGTGAAATAATTGCTGGGAAACAAATCAGGCGAATACGATGCATATGGAAGTACTTCGAGGCGTAGGTCATGGAGTTTTGGAGCAGCCATTCAAGACGAGTGTGCCCCATATTATCGTGGTGAAAGAACGCTTTCTTTTCAGCCAGATAGACGTTTAGTCTAAATAACATCTTTCAATTGATCCAGTAGTGAAGCGTAACATTCCCAGGTGATGGTTCTGGCTTTTATCGGGTAGTTTATGAATACTATATCACGAGAATTTCAGAAAACCATAGCCACAATTTTTCCTGCACATGGAGGAAGTTTTCGGCGCAGTTTTATTTGTTTCATCTCTGCTGCTTCATCTCTGAAATGTAATTAATTGTGCATTCACGTTTTATCTACTCTTAAAAAACGCGGCGCCTCTCAAGCTTTTATATACTCAAAACATCTAGGCGGTCAAACAACGGTCTATCGAGTTGTTTACAATGTGTTTACAACAATGTTTACAATGTTTACAACAAGTCATTTTGAGATAACCCGCTTTTTTGAAAGCGAAGAGGAAGAAGAGGAAGCGTCCTTTAAAGTGGAAATTCTTTTTTTATGCCCGTCGAGGTTAAACCCATGGCAACAAAATATTTTTTAAGAGCTCAAAGGTCAATTTTAGAAAATGTCAAAACGTGTTTGCTTTGCTCGATCGACACAAACAAACAACTAAAAGCACGCGTCTGAAACTTCACAGTACGCCATCCAATGAGTCATCCTACACAAATATCATACACTTAAATGACCAATGTATTTCTTAACGCGAAATGGAAACAAGATTCATATTCACTGCTGAATAGGTCGATTCTAAGTCTGGCAGGTTCCTTATGTACATCCTATTTATGCTCGAACTACTGATAACGCTGTTTTCCGGTTACATTTCAGTCGCATTCTAAAGCTGGATGAAGAATTCCTTTTTACTATCACATGCCATGTTTTTATAACTGATAAGCAATTTTCAGCAACATAACTCAAGAACAGCCAAGATCCGTGCATAAGAAACCACAGACTATTCGACAGACTGTGTCATATGCCAGCGAAATGTGGACATTGCGAAACAAGAGGAACAAACGCTGGATGTCTGGGAAAGAACGGAACTTCTGAACAACAGAAAATACATGGCGAAGACGAACAAAGAGGTAATGAGCATTAACAAGAAGCCGAAAATTCGATGACAAAGGATTAGATGGTTAGACCACATAATTTGGAGGCCAGAACAAGGAATTGTAACAGAAGAACCTATACGGTAGAGTAGCCAGGAAAGTTTCGTTTTTAGGTAAACAGAATATAAAGAAGCGATTAAAATTTGCAAAAAGAAACTGTAGTGAATATTTCCAAAGCAACTGGAAAAACATTCTTTTTAGCGATGAAACCAACATTAATTTATTTGGTTCTGATGACAAATTGTATTGTGAGAATGATCATTCCACCATAATGATTCAATCCACGTAACAATTTGGGTTCAGTGAAGCATGGTTGTGGTAACATCAAAGTATGCGGGTACTTTTCATATAACGGAGTAGTTGTAAGTCTTATACTTTGGACAAAAGAAACTTTAAATTGTTTCTAAGTTTCCTATCTTAGAGGCAATTATGCTACCTTACGCTAATGAGAATATGTCTTTACATTGGGTCTACCGACAAGACAATGATCCCAAACATACGGCTCACGTGGTGAAGCAGCGGTTCGAGAGGAAACATATTACAGTGTTAGAGTAGCATTCACAATCCCCAGATCTAGATCCCATCGAGAACCTTTGGAAGGAGTCAAAACGACGTCTTGCTGTTGAAAAACTAGCAAACGAGATGACATTGTGGCAAGAAATTCAGACAGCTTTGTTTTCATATATATATATATATATATATATATATATATATATATATATATATATATATATATATATATATATATATATATATAGTAATTGAGAATAAGGGCCATTCTACAAGTACTAAGCAATTATTAATTATATTAATAATATTATTATATAGATTAAATAGTTTTAGAGTTAACTACTTATAAAATATACTGCTTAATAAGATATCAGCCTATAATTATGAATAAAGTAATTGTTTATATTCAAACTAATACCATATATGCCTTTTAAATGCTCGATAAATTCATTTTGGAAAATTTTATGTGAAATAACATTCAATGGCATTAATGTTTGAAAACATTTTCGGGCAAATGTCCGCCGCGACTACTCTTGATAAAGCGCATTCTGCCAATCCAATTCCCGACTTTTCAAACAATTGGGGTCTTATGTCCGCAATTGTCAGAGTTATGTTGACTTCCAAGAGGTCAATAATTGCTGGTTTATTGACATAAACAAAAGATTTAACATAACCCCAAAGACAATAATCTAAAGGCGTTAAATCACATGACCATGGCCAATTAACAAGTCCGTTCCAAGAAGTAATTTTCTCACCGAATTGTTCCCTCAATAAATCGATTGTTGCCTTCACTGTATGATATATGGAGTCGTCCTGTTGGAACCACATCTCCTCCAGAGCAATACCATTCAAATTCGGAATTAAATAACCTACGTAGTTGAATAACAAAGCCCAACTTCCTGCGAACGTCGACGAATTCATAAATTTGTATCATCAACACTGCCGGCAACAGCGGCGATATTTTCTTCGGGACATACAGTTTTCTGTCTTGTTTTTGTTTTAATAACGAGTAGCGTTAAATGCGTTCGGAATTTGTCGATAATTCGAAGAATACATCACGAAGTTTAAATTTGCAAGCGTTACTCTGATGTTAAACGTTCCGTGACGATTTGCCAGACTATTGAGGCGCAGATTAACACACTTGAACTATTCAAATGATTGAAAAAGTCATCTTCAATGCTAAAACTTAAAGTGGCGGAATGATGATGTGGTGTAACGATCGTGCTTGATAAATCATATTATTTGATCATACTTGCGCCAGTTCTGTAGCAAGCCAAAAATTTTTCGAACGAAACAAACAAAAACGGTGACGCATGCATAAATATGATTCATCAAAATAAATGATATATTTGAAATCTTATTTGTGTAGTTGTTGTATTTGAACTGATGGTGTAAAGTTTATTCTAAGGAGATCTTCCACGATGATGCACTCATGAAGATTAGCACTTTCATCTAACTAAAGTATGTGAAGCAACTGGAAATATTTCATTTGGTGCTCCATAGAAAATCTCCTTTGGTTGCAACCTGTTTTTAAAATTAATCTCACTTACTGCAAGTTCACAGAACTTAAAAACGACATTATCTGGATAATTTGTATATCCAACGGCGTTGGCACCCCTCAACAACATTTGGAAAGGAACATTTGGAATTAATCTTCTCATTTCTTCTAAACGTTCCCACGGACACTCATGCAAAAATCTAACGTTAACATTCGTATGAGTCCACTAGCGTATAAGTATTTTACAATTATCAATACATTACCTTAAAGCTACATCAAATGTAGCTCCGCCCCAATTTTCGATTGCAAACAATTCGCTGAAATTATGAGCAACGAAAGGTGAAACTTTGAGTAGGTCGTAGGTACGAACTCTTGTCGCTAACAATGACTGATGGGCATCACGAAAAGTGGTGTCCATCAACAGAAGACCTTTGTGGTTGCGAACAGCCTTGGCAAAGGCTTCGGGCCCTTGTTCTTTATATATTTGTCTGAATCCTTTTGGTGGCTGAACACCTAAAGAAAAAATTATCTTAAAATATACGGAATCTTGTAACTTTAGATGAAAACACCATATAATTGAAATCAATTGTTCTATCATTCAGTCTGTTAGTCATATGGAATGCTGAAGGCATAAAATCAATGCGTCCTTAAGTATGTTTTGAATAGATCTTTTCTTATATATTTATAAACAAACAAAAACATTCATATGCTGGAATGATTAACCCATTTTGGAAATTGTGTTACTTGTTTAAGATTCATGCCGTACGTACAGTGAATAATAAAAATATTCGGATATTCTATTTTAAAAAGCAGTCTAGCAGTTCCAATTTATGCAACATAAAATAAAATATTTTTCTTGCCGTGTATTTTACCGCTCTTACCTCCTTTTAACTTCTTGTATAACGAAGTTCCGGTTTAATCATCGGTTTAATTCAAAAAACATAAATATTGTTTTTATACACCTCAAAAATATTCGGACGCGTAAAAAAATAAATTTATCTGAACCAATCACATCTATCTAATTAAGGTAATCTTCGAATTTTGTTTACTACAAATAGTAATTGGCAAACTGTGCAGTAAAAAATTTTCCATCATTGCATCAAAAAAGTCTGTTAAAATTTTTGTGTTAAATATTTAATACTTTTGTGTGTTGATTTGACCCAAAACGAGTGTGTTGTTCGTGCGCTTTATTTTTAACATAAAAAAAGTGTTATTTCGTTCAATAGTAACACTTTAAACGTGTCACTATAAAATTAAAAGAAAATTGTAGTAATTTTACACTAATCATCTGTTGAAGACTCCCTCCCACCTATTGTTTTTCCGCGGGAAGTACGACGCTATCTTCATTGCATACAATATCTGTGTTTACATGTTCATCGTGGCACGATGTAATTATTATCAATTATTATCAATTCTATTAAAATATCAATAATAATCGAAACGCAATAAGTATTTACTTTACCTTTAAATATATAGCAATAAAATGAGGTTATACATCATTTTATTCTAAAGATGGGATTTTTTTATGTTAAAATGAAACAAAAAATTGTGTTAATCGTTTTTTACACGCGAATTGTGTTAAAATTGACGCAATTTTTTTTACTGCGTGGTGTCGAAGGAATATCATAAAATGGGTCGTATACCAAATAAAAAATCATCTGAAAATAGGCAATTAGTGCTATTTCATTATGAATGAGGAAATTCCTACCGAAAAATTGGGCAAACAGGCCGTCTGAAATTATTAAATGACAGAAACCAACGCTTTATTTTAAAAGAAGCAGTGGCGGCTCGCGAGGGAGGGCGTTGGGGCGCCACCCCTCCTGCATTAATCACAGTAAACAATTTTTCAGAGCAAACCATCATATTTTACTTCCGTTCAGATTCTTTCCTTTAATTAATTTTCCTGGTTCACCTCCTGTATAGGATTACAATAGCTCGAAAATTAAAAAGGAGAAAGGGGAAAGCAAAAAAATGTTCTCGCCCTCCCACTTTAAAAACCCACGAGCCGCCACTGAAAAGAAGTACATAAAAATCCTAAAGCTCAAAACATTGGTGGAAAACCATTCCCAAAAAGTAATCAGCACCGAAACAATAGGTAGTTGAATAAGAAAGCTTGGATATCATGGACGTGTGGCCCGGAAAAAACCTTGATTAAGTAAGAAAAATAATAAAACTCTACTTGATTTTGCTAAGGAGTTTGAAGCTCGAAAATTATTGGAAGGACGATATTTTCTGTGATGAGCCAAAAATGCTGAATTTTGACTTTGAAATTCAACATCACAGAAAATAACGTCGTTCCAATAATTTTGAGGCTTCAAAACGTACTCCTTAGGAAAATCAGGTCGAGTTTTAATATTTTTCTTATTTAACTAAGGTTTTTTCCGGGCCACACGACCATGGGGATATCCATGTTTTTTTATACAACGGCGTATTGTCTCGGTACTGACTACTTTTACAGAAAGGTTTTCCACCAATGTTTTGAGCTTAGTTGCACTAATTTTAGGAATTTTATATACTTCTTTTAAAATAAAACATTGGTCTCTTTCATTTGATAATTTCGAACGACATGTTTGCTTCTTCGGAAGAATTATGTCCTCTTTTTATTTCGTTGTTTTTTGTCGTTGCACGATATCTCCAACCGCACTTTTACTTAACTGAATCTTTTGCCCAATTTTTTGGTAGGAACTTTTCCATTCATAAAGAAATAGCACTAATTGCCTTCATTTTCACTAACGTTTTTTTTTTAATTTTTGGTGTATGACCCATTTTAAGATGTTCCTTCGACACCAGTCTGCCAATTACTATTTGTAACAAACAAAATTCGAAGATTACCTCAATTAGATTAATATGATTGATTCAGATTAATTTGTTTGTTTGCGCATCCAAACTTTGTTATACGGAAGTTAAAAGGATGTAAAAACGGCAAAACATACGGGAAGAAAAATATTTTATTTTCTTTTGCGTAAATTGGAACTGTTGAATGATTTTTTAAGTAGGGTGTTCAAATATTTTTTGGAAACACTGTATATATTGTGACTATTCGTGATTTTTTAAATCACACATGCCTATTTTCCTTAACAATATTGCTCTATATTAAAAAAATAGTTAAAAATTTTATATATGCAAACCAGATGAAAGTTAATGATTATTGCCAACTGAGTCGTTCAAAAAGTAATTTTGTCTTATTAGATAGAATACAGAAAAGGCACTAACTAGAAGATTAAGTTGAGGGGTCATTAGAAAAGGCCAAAATATTGGCGATAACAATAATGGGGGAACAAAGCATGAATATAGAAATAACTCGATTTAAGATAGGATCCCAAATGATTATGCATTTTGACACTGTAAATGACAGGATGTTGCCTGTTACGAGGGTCGTTCAATAAGTCCTTAGAGTCCAAGAATCTTAATCTTCTTAAATCCGAAAGATGACGCTCGTAGCATCGGAAATTGTTTGTTTTTAGTAAGCATCATTATTCACCAAATAGCTGTCAAAGTCTCAGTTTTATTCATCATATGATTTCATTTTTATTGGCGACTGAAGCAAGAAACTTTTATTTAGAAAAATAGAAAAAAGTGAGTTTCGAGTGGTGGTTAAACACTCATATTTAAAAGGTTTAACACCGAAGGAGATCAAAGCTGAATTGGATGAAGTTCATGTCATGTCTGCTACTGTGTTTGCAACTGTTTATAATTGGGTAAATTAGTTTAAATGTTGACGTACATCCACAAAAGATGAACATCGATCGGAACGTCCAGTGGAAGTAACTACTTCCGAAATGATTGACAAAATCCACGACATGGTTTTAATTGATCGAATCAAAGTGCGCGAAATAGCTGAAGCCACGGGCTTATCGCAAGGTATAGTGTTTTCAATTTTGCACAAAAAATGGGTGTGAAAAAAATTTCGGTAAGATGGGTGCCGCGTTTGCTCTCAGTGGAGAATAAATGCACTCGCGTGGTCGATTCTGAGGCTGTTTTGGCGCTTTTTCGTCACAATCCTGATGAGTTTCTGCGTCGATACATAACTATGGATGAAACATGAATACACTACTACACTCCAGAGACAAAGAAACAATCAAAACAGTGAGTTTTTGAAGGCGAACGGGCTCCGAAGAAGACGAAGCCGGTGAAATCGGCCCGCAAGGTTATGGCCATAGTTTTTTGAGAGGCACGCAGGATTAGAATTGGGATATACAACGATTACTTCAAAAAAGGAAGAAATCAAGGAAACAGGATTATTGAATTAAAGTTCAAATTATTAGAACATCCACCGTATTCACCGGACTTGGTCTTCAGTGATTTTTTTTATTTCCGAACTTAAAAATATGGCTCAGCGGACAACGGTTCATATCGAACGAGTTAGGTCATCGCCCAAAAAGATGCCTATTTTGATGACCTTCCGAAATCCTACTTTTTAGACGGCTTAAAAAGTTGGAGAAACGCTTGGAAAAGTATGTAAAGCTAAAGAGCTAAAAGGAGATTACGTTGAAAAATTTTTAAAAAATCTACTTAAAAGAATTTGTTTTTCTATGTTTTTCTAAGAACTTAATGAACGACCCTCGTATCATTCCTTATTCGCTTAGAATTCACTTTATAAAAATATTTTGTAATGTAGCTTGAGGATTTTGAGCAAACAGCTTTGACTATCAGTTTCTAAATTAAATTAATTATGTATTAAAAATATTACATATAAAAAGGTATATAGGCGATTTGTTATAATGGACTATACAGTATATGAGAAAAAATTAAAGAGTTCTTCACTATAGATAACTAAATTACTTTTCAAACGACGACAAATGACGGTATGAAACAAAGAAATAGTGTAGTATTTTTTAATTTTAGATTATTTAAGTTGGCAACAGTGAGTATAAATTCGATTTGATACTACATATCCGGTGTACCCATAAATAATGTCGTTTATTTCAAATTTTAAACACATTCCAATTACTGACAATAACTTAACTCAATATAACTTAACCTATAGTCTAGCTAAATAAAAGGTGTCTCATAAGAAAGTTTGTATTTCATTTGCTCACTGCGCAAACGCAACAACTGTTAGGGGCGTGGGGCGTGTGTCAATCGGTAGCGCCGTATTGAGGAATTTAGTCGGTATGGAGCGTTTCTCGGGTGTAAACCGCGTGTTGTGTGTGCGAGAATTTTACAAAAACAATGATTTGAGGCTCATTTTCGTCTCAAGGAACATGTAAATAAGCAGAACTATCGTTACTGGAGATCAACGAACCCGAAACACAACACCTTCATTCGCCTAAAGTCACTGTAAGGGGGCTGCAATGTCATCGCGAGGAATAATCGGCCCGTACTTTTTTGAAGACAGCAGAGAATGCGCAGTTACTGTCAATTCAGAGCGTTATGTAAAAATGTTGCACAATTTTTTGGTACCTGAACTGCAAAACTTTGCTGGTTATAACCAAAGAAGATGGTTTCAGCAGGAGGGAGCAACGTCACACACTTACTACACGTATCTGCCACGAGTTCGTGAAATTTTCCCAAACAAATTGATCTTCAGGAGAGGTGACATAAATTGGTCTCCACGTAGTCCTGATTTGAGCCCTATCAACTTTTTCTTGTGGGGCTATCTACAACCGAAAGTTTACGTCAATAAACCGGGTTCTTTGGTGCAGTTAAAACAAAATATCCGACACGAAATAGCAACCATTCCAGACATTACGTGCCCAGCCGTGAGCCGAGTGTCGTGAGCGTGAAAGTTTATATTTGAATGACATTATTTTTAAAAAGTAATTTTCTAAAATGTGCATTTCAATAATTAATAAATGTTTTCTTGATGGACGAGTCGTTTTTATTTATATCGCTATATCAAAAAGAATTTTTCTTTTGGGACACCTTGTACAGTGTGTCCCATTTAAGATGAAGACACTCCTATATTTTCGCTATTTGAAGGAATACAGAATTGAATTTTGTACAGTCATACCGATCGATGGGTCAAATTTTTTAAGATACTCAACTGAAATCAGAACTTGAAACTTAGCTTACTACGAATTCACAAACATGGTCAATTCTCGATATTTTGCTTCGCGTTACAGATATCGAAAAAAGTTATTAGAAAAAGTTGTTCAATATATTATTTTAACCCCACATACCGAGTTTTATGAGAAAATTCCCATTTTTATTTTTTTCATTATTTTGATCTATACACAAAATTATTACAACTTTATTTCTTAATTTGATAATTAGTATGGCATGGAAATTAAAAACTTAACACATAGTCAATTTAGTGGTGTCATGTATTCAAATATTTCAGTAAAATAAATAGCACTTACAAAGGAATAATTATTTTATTCTTATGGGAAAACAATTTTTGATAATTGATTAAATTTAGGAAAAATATACAACAATAATTTTCATTAAATTTGAAGAGATTTACCACTAAACACCAAATCACTTTTTTTGAACTGCTCGACGCACGTTTCGTTATAAGTGAGATTAAATCATCTCCTGATGATGTTAACATGGTTAGCGAAACGTAGACCGAGCAGTTTAAAGAAAGTTATTTGGTGTTTAGTGGTAATTCTCTTCAAGTTTAATGTTTCGCGCTAAAGGTTCCAATAGAAGAATTGAATAATTGTCATAATACAAATAATTAACTATCAAATGTGATCTCTCTCAAATAGACCTCCGTCTATTCGAATACATTTCTCGATTATTTTACGATTCTGTTTAGCTACTCGTCTAAGTTCCGGGATGCTGATTACTTGACAGGCTTGCCTTATTCTGGCGCAAAGTTCATCTCGATTTCTGGGCCTTGTTTTATAAAATTTATTTTTGACCATTCCTCAAAAATATAAATCGAGGGGTGTAATATCGGGAGACCTCGGAAACCACAGTTCGAAAGGACTTCTTTCTATCCAGCGCATAGGAAGTTTTTGGTTCAACCATTGACGAACAATCCTTGAAGGATGGATGGATGCACCACCTAGCTGCAATTGGCCTTTACAATTAATAACCCAGTGAGGATTACCTCTGGCCCCGTATCTAGAGTTTTGAGACGATACAACCCCATTAGTACTGAATGTAGCCTCATCAGTAAACATAATCTTCTTCAGGAAATGTCTGTCATTTAAAAAATTACCTTGGGCCCAATAACAATAGTCTAATCTTCTATTATTATCATCACCTTCTTTCAATATATGTAGGAACTTTGGTTTATAGGGCTTGATTTTGCGACGAACGAAACATCTAATTTTATCCTTGCTAATATTCAATTGAGCAAAATCTCGAAGGCTCATGCCTGGATTTGCTCGATTTACCGCCAATATATCGTGATAATCAGGATGCGGGGTATTCGACGAGGTTGAGCTTTTTGATGGATTTTAATAACTGTTTCAGTTTCATTGAAATGAGTATTTACAGCGGCTGCTTTTCCACGAGTAATAGGAGCACGTTGGTGTGTCTCATGTTAAAATCTCCTCTGCTACTACGAGCAAAATCACCAAACAACCGGATTATTTCGATTTTTCCTTTAAAGTCGATGACATTTTAATTCTGTGATCACTGACTAGAATTTAACACAATAAAATAAAAGTTTAATCTGACTGACATTTTACAGTAGTGTCAAATTATTACTTTCCATGGCACACTAATTATCAAATTAAAAAATAACTTGTAATCATTTTATGTATAGACCAAAATAATAAAAAAATAAATAAAAATGCGAATTTTGTCATGAAACTCGGTATGTGGGGTTAAAATAATATTCTGAACAACTTTTTCTAATAACCTTTTTTCGATATCTCTAACGCGAAACAAAATATCAGGAATGTATCCCGTTTGTGAATTCGTAGTTGGCTGAGTTTAAAATTCAGATTGAGTTAAGTATCATAAAAAATGTGACCTATGAACCTATATGACTGTGTAAAAATTCAAATCTGTATTTCTTCAAATAGCAAAAATATGGGGATATCTTCATCTTAAATGCGACACACTGTATATTGATATTTAGTGTGTTTATTGTGAAATTAAAAAAAATTAGGTGAACATATAAGAATGGAAGAGCAAAGTGTGGATAGCTTTCATACTAGACATTTAATTCTTTATAAGTTTCAAAAGTATAATAATGTCACTAATGTTCCCATTAATGCTGATTATCCTGGTGCCTTGGATACAATCTGAAAGACCTGTTGGGTTTGATAAGGATTTGTTGTTAAATGAAATTGAAGTTGATCCTAAACAAACTGTACAGGAATTTGCCACAAAGCTTAAATTTTCATGGTCCACAATATAACGGTGTTTAAAACAAGTGAACAAAGTCCAAAGAAAATAAATGGGTGGGTGAGTGCCATATCAACTTTCAGTTAAAAATAATTCAACATGCAGTCATCTAGAATGCACTTTGGATCCTGGTTGGGCAGAGATGATTTTTGCGCATTCCAAAATCAAGTCTTCATTCTAAAAAAGTGTTACTGTCAGAATGGTGAGATTTTACAAGAATTATTCACTCTGAGGTTCTGAATGCTAATGAAACCATAAGTATTGAATATTATTGTGCTCAGCTTGATTAACTAAACATGGCTTTGATTTAAAAATGTTCGAGGTGGATTAACCCAATGCCAGACCTCATAGTGCCAGAATTACCTAAGAAATAATCAAAGAGTTAGTTTGGGCAGCACTTCCTCATCCACCGCATTCTCCTGACGGTGCAACGTCAGATTACCATCTTTTCAGATATATGGAACATTTTCTCCCTGAAAAAAATGTTCGACTACGACAGCTTCAGATTCGACAAAAACTTCACTCGAAAAATATTTTACTTCAAAATCATTCTCATTTTTAAAAAAGGAATAGAAAGTTTATCAGGAAGATTGGCGAAGATGGTCAATGACGATAGACTTGATATTGAAGATTAAAACTGTATTAAATAATAAATTATTAAACAAAAAGGTACATTATCAAATCATTATTATCAAAAAATGATATTACTTATGGGTACCTTTGTTGTATCAAATATGATGTGTGGTGAATTTTTACTGTTAATTTAAATGTCAGTTGTCAAAAAAACTGTTAATTGTTAATTGTAGAATCAATACAATTAATGTTATCAAGCAAATAAGTGAATTTGTGAAATGTGTGGTTTATGTAAATGGTAAGTTCGTAATCCATAATGCTAAATACGATCACATACAAAGTATTGCCAACCCAAACAAATTAAAACTATACAGGCAATTGGTAAGACAAGTTTCAGCATATGCTTGCAGGCATTTACTTACACACCAAACACATTGAAATTGTGATTATGGGTATACTAACTTGGTTTTTGTTCGGGGGTGTGGACGAGGTATTCTGTTAAAACAAAAAAACAAAAACATTCCAGTTATAAATTTAAAAACAAAATAAAAAAAACCCTCTTGTAAAAAAAGGGTCACATGGTTAAAAAAAATGGCATTGTTTTTTTTTTTAGAAAACTAGGAATAACTTTGGGTTTAAATAATAATCATAAAATAATACTAATAATAGTCTTAAAGTTTGTAGAATATTAAAAATCACTACACAGTGTGTCGGATAAATAACTGAACTTTTTAAATTTAAAGAGAACTACTAGCGCCATCTATCGAAACAATATATAATCTGAATGTAAAACGAGACTGTTATCATTAGAATCGATCAACGGATTGTAAAGTTATAGCGCTAAAAGTGACATTATCGTCACAAAAACACGATGGAATAAAGAACTAATATTAAATTTTGTTTCGAGCTTGATAAAACTTTTAGAGAAACATTTGGCTTGATGAAAAAAGTTTATGGCGATGATTGTTTATCCCGTACACGTCTCTTGATATAAGCGATTAAGCGTTTCATTGGATAAGTGGTATAAGCGATTCCAAGGCGGTCATAATACTTTGAAAGACGACCCAAAACCAGGCCAGCCAGAATACAAAAATCGCGACGAGTTGATGGAAAAAGTGTGTAAAATGATCCTCTATCTGAATTCGACTGTGAAATGGATAGCGGATAAATTAAATACGTTCAAAAACCATCCTTCGTATTCGCCTGATTTATCTTCGTGTGACTATTTTCTGTTCCCGAAACTCAAACTGTTCATGAAAGGAACATTTTATGACATTGCTACACAAGTCCAAGAAGCCGTTACGATGAATAATAATTGATGCAATACCGAAAAACGAATAAATCTATGGTAGCATTGGTTGAACGTGCCCAGAGGTCTATTGATGCGGAAGAGATGTATTTTGAATAAAAATAAATAATTTTGGCAATGTTTTTTATTATTTAAAATTCCCGTTATTTTTCCAACATACTGTGTATATATCAGATCAGAATTTTCAGCTTTATCAGGTATCGCAAATAAATAAAACAAATCCAAACTTTGACTTAAATGTTAGAATGTCAATGACTCATACGACAGGAACATCGCGTTCAAGAGAATTACATCCTGCTGTAGGGTAATACACCCTCATACTTGAATCGTTTTTCCTTAACATATCAATATCTAAATATAGGAATAGCAAAAATCTAACCTATTTCTATTATCCCACCTCATTAAAACAGTCAAAAATGACAACTGAGCTTTGGACACTTCATTAGATACGGTTGTCATATAAATAGAACATAGTTTAAATTTTAGAAGCAGATAGATTGACTCATCTCCCGATGATGCTAACTTGCTTAGCAAAACGCGCATCGAGAAATTATAAAAAAAGTGATTTGGTGTTTAATGGTAAATCTATTCGAGTTTAATTTTCAGTTCTTGAGTTAAAATAAACTTATAAGGGACACATTTGTTCGCAGTATCGTGAAGAGTAAAACTCTTTTTTCAAATATTTCAACAATTAGATGCATGACTAGAAGAATACAAATAGAATAATTATTAAATTTTATTGAAACACAAATGGTAACATTTAAACAAATGGTCACCATGACATTTCAACATCATATTGGTTGAAATGTAAAAATTTTGAATTCTGCTTATTAGACTAGATAGTCCAACTTAACTAGATAGCCTTAACTAGGTAGTCCAACTACGAGTAGCTCCATTTCTAGTACAAAAGACTTGTTTTTAAACCACATGTGAATGTATAATTGTTTTTAAGTAAACATTGTAGCTTTCTCGTATGTATGTCAACATACATATAGCGTCCCTTAAGTGCAAGTTAGTTATGGAACCACAAGCATAAATATTTTGATTCAGTTAATTCATGAAAGCAGATTTAATTGTCATTCTACAAACTCTAAACGTAAATAATAATCAAACACAAATATAATGAATTATTTAAAGATAATAATATCAGAACTTTATTGCATCAGGAACATATATACTATGGTTCTTATCACTCACTGGAAAATTCGAATCGAAAATCCATACAACTAAACGTTTACCTTGAGATACCTCGGAAATGTGGGGTTTTACATTGGCTGGCTTGAGAGAGGTACCCAGTGGCGTTTGTGGTCCATTTACTAGAACTGTTGCTAGGTAGGTTAGCAATTTCTGAGCTCGATTCTTCGTAGGAGTAAATTTAAATAATTGTGGGTTCTCGTCGATGAAGTAGGTGTCAACAGAACCATTGATAAATTTTTGATTTCCTAACACGTTAATCAGGAAAGGAATGTTAGTTTTAACACCACGGACACGAAACTCTCGAAGGGCTCTGAAACAGAAACAGGATGTAGTAAAGTTACTCAATCAAGTTCAATGCAGTATAGACATTACCTGTCCATTTTTGCACAAGCTGTTGGCAGATCTTTAGAATGAGCAATGACTTTTACCAGAAGGGAATCATAATATGGGGAGATAATGGCCCCCGCAAATGCAGATGCTCCATCTAAACGGATACCCATGCCTTCTCCTGATCTAAATACTTCAATTCTTCCAATGTCTGGTTGGAAATTTTTTGCAGGGTCTTCTGTAGTCACACGGCATTGGATTGCAAAACCCTAGAAAAGAATAGGTACTAAATATTTCTTCTTCATAATTACAGATTTTCGTTCTATACAAATCAAACTTTAGTAATATTGCTGGTCTGAAAATTTTAATATTGCTAATCAGAAAAATTGAAACTTGTGTTCAACGTGTGTTGAACTTTGGTTCATTATACATCCATCAGCATTATACATACTCAACAGTATTATTTTAGAAGTTGCACTTTAGGGATGTATTAAGTTCAGAAAAAAAGAAGATTGTTCTGATAATTTAATTATATATTCAGCGAAAGAAGTGAAGTGGATATCAATCAGATGATATTGCAGGAATTTGAAGAGGTGATAGTCCAAAAGATGGAACACCTGCAGATGAGTTAGAAAATTGTTTAAACTATGTGGGCACGCGATATTATGTTGGAAAATGATCTGAAAAATTCAAATACTATCGTCCCTAATTTATGCAAACGCAAAAAGTATTTGCTCCGAGTTCTTCTTTCTTTATTCTTCCGAGCTCTGATTAATAACACCAATTTTCTCTCAAAATTTATTCCAGTTCACCTGGGATTTACTTCTACTGTTTCTATCATTCTTCATCATGAAGCGCAAGCGAACCATTAATTTATGCTGGAAACAGCAGCTTATTCAAGATTATGCTTTTCGAACTCATATGTTGCTCTCGAACTTATTTCACCATTTTTTGTGGGTTATGTTAGTAGATTTATTAATTGTTAAGGATTGGTTTGAAGCTTAAACATTGTACATCAATTTGACTATACTTACACTAGGTTTAATTTGTTCTTGAGTGATTCCCAATTCAGGTAATGTCATGCCTTCCGCAATCCTAATTTGACTTTGAACCAAGTCAACTCCAGTAATTTCTTCAGTTACTGTATGTTCTACCTACAATACATTAAATTTAATGACTACAAATAGGAAACTATTACTAAAGCAGATATTGCTTCAATAATAATAATTTTTAAAAGTACCTGCAATCTGGCATTGACTTCTATAAAGTAAAAGTTTCCTTGCGCGTCACATAAGAACTCAACGGTACCTGCATTTTCATATCCAACATGTTTAGCTAGTTTTACTGCCATAGAGGTCATAGCATCACGAATTTTAGGATCCAAGTGAGGAGCTGGGGCCATTTCCACTACCTTTTGATGCCTACGTTGTACCGAACAGTCTCTTTCATATAAATGAACAACATTGCCCGCCTTGTCCCCTAGTAGCAAATAAAATAATCGTGTAAAAGTATTTTAAACACTACCTGTTACTGAAACTTACCAAGTAATTGCACTTCAATATGTCTCGGCCTTTCTATAAACTTTTCAATGAACAGAGCACCATTTCCAAAAGCACTTTCAGCTTCAGACCACGCTCTCTGGAAATTTTCCTCGACGTCTTCCATTCTTCTAACTACCCTCATACCTCTACCACCTCCACCATAAGCTGCCTAAAAACAAATTAAAATTTTTGAACATTGACGTAATTAGGAAAATTATTAAAATTTGCTGCTGATACTATCTTATAGCAATGAAAAATATTGTTGCATTCCAGTGTTATAATACATAAATTTGATTTGCGGGCGTAACAACATTTGAAACGATGCGTAACATATTTTTTGTGGCATGAAATACGAGATGTGTAAATAAAGTAATGGGTTTTTGGGCGTAGTGTTCGATCTGGCAACACTGTTGGCTTTGCCTTTGGAGGAGAGTCAGCCCAACATCTGATCTGCCTTCAGTGGTCCATAACAATTCTTTTCGTGAACTAGTTTTTTTGCCGCGTTCTAAAAATGAGTGACAATTTCGAGGAACAGTGTGATGTCAAGTTTGGTTTGAGGACTTGGGCACAGTGCGACGGAAGTTTTTACAAAACTTCAATAGGCATATGGAAATAGTGCTTTGTCAAGCGTCCAGGTTTTCAGGTGATTTAAGGCATTCTCAGAAGGCCGAAAACTCGATTGAAAATGAATCATGCTGTGGATACTATTGTTGCTCCCTCAAAAGGGGTTGCCAGTGTTGGCAGATCGAATGCTACGCCACCAGTCTCAAAACTTTATTTGTATACCTTGTATAGCGGCTGTTAACACTGTCGACCGACATAATTCGACTATCGACTATAATTATATATCACATCTAATATTTTCACGGATGGTAGATACTGTTTCTAAATCATTCCGGGTGTCGATCCCTTGATTCTGTGAAGAGTCACGACGTTTCGCTAAATCTCATTTGGCATTTTCAAGTGTTGTCCGCTTCCACTGAAGAGTCCAACTGACGTGCACGGGTCATTGTGCTCGGGGTAGTTCGGGACTATTTGCGGCGCTCGCAACGCTGTCGAGCGTCCGTTTATTGATTTTTCTACCTTTCAACGTGGCGGAAGTGTAAATAATTTTCACCTCTCGTTCGACCTGGAAGAAAGAAAGGCCCAATAAGCATGCCATTTACTACGCCAGCCCAAAAATTTATTGGAAATCTGTGCTGAAAATGGGTTAGCTTAACAAACATGGTTGTTGTGGAAATTATTTACCACATTTCTTGTGATACTCGTGTGACTTCGTCGGCAGCCAAAATATATTTATTAAAATTTTAATTTCTGTTGTACTGATATAAAAGCCATTGACAGAATTTAACTCTTCTGGGCTAATCTTCGGGTTGTAACGCTTGTACCCGTTGATAATGATAAGGATGAAAGTGTTCTTGTCATATAGTCTTCCACATGTCGTTTTAGTCTTTACCATGACCAACTTCAATTTGACGTGCTATAGACCTAGTGCTCGTTTTCGAAAATTTCTAAAATGTCTTCCTCAATCTCTACTATTTCACGTGGAGGAGATCTTCCAGGGTGACCTCATTGTGCCTTTAAGTACCCTGTGTCGGGAAGTCTTGTAACTTAATTTACAAACGAACAAGAAAGTATTATGAAATAAAATTACTCATTAGTCATTCTAAATATGTTACAGTGTAAAGGTTAAAAGTTAAAAAATATATAGTTTTAATGAAAATATTTCTTGTAGTTTTTTTCTTCCTAAAGTGTTATACAGTGGATATACATATATGCGATTCACAAAATTATGTGAAAACAAACGTTAAATGTGACAAAAAAGACACTCCGGGTTATTAGTTTGAAAGCATACTGTCATAGAGAGATAAAGTAAATGGCGTAATAATGAAATAAAAATATCGTATATGATATACCAATATATGAAACACCATTTTCTTTTTTTAAACCAGGACATCACTAGATATTTACAATTTTAACCAGTGAAAGAATATATATTTTTTCCACGTAGTCGAATAACAAAGCCAACTTACTGCAAACGGCGGCGCATTGATCAATTTGAATCTTCATCATCACTGCCAACAACAGCGGATTTTCTTCAGAACGCACATTTTTTGTTTTAATATCAGGAAGCGTGAAATGCATTCGGAATTTGTCGATAAATCTGCGAATGCATCGCTCGATAGGGCGATTATAAGCACCCTAAAATTCACGAAGTGCTCTATAAGTTTGACGCACAGAACACTGATTTTGATAATAGATTTCAACAATATGGAAATATCCTGATGTTAAGCGTTCCATTTGACAGATTATAATGAATAATTTTGACACTAGAGGCGTGCACACTCGCAGTTCCTTTGACAGCGATCCCTATCAGTTCGGACTAAAAAATTATATTAATCCGTTATTTAATTAACATATATATTTTACTGAATAATGGTAAATGACGAACCAACAATAATTTTAGCAGAAACAGAGAAAGACTTACATGGAGAGCTGCTGATATTCCATCAAACTAGTAAAAAATATAACATGCTAATCCCCATTGACAAAATAAAATGTATGAGGAGCCGACAAGATATAAACTGGTGGAGGATGACAAACAATTGAACAAGTAATGAGTTTTCGTTACTTAGGAATTGGCACATCAAGTAGCAATGACCCAATAAATGATCTAAATGTACAAGTCAACAAAGCCTCCATAGTATCAGGTTGCTTAAGAGATATTATATGGAAAAATAGTTATATGCGCCTTGAAAGAAAAATACGGATCTATACTTGCGTAAGACCGTTACTAACCTATGGTATTGAGACTCAAGCTGATATAAACAAAACCAAAAGCATTATCCGATTAGCAAGAATAGAGTGAGGAACAGCGATATAAGAGCAACATACAGAGTAGAGGATTGGCATACAGAGATATTGGCGAGACCATGTGGAGAAAATGCATCACTGACTAACATCACAAAAGACGAAAAACCAACATGACGCAGATCGGCGGGGAACCACCTAAGAAATTGGAAGATAGTTGGGCATCTTCATCTCAGAAAAACTTTAATAGAAAGGGACCCATACACTTTGAGCGTTTTCCACGCAACCAAACCATCAACAATTACCTCTACTGTTTACAATTATATCGGCAGCAATTGAAGAAAATCGACCAGAAATAGCAAACAGTAAAGAAAATTGTTGAGCTGCAATTGGGTGTTTTGCCCCATCCATCTTACTCATCGCACCCTCGGACTACCATTTATGCCGTTTCCTCCAAAATGTTTTAAACAAGAAATATTTTAAAATAGAGGAAGATGGGTGAAAAACAGCTAGCTACTCTGTTTAGCAATAAAGATGCTAATTTTTGACAAATAATCATTATGGACCTACTTATGGCTCTCAATCCTATACGAATATGACCATGGCTATTAGTTTTTCTGACCCATTGTTGAAGAATTATTGATTTTATAGTGGCTCAGATAACCCAGCTTTGATCTACATGTTCTTCCGTGTAGATCTTCCGTAGAATTGGCACACGCGGACCAGTCTGTTTGGTTTTTTGCGCCTGCCTTTTGGCTGCTGCTTTTTGTTGATTATCATCCTCATGGAGCGCACAGCTCTGAATGTCTTCTGCGCCATTTTTTTCCATTCCGATATGCTTGACATAGACTTTTTTAGAGACGATTTTATTACGGCTTCATATCTTTTTTTTGGGCATTCCAGATTTCCATAGAGGATCTGCTTCGGTATCCTTCGGTATCCGGCATCCTGTGGCATCTAACCATCTCAGCTGAGTTTTCATTATCTAGGATTCTATGCTCAAACTGCTGATTCAAGTACCTCCACATTGATCCGATAGTCTTGTTTGCTATAGTTTCGATAGTTTTATTTGCTTCCGGTACCGGATCCATCATTCAGCTCCATATAGAAGAGTAGTCAAACACTGATTTTAGAGTGTTCCCTTAAATCTCAGTTACTAAACACTCTTCTTATTAGACGTCCAAAATTAACACCAGTACCCTTTATTCTATATATAACCACTACTTGCAAGTTGGCAGAGCAGGAAATTTGACTTCCCAAATACAGGAAGCATGCTATTTCTTCCAGTGGTGGTTGGCTATTCACAACCGTCCCTATTTAGAGCCGTTGTAGTATTTTCGTTTTTTATTCATTAATTTGAATCCGAATGCATCATAGACTTCACTAAGTCTAGCATCGTTAGCAATATCGACGCACTATGCGGTACAAGTGCACAGTCATCTG
The DNA here is from genome assembly GCA_031761425.1 of Cosmopolites sordidus. NCBI lineage: Eukaryota > Metazoa > Arthropoda > Insecta > Coleoptera > Curculionidae > Cosmopolites > Cosmopolites sordidus. The sequence goes on from JARFXV010001288.1 coordinate 504,679, forward strand.
TATACAGCAGCTATAGATGATAACCTCTTTTGTTTTTGATTTGGCTTTAAGTCATAACATAATGAATAGGTTTCCATCCATTCTATAGACTAAATTAATATTTACATAAACTATTTGCGTTTCTCTTTGTCTTCAAAAATTCCTACGAACTTTTCAAACAACCCGATATAATATTAATTTCTATATTCTATACCGACCATGTCGATCCACCACTGACCAGACATTTGTAATCCGATAGATACTGGAACTTTCAAATTTGATATTGATACCTACCATATGTTTATTGAGTTCAAGGCAGCGTACGACAGCATAATTAGAATAGAACTATACCAGGCCATGAACAACTTTACAATTCCAGAGAAACTTATAAGTCCGACAAAAATGACTATGCAAAAAGTTGACGCGGTCGTTAGGGTTCAAAACAACCTGTCAAGTGAATCTGAGACATACAGTAGTCTCAGGCAGGGTGATGGACAAGCCTGCCTTATTTTTAACATCGCACTGGAGTCAGTAGTAAAGACTGTAGTAGAAAGGTACATATAAACATAGTAGTAGTAGTAGTAAAATATATCGGGCACAATATTTTATAAATCGGTGCAATTGCTTGCATAAGCCGATGCCGAATATATCCTGTCGTCCGAAGCTGCGAAAACAAAATCAAATTAATGGCATTCTCATTAAGACAACGCATTCGAAATATCAGCCAAAACTTCTCAGTTCCTCGAATGATGATGAGAAGCCCATCAGTTCACCTATCTTGGATACAAACAACTCTGAAAACAGTAAATATGTTGAAATCCAGCAACGTATCTTACTGGCAAACAGATGTTATTTTGGCTTGGTTAAACACTTGCACAAACACTGAGGCGTATGCTTTGTATTCAGCACGTCTTATCTTGTGCTTAGAATGGATGCTGATAAAATATCTAACAGAATATTATGTATGAAGCGAGAAGGTAGAAGAAAACCGGAAAGACCTAGACTCAGATGGGAGGACAGTGTCAAGTGTGATGCCACAAATATCGAGCTACCAAATTGGAAAACAACAGCCCAGGCCCACAGAGAGCTGTTGAACTAAAGATAAATGGATATTCTATATAGTCTTTGTAAAACATTTTTCTCCCAATAATTCCCATCTAAGATAAAAAAAAATAGTGGTTTTATATTTCATTACCTTAAATATGATTGGTAAACCATGTTTGGAACAAAATTCAACAGCTTCTTCTTTACTGGTTACAGGACCATCAGTACCAGGAACAATTGGTACGCCAGCAGCAATAGCTGCTTCTCTAGCTGCTACTTTATCACCCATCTGTTGTACCACCCGAGGATCCGGACCTAAAAATTTCGCAAAATTGTAACACTTTTTAACTCCATCTTAAAACAAAACATTACCGATAAATCTCAATCCAGCATCTACCACAGCCTGAGCGAAGTCTGCTCTTTCTGAAAGAAATCCATATCCGGGATGGACGGCGTCGATTCCGTGATCCTTGCATATTCTAACAATTTCTGGAATGTTTAAGTAAGCTGCCACTGGTTCAAGACCCTCTCCGACCTACAAAATATATACTAAGATTATTACGTACAGAAGTTAATTTTTAGATTTAGATTTTATGCTTTTCGTCTAACCGAAAATACTATAATACAGGGTGGCACAGAGTAAACGCATGTTTTTTGAACGGCTGGTATTTTTTAAATAGGACCTTGGAGCATCGTGTGTTTGTCGTCCAGCAATTTTTTAGAAACAGTGATTCTGTAGTTACCGTGCAACGTCTTTTCCGTCGACAGTTCAACGTTGAATGCCGAGGGCCAATTCCAGATCGAAACACGATACTCCGATGGGTTGAAGCATTTTGAACTACCGGATCTGTTATGAAGAGGAAACCATCTGGCGTTCCCCGTGTCATTCGGACACCAGACAATGTTGAAGCAGTGAGAAGGGCGGTTCTTGCTAGTTTCAGCTTTCCACTAGGCGTCAAGCTTCAGCTCTGGGTATATGTCCCGTCGATCACTACAACGCATTTAACATGACGACTTAAAGGGAATGCAAATGAATTTTGCATAGCGTAGAGAGTTTTGTGCGATAATGCGCGCCATTTTTGCTGATGACCCTAATGCCGTAATAATGATGAGTGATAAGTAGAATGTAAATAAGTAGAACTGTAGGTACTGGGTGGCAAAGAATCTACAAGAGTTACACCAAACACCTCTCCGTAGTGAAAAAGTGACAGCGTGATGCGAAATTTCCAAATTAGGGGTCGTTGATCCTAACTTTTTTGAAGAGGAGGAAAGAACAGTAACAATGATTTAGGCACGTTTTTTTGACAGCTTACAAAATTTTCTGTTACAACTTCAACTGCGACAAGTAAACATGGGAGAACTGTGGTTCCAATACACGGGTAAAGTGATGACAGGTGACACGGATGACGGGTTGACTGACATTATTTTCCACCATTAATTTAAAAGTGCACTATTATTACTTCATTTAGCTGTAATTACAATAAAATCTTGAAAATAAACAAGATTGCGCTTAGATCAAAAATATGCGTTTCCTCTGCACCACCCTGTACATATAAAAATAAATGAAACATCAAAAAAGTGGCAACAGAAACTTTGGGACTGAGAATTTATCCATCGAATTGAAAACGTGCATGTTGACCAAATTCGATAAGCAGAAGGTGGAGCACTTATTGATCGAAAGTATCTAAAGTTTTCAGGAAGTGGAAATTTTAGTATATTGCTTATTAGTTTAATTGGCTGATATTTTAAATTCGACAAATTAAAAGTAATGGAAAAACTTATTTTTATCCATAAATAAAAGTTTTTTTTTACAAATAATATGATGACATTAACAATCTTGAAACCTGTCCTGATATATTCAAAATAAGTATCTCTAGTGATCAGTTCTTCTATTGGAACCTTTGACGGGAAACTCTAAACTTAAAAAGATTTACCACTTTTCAACGCGCGTTTCGCTAATCATGTTAGCATCATCAGGAGATGATTCAAAGTAATTAAGATTGACTCATCTCCTATTAATGGTTAGCGAAATGAGCATCGAGAAATTAAAAATAAGTAATTTGGTTTTTAGTGGTAAATATCTTCGAGTTTAGTGCCTCTAGAGAAATTATACACAAGATGTCCCAAAAGAGACGACATTCAAAAAAACCTTTATTCATTATTAAAATAAACATTTCAAGGAAATTACTTTTTAAAATTAATGTCATCCGAATGTATACCTTCACGCTCATGGCATTCATTAAAACCAGGGGTCTCCAAACTTTCTAGCCTTAGAGCCATACTGATTACTCCAGTAAGTTTCCAGGGCCAAAACCGTTTTAATTTGCCTGTCATTATCTATATTTTCTAAAGTAGTCGCCGAGTACGGGCCCCAAACGAGCATACATTTGCAAAAATTCGACGGATTGATGCCACTGGCAGGCCGGATTTGGCCGGCGGGCCGTGGTTTGGAGACCCCTGATCTCAACGAACAGCAAAATTCCTTAGGATGGCTCGGCACATAATCTATGGAATAGCTGCCATTTCGTGTCGGATATTTTCTTTTAATTCCACCAAAGAATCCGGTTTTTTTTTGGCGTAAACTTTCGATTTTAGACAGCCCCACAAGAAAAAGTCCATAGGGCTCAAATCAGAACTACGTGAAGGCCAATTTATGTCACCTCTGCTGGAGATCAATTTTTTTGGGAAAATTTCACAAACTCCTGGCAAAGACGTATTGGAAGTGTGTGATGTTGCCCCGTCCTGCTGACACCATGTTCTTTAATTATAACCAGCAAAGTTTTGCAGTTCACGAACCATAAAATTGTCCAACATTTCCATATCACTCTCTGAATTTATGATATCTGCGTGTCCCCTGCCGTCTTCAAAAAAGTACCGACCGATTATTTCTCGCATTGACATTGTAGCCCATACAGTGACTTTAGGCGAATTAAAGGGTTTTTGATGTATTTCGGGTTTGTTGCACTCCAGTAACGATAATTATGTTATTTACATTACCGTTGAGATGAAAATGAGCCTCAAATCATTGTTGCTGCTCCCGAGAAACGCTCCATACAGACCAAATTTCTAAACGCGGGGCTATCGATTGGCATGCGCAGTGAGCTAATAAAACTTTCTTATGGGACATCTTGTGTAACCGCACAATGTTGACCTCAGAGAAAATCATAAGTTTTTCACAGTATAATCGTACATTCCTTGGTAGAATGAAGACATCTGAACTTTATTTTTACAACTTACCAAATAAGATTCATCCGCTTTCAACCTATGTATATGCGCTCTGTCTTCTTTCGAATATATTGCAACAGACTTGATTCCTAATTCATTACAAGCACGAAATACTCTCACGGCAATTTCTCCTCTGTTTGCCACCAGGACACTCCTGATCGGCTTGTACTCTACCGAATATTGTCGACATGACAACGAAAAATTTAACGGTTTCAAAAATGGGGATATAGATCGTTGAGAAATTAGCCTAATAAGCATGTCTGTTTGTTACTTTGCGAGTTTATACTTAAAATATATCGAGGTTTAAGTCGTTTAGTCTTTTTGGTTAGGCTCTCCTTTTCTTTTTCGGTGAGTTACTTTGTTGCTGCTGAAAATAAAAAATTCTATTAGAAATTTTACACACTCTATGAAAATCTATTCTGGGAGAATTGATGCAATATGTTAATATTGAAAATTGTAAAAAATATACCAGGTCGATTAAAAATATCTCCTATTAAAATTTGCGGTCATTTTTAAAGTACTTGTTTCCGAACATTCAACGTTGGCTCAATAAAATACAGTAATTAACAGTTAATGTTCCTAAATCATTTCGGGTATCGATCCGTTGATTCTGTGAAGAGTCCAACTGACGCGGATGGGTTGCTGCGCTCACTCTTATAGCCAGCCGGCAACTGCGCAGTTTGTATCGGGGTTGCTCGGGACTATTCGCGGCGCTCGGCAACGCTGTCGGGCTGTTTGTTGATTTTTCTTCCTCGCCGCCACGTTGCCACGTTGCCACGTTGCTTCATTTTTCAGAACGATTTCCATACTTTTGGAATGCTGAGAGCGTCGTTTCACGTATTTAGCTCACCCCATTCTTCTATTTCAAGGACTGCCCTGATTGTTCGGATTTTGTAGTTTTCAATATTTGCTATTTCTTTTGTTCCTTCAAAATTAATTTTATGTCCGGTTTGTAGATGGTGCCGGAACAGTGGTAGTGGTTTGTTTGTTTTTTCAAATCTGTTTATGTTTGTTTGTCCTATGTATGTTCTGTTGCAGTCGGAACAGAATATGCTATATACCCCATGATTTCCCAGTCGAACTTTGTCCTTGAGGTTTTTTAGGATGTTTTCGACAGTTTTGTGCGGCTTGTAGGCTGTTCTGATCTTATGTTTCCTTAGTAGTCTGCCTGTCCTATCAGTGATTCCTTTTACGTATGGTAGCAGGACCTTTGATGTACGTTGTTTATGATCCTCTATTGTTCTTCGTGTTTGGTAGTGTCAGTCGAAAGCATCTGGAAATCAAGGTGTTCGCTACTGCTTGTCTTGTGATGAAGGTTTTTATGCTCTTTTAATCTAACATCTAACGGTCTAGAGGTATTTTAAAAAGTATTTTAATATACAGGTATTTTTAATAAATACCTCCATATTATTTCTTAAAAGAACATAAAAACCTTCTTAGAAAGGGCGATTTTAATAAATCTAGAATTTGTTAACACGCATGGGATTCGGGTCATAAAATCAATTGGAATAATTCCAAAACGGTATTAAAAGAATCGGTAACAAAATACAGAAGATTAAAAGAAACCGCTATAATTAATTTAAATAAAAATAAATGTATTGCTATGCCTGCGGTAGATTTAAATTCAATATGGTTCCCGATTCTAAAGAATACAATTAAAAACATTTAAATATTTGAATACACAATCAGTACAATAAACAATCACACAGTAAACATTACCTATATATATATATATATATATATATATATATATATATATATATATATATATATATATATATATATATATATATATATATATATATATATTTTTTTTTTTTTTGGTAGTATGTCACTGTCATGAAAATCCATTGTTGTCAATGTAAGTATCGTTGACATACAAAAAAAAATATATTTAGTTTCACACGTTACTTTATATATTAGAAATTAATATAATTTATTTTTTAGTTCAGTTTTGAAAACGGGGGGAGATTACCCTCCGAAACGTTAACTTTAAAAGTTTGTAAATTTTTTATAACATTTTTATATCTTTAAAATTTTGTTCGTTAGGCAAATTTATTACAAAAAAGAATCACTGAGAAATTTGTCTCCGTTTGGTTTTTTGTTTTTACCCAGTGATTCTTTCTTTAAATAAGAACAGGTATTTTTGATATTTTTTGAGTTTTAGACACTTTTATTATATTTTCGTATGGAGATATAGATCCACGTTACTATTTTTTAAATTATCTATTTGCTGTTTGATTCTATTTGATTACCCATAAGTTATATTTTCTTTTTATTATTGTCTGAATAGAGTTAGTAACCTCTAATTTATAAGTACAGGAACATAGAGACGAGCTCGTGTAGTTTACAGCAATTTGTTTAGTTTTTGATTTTCCACGGTAAGGTTTAGCGACCTTCCTTGAACCCGGATGTGTCTTTTATTTTATAGTTTTATTATTTCTGTCTTTTAATGTGCTTTGTGTCGTTTTTTTTAGTGTGCTTATGTGAGTTAAAAATATAAAGTCAAGTAAAGAGTTTTTTTTAAGATAGACCCCTTCCCGGTTCCAGGGTCTTTTCAAATATAAGATATATTAACGAACTGGGTGGCGCCCTTATGTCGCGCAGCTTCATCCTGTCCAGGACCTTCTTCCCGGTGCTCCCGGCGAACCAAACCTGCTGTGATCAGTATTATTTATTTGTTCCCAAGGAAAAAATAAACGGTCACAAGTTATCGATGGGATCAAGTTTATGGTCTAATCCAAAAAACTTGTGAACGATGGTTTGAACGCTTTAAATGTGGTGATTTTGATGTAAAACACAAGGAGCGTTCGGGATAGCCGAAAAAGTTTGAAAATGCCGAGTTGCAAGTATTATTGGATGAAGACCCAATTCATACGTTGAAACAATTGGCAAAAGCATTGAAAGCCCAATCCACCATTTTCGAATGTCTATACGCATTGGGAAAGATCCAGAAGGAGGGAAAATATCTTCCATATGAATTGAAGGAAGGAGATATTAAAAGGCGAAATACCACTTGTGAAAGTTTGTTTGCCAGACACAAAAGAAAAGATTTTTGCATTGAGTTGTGACAGGTGATGAAAAGTGAATCTATTTTGACAAACCAAAGCATAAAAAATCATGAGTACACTCAGGCCAATGCCTTCAACATCACAACTAGTGCGCAATATACATGAAAAGAAGGTTTTGCAGTATATTCGGTGGGATATAAGGGGAGCGACGTATTACGAACTATTCAAACCTGGTGAATCTGTTACTGGCAATCGATACCGACTACAATTGATAAAATTGAATCAAGCAATTATAAAAACGACCAGAATACGCTCAAAGACACGATAAAGTCATTTTTTGAACATGCTCGATCCCATGTTGCAAAATGTAAAAAATGTAAAAAAGTAGTAGGAAAATGTTAAATGGGACGCCCTATCCCACCCGCCGTATTCACCGGACTTAACCTCTTCAGGCTACCACTTATTTCAATCGATACAGTACGGACAGGACCTTACATTCTTACGAAGAAGTGAAAATTTGGCTTGATGAATGGTTGGCCTCAAAAAACTGAAAAGATGGGAAAAAGTAATAGTTCAAACTTTTCCAAAAAAATCGACGCTAAAACACCAATTATATATGTATGTTTGCATAATCAACACCATACAGTCCTCGAATAGTAAAATATAATAGTTATTTTACAACAGAACTTGAAATAGTAGAAGAAAAGTTACACTTCCCCAATTCTACTTAAAACCATCAATCCTGTGGTGTTTCTTCGCATTTTTCATCAAACTCCAAAAAATGATTTTTTACTTTTGATACCTGACTCATCTACATTCGTGGAGAGTCAATAAGCTAAAATGATATTCGTTTAGAAAAACTAATGTTCCTTTTTAATACGGTTTACGGGACATACGTTGTCAGTTGATGAAATAGAATTGAAGACAGTAATAATTTCGTAGGACAGGAAAAATGATATATGGAACGCATTGTTATACTTTGGTCTACGTCTGGAAAAATATATTTCCCTGCAATATCGATCCTACTATAGCAATTTCTATGTGTAAACAAACTTTGTTTCTTATTTTTTTTCTGCTCTATATACAGTTCTTATTGGTCATGCAGAACCTTTTCTACGCTTTTCTAGACCTTGAGATTAGTCTCTCCAAAACCAATAACTTTATTAATACGTCTTTTATCTCCTACTTATGTAATCAATCGATATGATTCTCTTTCAAAATTGAAAGAGATGATTATTTTTCTGCAGGATTTCGCTTGTTTGAAAAAAAGAATCCTGCTTTTCAATTAAGAGCCAGAACTTCTTCAGATATATATTTATTTTTATGCATGCTTTTAAGAGCAACTTTTTCAGCGCTTACTTTTGTGTGTATTTCTCACCAACGGTCGCTTATTTCCCAAAATACAAGAGCAATCTCGTTTACGTATGTCCAACTTCAACGTCCAACTTTTCTTCAAAACTCAACCATATCTTATTCACGTTCAATCAACTTGTTTCTATCACTTCATCTTCCCCTTCATATCTGCTTCGTACTTTCCGCGTTGCTTAGCCGGCCTATTTATAGTGCAGTGTCTTTTGCGATTCTAGGTATTTAATTTAGTTTAAGTAAAAGGCGAAGACTGTTCCATCGGCCGGGAAAGTGATCCTATTTATTCATCCAGGTATCTCTGAATGTAGATCCCTTCCAGTTCTCTCCATCTTTGTCTGTCCTCTGCTTTTTTTCTTTTTTCTCTCTTTATGTCATCCACCCCTCTCATTTGTGGCCGGCCTCTGCTTCTTTGACCTTCATATGGGGGCCAATTTTGAATGACATGGTTCCACCTATTGTTTGAGAGCCTTTGATTGTGTCCTTCGAATTTCCTTTTAAATCTGGCAGCATGTACTACTATGTCTATAACTTTGGTCCTTTGTCCTATCCACGTATTTTTTGTGGACTCGTAGAGTTATATTCAGAATTTTTCACTCCACAGCTTTCCTGTGTCTTCGTCAGTTTATCAAGGTTGGACTTAGTGAAGGTCCAAGTATTTGTAGTGTCGTTTCGGATTTACTGTTAATATTCTGTATCAGGATTATATAGCGGTGATCTATTCTGCATTTGACAAGGCGCTCTTCTATTGCCCAGAACTCCATACTGTCAAAAGTTTTTTCTTAGTCCACAAATGCACAATAGAGGGGGAGATCATTGGTTTTCTCTATAAATATTTTAAGGGTTAGTAGGTGGTCCGTTGTAATGTAACCTCGTCGGAATCCAGCTTGCTCAACTAGCTGGTAATCGTCAAACTTATTGGTTAGTCTGTTTGTTATTATTTTGGTCAGAAGTTTGAAGAGTTGTGAGAATAGAGATATTGGTCTATAGTTTCCGCTATAAGCGTCGCCTTTCTTCAAAATTAGTATCGCCAGAGATTAATTTCAGTCACCTGGTATGTCTCCTCCAGTCAATCATTTATTAAGAAGGATTTTAAGATATTTTATAATGTCTTGCCTTCCTTCCTTAATCAGTTCATGTATTATGTTATTTTTTTCTGGGGCTATGTTTCTCTTCATTTATCTTACTTCTTCGGATATTTCGCCTTCGCTTATGTCTGGTATTTCTTCTGCGTTTATTTACATTTGTTATTTTTAGGTTTAGTACCTTCTGGGATTGGATTCTGAGATCCTTTGGCACGTTCATAGAGTTTTCTAGAGTTTCAGAGAGTTTACCTTAAAACTACTACTTCGATCAGGGCTTTTTTGTCTCTGACTATTGTTTCGCTATCGTCCCTTATTCTAATGAAGTTCTTCTTTCCTTGCCGCTACCTTATGCTTTTTAGGTTTTTGTTGTGTTTTTTCAGGTCTTCCTTTAATTGTATTCAAAGTGCTTTATTCAATTCTCTATATTCTACAGTATCTCAGTTGTTTTCGTTTAAGAGTATTCTTCTTTTGCTTAAACATATCCATTGCCTTGTCACTGAGTTTTTTAATTTCTTAGCTCGATCTCATCATAGGAACTTCCAAATTGTTGTTGATATTTTTCTCTATTGTCTGCTAGTTTGTCTGCGTCAATTAGTGGTTGGATACGTATCTTCTCTATCTTTAGGAACCATTCCTTTTTGGTGTTTATATTTAGTTTGACTCTTACCAAACGATGGTCACAATCTGTGCTGAAGTTATTGAGCAGTGTCACATCTCTGACTATTGATCTCGCAGATGATAGAATATAGTCGATTTCGTTCTTTGTTGGTTCTGTTCATAAAAAACGTATTCATAGCAAATAACTTCTGTTCCTCCAGGTATGTTATTAGTGCTTCTCCCCTTTTATTGCGGATCCCCAATTCTGAATTCTCCTATTTTATTTTCAGTTCTTTCCCTTTTTCTGTTTTTTTTGTTTGTCTATATCCTCCACATCTTGGTCTTCATGGACTGAAGTTGGTAAATATACTTGAATCCATTTTAAGGTAGTGACCTGTGATATTCCCATCGTAATCTTCATATCGCTTCATCTTGCTGATGACTTTCTTGTTAATGAGGAATCCAACTCTGTCTAGTGTCTCATTGCCTCTTACTTTATAAAACAGAACATGTCCTTAAGGTCCCAAGCAATCCTCTCCTTGTCTCTTGATCTCTAATATTCCTAGTATATCCCATTTAATGTTACTGAGCTGTTCTTCCAACGCAATTAATACTTCGTCGGTGGCCATAGATTGTATATTATAGGTAGCGATGTCCAATATCCTGCATGGTTTTCGTTTTGTCCTGTGGCAGCCTGGTCTAACCCAGGTATTTTTTGCACAACCCCACACGGGCGGGAAAGTTATAACGACTGTTTTTTTGGGATAATCATGGAGTTGTGTTAATGGACGATCTTGAAAAGGGAAAAACAATAACAGGGGCCTAGTACGCATCATTACTTGACAAGGCAGAAATTCCGGAAAAACGACCACATTTGAAGAAAAAGAAAGTTTTGTTTCACCAAAACAACGCACCGTTTCACACTTCAGTGTTCGCTATGGTAAAAATTCACAAATTGACCACCCACCGTATTGACCAGGTCTGGTCCCCAGCGACTCTTTCTCTTTCCTAGGCAAAATGTTTCGCTCGGAGGACAGAGATTTTCATCGAATGAGGAAACCATCACATTTGTAAAGGACTATTTTGCAGAATAATATATCAACTACTATTTGGACGGATTAGAGGGATAGAAGCATCGCTAGGAAAAGTGTATACACGTACACGGAGATTATGATGAGAAATTAAACTGAATTTGACAAAGAATACTTGTTTCTGTGTATATTGACCAGCGATAATTATTTTTCTAATAAACACAATCTCGAATATATTCTGTAATGACAAATAAAATATCTTAAATTATATAAATTTGCACTATATTCGAAAATTCTGTGAAAATTGTTTCGGCGCACAATGACTTTAATACAATATACGACGAAAATACAATTTTTGTATACAGTGGAAAGTATTGTTATTTTATTTAAATTAATTTAATTTAAATTAAAATTAAATTAAATTTAATTTAAATAAAATTTAATTTAAAATTGAAAAAGTACCAAGACCACAAAATTTACTAACCAAAAGGTAAATATTGATATTTCATAATAGGACTGTTTTGATACGTTATCAAAACGTTTACAGCTTTTGATATAAAGCACATGTCCTAAATACACTTTGTATTATTTTATTGAACCACTTGTTTGAAGCATCTAAATAAACATAACTTATTATTATAACGGATGGGAATTTTTTTTAAAGAAATATCACGGATTATTTTTTAAATTTATTTCGACAATTTTGTGGCAATTAATATTTAAAAATTAGGTCAATCAAATGTCAGCCATTAGCAGTAATGCTAATGTGTGTCCTTTTTAACATATTTTCCATAACTTTTGTGTTGAGTTGTTGTATAGGGAGTATACTATAGTGGCGGCTCGTGGGTTTTTAAAGTGGGAGGGCGTATAAAAAAATAGTGCTGCTGAAGATTTATTTTGTTTTCCCCTTTCTCCTTTTTACTTTTCGTGTTATTGAAAGCCTATGCAGGAGGTGAACCAGGGAAATGAGTTAAAGGAAAGAAACTGAATGGAAATAAAATATGGGGTTTTTCTCTGAAAAATTGTTTATTGTGATAAACGCTGGAGGGGCGGCACCCCAACGCCTTCCCTCACGAGCTGCCACTGGTATATACAGTAAATGAATAATGTTATTCCAAAAGGAACCAAGCAACAAAATCTATCTTTTTAAGTTATTGGCATCAAGCGAATTATTTTTCGTTGTTTTAGTTATCCGAAAATGATGCAACCGCCAGATGGAATGTTGCGACCTCTGTTGACAAAAGGACCAAGCGACAATTCACAAAATACAAATTTCTAATTCATGGAAAACGAACCAACAGACAATTTCCATTTAGATATTTATGAACTTGGTTCTTTCTGAAACTCTAGTTTTTTTATGACCGCGTGCAATAAAGCACGTCGGTGTACTTGAGGGTTGTGCCAGTACATACTGACGATACCACCCAATGCAGACAAAGCAATTTTGAGACGAATTCAGTAATTAACAAGTCAAATATTGTGTATACTGTCCCCGGGCCAGATTGGGAGATTATCACGGTAAGTAGTTAAAATTGGTAGGAAAAATTATATGTCTACCTATTTAATACATTCTAGAGCGAACCTGAAAATGGGAGAAATTTAGAAAACTTCACCGACATTTAAGATTCAGGCAGTGAATTTAATCCGCAAGATATTGATTCGGATACGAGCAAATGACAGTAATGGAAATCAACAGAGAAACAAAGAATTGATGGAAGAAAGAGCTAATTTTAAAGGCGGACTGGAGAAGGATAGAAAACGAAAATTCCCTGATCAGGCATTTATAACACGAAAACTATTAAAAGATTCAAACAAAAGACACTATGCAGTAAAAGGTAAACTTGTTGAGTCAAAAACATTCATTGATTTCCACTGCAATTACCGGTTAAAATGTAATGAAAAAATTCCGGCTTCCGAGCGAGAAAAACTTTTTGCAACAGCAATCGTACAATACTCAAACAGGATTTATCTGCGGTACAATAAAACAGCAAAGTATCAAGACTTTGAACTAAGTTAAATTGTTTGCAGAAATTTCTATATTAAAACTTTTCAAATATCAACTAAAAGAATCGATACTGCTGTAAAAAAGATTTCCAAACCCTATAGACGAGAAAGGAAAATCAGTTGCTAGAGTCAGTAAACTTTGGTCTGAAGAAACTTTAAAGGCAGTAAAGTATCATATTTCAAAATTACCCACATACATTACTCGCGAAGTCAAACGGAGCCTAAGTTTTTAGATTCGAATTTAATACTACATAAAATGTATACATTATTTTTGGACGAAAACTCAGACAAATTGAAACCAAATGTGTCATATTCAACTTACAAAAAAAATCTATCAACACTTTAAGCTAAAAAGAAAACCACCGAAAACAGACATGTGATGAATTTCATATTAAAATAAAAAATGCAGTGGACGATGAAACAAAAACACAACACTCACTTACATGCATCAAAACGCTTTTTTGAACTGCTCGACGCACGTTTCGCTAACCATGTTAGCATCATCAAGAGATGATTTAATCTGATTAGATTAACTCATCTCCTGATGATGCTAACATGGTTAGCGAAACGTGCGTCGAGCAGTTCAAAAAAGCGTTTTGGTATTTAGTGGTAAATCTCTTCAGTTTAGTATTTCACACCAAAGGTTCCAACAGAAGAATTGACTCACTTACATAACAAACATCTACTGACTGCGGAAATAGCTCGAAAAATGATGAAAGAGGATATGGAAAGAGCAACTGAGGTTCCAATCTTGAAGCGGTAACTTATGATATGCAGAAAGTAATAGGCCTGCCCAAAATACTAACAAACATTGTGTATTATAAAAAGCAGTTGTCATTATATAATGAAGGAGTACATCAGGGTCTAACATATCATATTTTTTCTTGTGGAAAAGAGGGAATTGACGGAAGAGGGGCGTAAGAAGTTGGTTCTTGCCTTAAGAAATTCAATGAGGAACATTTGCGTCCTGGTACAAAGGAATTACTGGTACAGAATAGAAACTTTAAGATTGTATTAATGCTTAAAATCATTAAATATATATTTATTTCAAATTTTTCATGTCTGGCCACTGTTACCTTCCCAATGATACAGATTTCGGTGAAATAAAAAGAGCCCTAAAATATCAGATCAGAGTATATACTTTGAATGAGTATAAATAAACATATCATCATATATTGCTCTAGAAAAGGCATTGCGTGTGAAATGAAAAAAGATAATTTTCTGAGTACAGAGGACATGTACTCGACCTGCAAAAAGCATTGTGAATCGAAAGACCGATTTAAACGGCGAAAAAATTAGCTGTATGAAGGCAAAGGTAATAAAAATTAATAAGAATAGTCCATATTCTATATTTTTGAAGTACATACATGAAGAAGAAGAATATAAAGAGATAATTATAAATGTTAGAACCCATTTAGTTTAGAATAATTATATTCCTCTTAGTCAAATCTGGCTTTACGTTGAAATTCTCCGAAGGCGGATATTGTTGCCTTGTTAAAAAAAGGAAAAAGAAGTCTTCGGCGAAAAGTCAAGTGCGATGTAAAAAATAAGTAATTAGTAGTCAAAAGCGTTGAAAATAGAGGCTATTTAATTGTTACCGGCTTTTATTTTGCGTGATTCGAGTGTCGGATGCAAGACGGGTAGTTTTGTATCGTACATCCATTTTTGACATTTGGCGGCCGGGACAGGGCTGAAACTAATTTTTTCGGATATTGTACGCGAGTGTTTTCGAAAAGTGTTATTGTTTTAATAAGACAAACTTTAGCTACGTTGTTGCCCGGTGTTTTGGTAAACGTGTGCAGTTTTGAACCAAGTTTGTCGAGAAAATGGAATCAAAGAAGAAACATCGCAAAGTACATCGTACCGCTTTTACAAAAGTTGTAAAAGAATTAGATGAGTTGACATCTACGCCTGAAGTTTATATAGGCGCAATAATAGTGCTGCTAAATATTTTAGAGCAAAAATATGAAAAGATCAAGTTAGTTGATACTGAAATATATAATATCATGTTAGAAGAAGATGCCACTGAAGAGGATTTGTTAGCAGAAATGGAAGGCAGTGACACCTACGGAAAGAAGTTCATCGATTCGAACCTAGGCCGCGAGAAAGTTATGCAGAAGTTGGCGGCAGACAAGAACGAGATCAATTCTATCACATCTGAAGGTAATGACGCCATCAACGCACCAGATGTGTTGGAGTTTAAAAGGTTTGATGGGAACATTCGAGACTGGTTGCCGTTTTGGTCGCAATTTGAAAAGGTACATGACGATTTGGATATAGATTTGAGCGATAAAGTGAAATATCTAGTTCAAGCAACTGTACCGGGAAGCAGAGCCAGACAACTAGTTGATAGTTTTCCCGCTACTGGGGACAATTACCAAGAAATGGTTCACTGTCTGACTGCACAGTTCGAGCGCGAGGATTTGCAAATCGAAGTATATGTTCGTGAGTTATTAAAGTTAATTATAAATAACACCGGGTCTGGCAATGAGATTGAGCTTTCTTTATTATACGACAAGTTGGAAACCCAGTTACGAGCTTTAGAAACTCTTGGTATTACATCCAATAAATATTCCGCAATGTTGTTTCCTCTTATAGAATCATGCCTTCCGCCAGACTTGTTGCGAGTTTGGCAACGTCTGCCCGTTATTAAAGGATCTAAAGGGTTATCGCAGGCCACAGAGAGTTCCCCATTAGAAGATCGTCTTAAAAATCTTATGTTATTTCTGAAAAATGAAGTTGATAATGAACAGCATATTACTTTAGCAGTTGAAGGTTTTCGCATGGGTACTACGGGAACGAATAAAGGTTCGAGTCGTAACTTTGATGATAAGATAAAAGCCCATAAGAAGTTTAGTGTTCCGACTGCTACAGGTTTAATAAATTGTAGCGTTGTTAATAATAAATGTATTTTCTGTCAAAATTCTGATGAAAGCTCCAATTGTTTCAAAGCTCAGAATCTTAACTTAAAAGAAAATAGGGCTTGTTTTCGTTGCTTCAAACTTGGACATCAGTCTCGAAAATGTCACACAAGGTTAAAATGTATAATATGTGGGAAGCCACATGTAGCCTTAATGTGTCCAGAGCAGTCTGTGAATAAATCTGATAATAAAGAGTTTGAACAAAAAGACGACAAATAGGAAGATCCTCCTGACGCTGACCACGCGCTGACCAATAGTACGAGTGCACACGTATTTTTTCAAACGTTACGCATAAAGATGGAAAATGCAGGGACGTCACGATTCGTCAGAGCCTTGATAGACACGGGTTCTCAAAAAACCTACATTTTAAAGTCTACCGCTGAATGGATGGGATATACATCTAAGAAACAAATGAACATCGTCCACGGTTTATTTGGTGGAGGTGAGATGTTGCAACAACATAAATGTTATAGTGTAAAGCTTAACCACAACAGCTATAGATGTACATTTGAAGCGTTGGACCAGCCAGTCATTTGCACAAGTGTTTCTGCTATATTTGATGGTCCCTGGACGAAAGAATTGAGTAGCCTTGGTATCCAGGTTTCAGATTTCCGAGGTTCTGACCCCATTGAAATTCTAATTGGTTCAGACATCGCAGGTAAACTATATACGGGAAGAAGGCACGTTCTAAAATGCGGCTTGGTTGTCATCGAAACATTCCTCGGCTGGACTTTAATGGGAAAAATTCCTCTGGAAAAGTTAAATAGTCTATCCATGACAACTGTATCACTCTTTGTGAGAAATGCTCCTATTAGCAACTTGTGGGAATTGGACGCATTGGGTATAACTGATCCAACCGAGACAAAGACCCGTGAGGAAACTGCACAGGCAGCAAAGAGATTGTTTTTAGAAACTATAAAAATTGATTCGGATGGAAGGTATGAAGTCAGATTGCCATGGTTAGAAGGACATCCAGCATTACCGAATAACTATCAGGTAGCGAAGAAGCGTTTGGAAAATACAGTGAAGAAGTTAGCCAGCGAAAATTATTTGCAGTCTTATGGCCAGGTGTTTCAAGAACGGCTGGAAGAAAACATTATTGAAGAGGTTTCCGAAAACGGATCTGGAAGCAAAACTCATTATTTACCCCATAGAGCAGTAATTAAGCGGGGCAATGTGACAACGAAAATAAGGCAGGTTTTCGATGCTTCAGCCAAAGAAAAGGATCATGCTTCTTTGAATCAGTGCTTGGAAAAGGGATTAAATTTGATAGAACAAATTCCCTCTATCTTGATTAGATTTAGGCAAAATAGAATTGGTATCGTATCAGATATTCGCAAAGCATTTTTGCAAATCAGTATACAGAAATCTGACCGGGATTTCCTTCGATTTCTATGAAGTGATAAGGAAGGCAATCTGAAAATATATCGACATCGACGTGTAGTGTTCGGTGTCAGCAGTAGTTCGTTTATTTTGGGTGACACGTTGGAATATCATTTATCTGAAATGATGAAAAGGGTAAGCTCAAAGGAGGTAGCTTATTCAGAAGCAAACTTTTTTGAAACTTTTGAAGAGTTTTTACGTAGATAACTGGGTAACGAGTGTTGCAATTGAAGGTGAGTTGAGAACGTTTATAGAAGAATCTAGTGCTATTATGGCTGAAGGAAGATTTGATTTAAGAGGGTGGGAGTACACACATCAAATCCAACAGAATTGCTGGGCAAACCTCACACCAGTACTGGGGTTAATATTGGACAAATCTGGTGATACATTAAGCGTTAACTGCGAACATGAAGATATACACCAGCTTTTAAACGAACCAGTAACCAAGAGGTTAATGCTTTCATTGGCTCAACGTGTGTTTGATCTCATCGGCTTTACCTGTCCCACTACCTTGATACCGAAACTGTTGCTGCAACAGACGTGGGAAAAACGATTAACTTGGGATACACCTGTTGATCCTGAGATAGAGACCAAATTTCGAAATTGGGTTAAAGAAATACCACACTTATCAGCTATTAAAATACCTAGGTGGATAAATGTGATTCATGAAGAAGGTGAATGGACCTTGCATATTTTCTGTGATGCCAGCAAGAATGCTTATGCTGTAGTCATCTTCTTGAGAGGTGTTTCGAATGGACAGATTATAGTCCGCCTTTTGGCGGCTAAATCACGAATTGCACCTTAGAAACTATCGATACCTCGTTTGGAACTGATGGCTGCAATCATCGCAGTTCGTTTGTATACGAATCTGAAAAGACATCTCGAGATTGAAGTGGAAAACTTTTTCTGGACCGATTCTACAACAGTGTTTTGCTGGATCAAGAGGCCAGAAGAATGGACAACGTTTGTTTGGAATCGCGTAGTGAAGACACGAAAAACAACTGCTCCTGAACATTGGCATCATGTTCCCGGGGCACTTAATCCGGCCGACTTACCTTCGCGCGGATGCTCTGCTAGACAGCTAATGGATTCCCAGTGGTGGGAAGGACCACGATGGCTCTACCAAGATCCATTTACGTGGCCAACAGATAATCCCAATTGTAACGAAGAGGAAATTAATAAGGAGAGAAAGAAATTGTTAGTTACCGTTTTGATGAACAATGCACAAAGCACAATAACATCAAGTGATTGGCATCTGAACTACTTTTCTCATTATTAGAAGATTATATGAATGATTGCGTGGATATTTCGTTTTGCATACAATATAACGACCAAAGGCAGTAAGCGAAAAAGATCATTAGTGCATGAAGAGACCCAAGAGGCGGAAGTGTTTGTATTTAGAATGATACAACAAGAGTTCTTTAAAGATGAAAACGATAAACAACTAAGTACTCTAGATGCTTTTAAAGATAGGAATGGTTTGATACGTTTAAGGTCACGAATCAGCAATAGAGAAGATGGCGATAACTTTCGTTTTCCAGTCGTACTGCCTGCCAAACACTATATTGTGAATCGTCTTATATTTTGGGAACACGTTAGGTCATGTCACGTCCGTGCACAGGAGCTGATGAAAATTTTACGCGAAAATTACTAGATTTTAGGGGGCAGACGTGCAATTAAATCGGCCATATCTAACTGTATAATATGTAGAAGGTATGATGTTAAGCCTTTTGTAGCGAATACCGCTTCTCTACCAGTAAATCGTGTCCGCGATGCATCAGCATTTGAAATAACAGGGGTAGACTTTGTGGGTCCTTTATATCTAAAAGGGGGTGAAAAGGCATGGATCTGTCTTTTTACTTGTGCTATGTATCGGGCAGTACATTTTGAACTTTGTACATCGTTGTCAGTCGAAAGTTTTGTACAAGCTTTGAGACGTTTTATTGCCAGACACGGCCGTCCGAAAACCATATACAGTGATAACGGAACAAACTTTGTTGGAACGGACAATGCTTTCTCGTGAATAGACTTTTCACAAGTTACTGGTTATAGAAACGGAGAGTGAAAACGTAGGAGTGACCGTACTCGGAAGAAGTGAGTGTGATTCGGGAACGAGTGTGTATAAAAGCAGAGTACCCGAAGTGAAGTTAAATGTTACGCGAAATGGGCGCCAGATCAAACCACCCGTAAAATTTTCTGATTAATGTTAGATCTTTTTAATATTATGTTTAAGGTCTTTAGAAATGTGAGTCATGTTTAATAGGTTTAAATATGTCTCAGGTGGGAGGATGTTAGAACCCATTTAGTCTAGAATAATTATATTCTTCTTAGTCAAATCTGGCTTTACGTTGAAATTCTCCGAAGGCGGATATTGTTGCCTTGTTAAAAAAAGGAAGAAGAAGTATTCGGAGAAAAGTCAAATGTGATGTAAAAAATCAGTAATTAGTAGTCAAAAGCGTTGAAAATAGAGGCTATTTAATTATTACCGGCTTTTATTTTGCGCGATTCGATTGTTGGATGCAAGACGGGTAGTTTTGTATCGCACATCCATTTTTGACAATAAAGAAACAATTGAGATTATTGATTGATTTGTCCATTAGTTTGTGATAGTTCATTTTTTAAAAAGGAATAAAACAATTTTATACTTTTGTATCTATCACTTTTATTTTTAAATTTGTGTAAATATAGTTTCGTAAAACGATTTTACATTTTCAAACACTACTTTAAAACTTTTTTACAACATATTTGGATCAGTTTCTTTCAATATTTCTGGCGAGTTCCATAAAGACAGTTTTTGAAACTGTTAAAAATATTTTATTTTGTAAGAACCTACTTTTAACAGTGTAATTTCAGTTTCATGAATACATCTGACATTGTAAAATCGTTTTACGAAACTAGAGTAACACACATTTAAAAATAAAAATAAGTGATAGATAGCAAATTATAAAATTGTTTCGATTTAAAATAAATATTCGATTCGATTTAAATCGAATAATAAAATTATTCGATTTAAAAAATGAACTATCACAAAGTAACGGACAAATCAATCAATAATTTGAAATCACCTTTTTATTTTATTTAATCTCAAAGTGTGTTGTACCGTTAGGTGTCAGACTGACGGTTTACATTTCAGTATGAAGGTATTTCATGAATTTTTCCTATCTATGACTGTCCAGTGCTAATTTTCTAGCCTCATTCCGATGAATTCCTCATTTTTCTGGCCCTTGTCGAACTTGTTCTTCCCATCTCAGACTTGGACGTCCAACTTTATTTTTTCCTCTTTTCGCTCTCTTCATTAATTCTGTGGACGTGTCCTAGCCAGTTCAGTTGTCCCCTCCATTGGCCTCGTGCCAGAGTGTTAGAAGCGCACTCTGGTTCAGACGGAAAGGTTAGGGTCGTCAAGCTGCGGACCGCTGATGGCACATACACTCGGTGAATTACAAAAATATGCCCACTACCTAATAATGACGTTTACGTAAACTCGGAGATATGTGAGGAAGTTTAAATATTTTAGTAGAGTAGAGCTCGGAAATTACATAGGATCCTCTTTTAATAGTAGTTATTTTCAGTTTGAAATTGAATGTTTCAATGCGGGGCAGTATGTTATGAAAACATTCACAACTGAAAATAAATTTCACCCTGTAGATATATACAAAATTAATAACAGTCTAGACATACTGAAGTTGAATAACGATACCATCACAGAAAAATAAACACCCGCATTTTTCTGGAGAAACATAAAAAAGGGACTCATAATAAATATAAAAGATACAAGTACCCTAAAGTAGATATTGATGGTAATGGCACTTGGTACCAGAAAAACAAACATCCTTTCAGAGGAACGTGATAGGGAAAGGCTCTGTAGCGGGTAAAGGGGCGAAGTGAGGCACTTGAGTAAAAACCAAGAAATGAAGGAACAGATGGTTTTTATAGTCTTATCACGTGGACAGGGCTACGTGGGAATTCGAGGTAGAAGTCCGAGAGAGAATGAATCGAGAGTTTAAGTTGAAAGGTTGGTGAAGAGAGTTCGGGTTAACCCAGTACACGTAAATAGTTCGAGAGAAATCACGAGAAAAGAGTGAGAGTTAAAAGCACACGTTTAAGAGTTGCACGCGAAGATTAACAGTACAAGGCATAATTTGAAAATCGCACGTTAGTCAGTTCCCTGTTGATTCCGATTCCGAAATCCAGTTATTTTTGTTACGCCAAATCTCGCAAAACTTAAGACAATAACTGAAAAATTGCCCTTTAAACGTGAAGTGAAGTAGTTGTGAATTTTAGTAAATAAATGTATATATGTGTATCTTCTGCTTATTAATTCATTAACCAAGATCCATTTCGCGAACCAGCGAATCCTGTGGAAATATTATATCTCTCAATGTGCGGACGAGGTTTCTAACAGAGGACTTCCCGCACAGATATGTTTTGAAAGATTTTTCTAATATTATCGTCAGTATTTGTTTGGATATGTGTGCATTCTGCTGTTTTAAGGCAAAAAGGTGAAACAGTTGACAAACTCTTTTTAATTTCCTTTAGGTACGTCCTTTCCATCTCTGTCAACGTAAATGAGTTATAAATATCTAATCCTTCCTCTCCAATTAGGCTTAAGAATACAGCAATTTGCTTTTTATCTTCTTTAGAATCCAAATCGGTAGTCGTCATAAACAAATCAAACTTCTGTTCAAATTTCTTGCATGCTTAACGGTTCCGTCGACTTAAATATTGAATCCATAGTTCTCCAGGGCACAATATATTTCTTTTCCAGGGCTCAATCTAGTCTACCTGACACTATGTATTGTTATCTCTTTATTTTTTAATCGTTCTATCTATGCTTCCCCCAGGGCTAGATAGAAGCCCCCAAAACATTACCTGGGCTTGCGCAAGCAGGCAAACAGACCCGCAGAGCGGAGAATTCAATAGAAACTGGTAAGAGCCTAATGGCTAACCAAAAAACCTGGACAAATAAGAAGAAGAAGATCTATGCTTCCATGCTACATATCACCTAACCTAAGATCTTCATTTTCTTTAGTTTACATTAGAACTCCATATACTACATTTAACATTAGGCAACACACATAACTTAATTATATTATACACCGCACGCACACGAATCATCAATTGTCGGTTTTCTCGCGAACATCATCGAAGAACGTCGTCAAAGCAAGTTCCAGCATATTAATATGTTGAAGAAGTGTGCTGCATTCCATAATAATGAACAATTTAATCAAGAAAAAGAAAAAAAATCGGAAGAAAAGCCGTTGTTGGATGAATCATTTGTGCCAAAATAGAAAAGCATAAACTACAGAAAATAAGAAATTAGGTATAAACACTGAAAAATATAAAGAACCTTATTTTTGACGCTTGTTGGAATATCCTAATCAAGCATAACCTACAAAGCTCCCACTGTGCACACAGCTAGAGCGGAACGTATAGCGTAAGCAACACAAATATGTTTTGATTATGTGTGGTAATTTTGCGTCGTAAATATTTTCGTCGTACTGTACATTCAACACACACGCAAATTTTTATTGGTGTGATCCCAGTTTTATAAAACGAAGTCCGTAAACATATCTTTATATGTTTTGAAAGATTTTTCTAATATTATCGTCAGTATTTGTTTGGATATGTGTGCATTCTGCTGTTTTAACAAAATATTTCAAAAAACCAAAAAAAATAATTACAAATTCTACCAAAATCTAGATATTAATTCATAATCTTAGAATACAGTAATACTTTTCATATATGGAAATTCATACTAGATTTCTTTTTTGCTAAATAAGTATTCTCTAAAAGCATGTTTTCAATATACATATTTACCACTAAATAACCACAAGCATCATCAGGAGATGATTAAATCATCACCTGATTATACCAACATGGTTAGCGAAACGTGTGTTGAGAACTTTAAAAAAAATTATTCGGTGTTCAGTGGTAAATCTCTTCGAGTTTAGTGTTTGTGAAGTTTTAGTGAATATACATATATCAATAATTATTTTGCGATTAAAGCTTCGGATTTAAAAATATCAGTTACTATATTGGCTCTCTCTCTCTCTCTCTCTCTCTCTCTCTCTCTCTCTCTCTCTCTCTCTCTCTCTCTCTCTCTCTCTCTCTCTCTATATATATATATATATATATATATATATATATATATATATATATATATATATATATATATATATATATATATATATATATACCAGGTGTCCCATTAAGGATGGATCGCGGCCGTATCTTGAAAACTATTTATCCCACAGCTTTGGGGAACAAAAATTGTACTAAAAATGATCATGAGAAATTCACCAAAAATGTTTTTAAGCTACTAAACGACCGCAAGAGGGCGTGACGAGCTAAACATTTTTAAAAATAATTTTTTTGTGTATTTTCAAATGTTAACCGAGTAAGAAAAATTCTTAGTTATAATTAGCAAACTGTCTCCTACAACATTTTGTCGTAATTTCAAGAATAGAGGGGGGGGGGGGGGGGAGTTTTACCTATTGAGATAAAAAGTCGTCTAATGTCCGTTTGCCTTAACCGATTTTCCTCAATTTGGATTCATTTAAAAGGCAATTGCTGGGACAATCAGATAACCTGGGAGATAAATTATTTAGTTTATAAATGAAACCGCGAGGTGGCGTTACATTCAACAATAGTTTTTTTGAAGTTTTGTTCTGTTTTTTCAAATGGAATAGTACAGCTTTTACTACATGGCAAGAAAGGTAATTTAAAGAGGAATCGTCCAGTGAAAACCCGAAATATATATCTCTGACATGTCAAGAGATATTTCGATTTTTCTGAAAAAAATCAGTTAGTTTTAATTTTTTCCGTAATATTAAGTTAAAAATTGGTCCTATTGCGACCTATTAAATTCTCTATGTTATCTATTAAAAATTGCGACCTATTTAGGTCGCAATCGCAATCGCAACCGCAACAATTTTATTTAAAGAATAAAATTATCTATTCAGTATCAATCATCATAAATGTTCTAATCCTGACCTTGATAATATTTTCTAATTTAATTACATAAGCGGAAAAAATGCCTTTCCCCAATTGTTGCATTTTCTCTTTTGTGATGCTTAAATACTACTTGACAGAATATTGAAATCAGTCATTAATAAATATACCTACTCTTTCTTTTAAACTAAATGAATGGATGAACTAAATGAATGAAATTATGCGTTTTCCAAATAAACGCATGCAATCCTTAGGTACATTACGCAAAGAGTGTAAGAAGGGACCCATAGAAACAAACAAAAATTGTCAAATTAACTTGTCAGTTTTGAAATGCATTACATTTTCAACAATGCATTTATTGATTATTAATAATTATTATAATAATATCTAACAATGCCTTTTACGAATAACGAGGCCTATGACATGTTGGCGGTGTATTTCCAATGTTTTGAAAATGCATGTATTGCAGAGCGGCAATATGCAAGTCAATATCCCGAAAGAACTCATTATTCGAAGAAGGCGTTTACACGTCCAGCAAGACGCTTACGAGAAACAGGAATTGTGCATCCAGATCCAGTCCGCACCAGGTTACGTTCGATTCGTAATGGAGATAATGTCGTAAATGTTCTGGCTTATGTTGAAACCAACCCTCATTTAAGTATCAGGCAAATATCTGAAGAATTAGGTGTTAGCAAGACATCCGTTCATCGAATCTTTAGAGATAACAAGCTTCACCCCTATCATGTTGTCTTACACCAAGCCCTTTTGGATAACGATTTCGACAGACGGTTAGACTATTGTCACTGGTTAAAAAATATGTCTAGTGGAAATAAACAATTCTTAAAACGCATACTATGGACTGATGAAGCTACTTTTAGCAGTGATGGAGACGTTAACTTACATAATATGCACTACTGGGCAGTTGCTAATCCACACTGGATGTTAGAAATCAACCACCAAAATAGATGGAGTGTGAACGTATGGTGTGGTGTTTTGGGAGACAAAATTATTGGTCCCTTTATTTTTAATGGACATTTGAATAGTGAAACATATTTAAAATTTTTACAAAATGGACTGCCAGAACTAATGGAAGATGTTTCGTTGGAAACAAAAAGACAAATGTGGTACCAGCATGATGGATGCCCTGCCCACTTCTCGCAGGTGGTTCGAAACTTCTTGGATGTTTCGTTTCCAAATCGTTGGATAGGACGAGGTAGTTTATTTTCGTGGCCGGTGCGCTCACCGGATTTGACAGTCCTCGATTTTTACTTGTGGGGAAGACTAAAAGACCTTGTTTTTCAAACTAGTCCTACCACACGAGAAAACATGATTGAAAGAATTCAAAATTCAATAACCAGCATTTCAAGAGCGGAAATTGAAGCTGCCGTTTTTAGTACTCGTCGAAAACTAAATCTTTGCATTTCTAAGGATGGAACGCATTTTGAACATTTAGAAAGGCGTTAAAGTTCAGATTCTGTTAATTATTAGACTGTTGTGCTGTTAATTTTATTTGACTGTTGTTATTATTATAATCTTCGTTGTTGCCCCGTTGGCCTTTAAACACGCTCCAAATTAATATGGCACGAAGAATTTGGACCAGTCCTAAGCCTGGGTAAAGTGTGAAGGAAGGCAAACATTAGGTTAATATTTTTTTAACTTAATGCAGGTAGTAGTGAAATAATAACTGATTTTTTCAGAAAAATCGAAATATCTCTTGACATGTCAGAGATATCGATTTCGGGTTTCCACTGGATGATTCCACTTTAAATTACCTTTCTAGCCATGTAATAAAAGCTGTACCATTCCATTTGAAAAAACTGAACAAAACTTCAAAAAAACTATTGTTGAATGTAACGCCACCTCGCGGTTTCATTTATAAACTAAATAATTTTTCTCCCAGATTATCTGATTGTCCCAGCAATTGCCTTTTAAATGAATCCAAATTGAGGAAAATCGGTTTAGGCAAACGGACATTAGACGACTTTTTATCTAAATAGGTAAAACTCCCCCCACCCCTCTATTCTTGAAATTACGACAAAATGTCATAAAACAAAGTTGTAGGAGACAGTTTGCTAATTATAACTGAGAATTTTTCTTACTCGGTTAACACTTGAAAATACACAAAATAAATGATTTTTAAAAATGTTTAGCTCGTCATGCCCTCTTGCGGTCGTTTAAGAAGCTTAAAAATATTTTTGGTGAATTTCTCATGATCATTTTTAGTACAATTTTTTTTCCCCAAAGCTGTGGGATAAATAGTTTTCAAGATACGGCCGCGATCCATCCTTAATGGGACCTGGTATATTTGTGTGTGTGTGATAACAGAAAATATTCAGTTTTTGCTTAGAATAATCGAAATCATCGAAATTGAGTCATCTTAGTTTTTGTCAACTAGTTATTTCTGGATTTTTAACGATGTTTATCTACGTATATAGGTTCAAAATAAGTTTTAAAAAATCGATTTGATTATGACAACAACAACCCAGTGAACTTTAAACTTAATTGCGTATTTGTAAGAATTTTAAATACTAGAGCGTGAGCTAATTACCAAATATGAAATTGTGAAAATTACTAAATATATTAATTCTTAATAAGAAAATTCCTTGATTGAAATTGCTGTTATCCGAGAATGAATGAATGAATGCATATATATTTAATGTTAATAAATAATATGATAAGGTAATATAATATAATAATAAATAACACATGTCTAATATGTATTTGATGCCGAAAAGACTAAAACTATTTTTGAATATGCTCGTTATGCTGGTTCGAACGATACATATATTTTTGAAATGTACGTGTAGTTTCGAGATATTATAGGTGTCGAAAAAATACGATTATTTCATATTTTTCAACTTTTATTACATGGAGAAAGCTACTTTTTCGTGATTTCTTCGAGTGAGTTCCTTCCAGGCACTCACGCATGATACTCCGGCATTAATTAGCCATCATGTGTTCATCTCATCGACCCCGGTACCTTTCTTCCATATTTTTTAGATCCTAATGAAATCGCTCTCCTTGTTCCTCACTGTAAGAGCCAAGGTTGTCCAAATGTTTGTGTTCTTACATGTTACATATAAGCTTTCTGAAATTTTTTAGCATGTCTTTTCTAGCACCAATTCGCTATAATTTTCGGACTTGCAATCCCTAGGAAATATTTTACATTAACGAAAGAAACACAGGCTAATAATTCTATATCATTCATTGAAAGCACACAATTGTTATATTTCATCAAAAGTCTAATTTGCGGTCCATCGAAAATGCCAGCCTTAAGCTTTTCCTTGCTTCAAACCAGGAAATTTTCTCGATATATAATTAAAACAGGAACCATTTTTATCCAATGCTTGGACATACTGTTCCAATTCATTAGTCCCAATTTTTTGTGCAATAGAGGCAAAATTATTTTCTCTCTAGTAACTAACACTGCATTTATGATATTTTATTTCCCAACTATCAATTCTTTTCTTTCAGGCCAGATTGTTTAATTTCGCCTTTAACTTTGCTATCCCACATACAGAGAAAACATGAAAATTTCGTATAGTCGTTTTGTTGACCCAATAAAAAGTTTACCATTTATAAATCAACACATATAATCCACTTATGATCATGGTACTTGAGTTTTGCCAGTACAAGAGATATGGTTTCATACTTCTCCTTTAATTTAGTGGAATGAATAATGGGAACCGCACCATGCTTATTGGTTGGAACTGTCTAAAAAGGTCTAAAAATAAAAGAGCAAAAAAACGGAAGCTGTTCTTTTTCTCGAGGAGAGAAAGTAAATTCCTCTCTTTGAGTCTAGATGCCAACAGTGCTGATTTTTCTTTTAAACTTCAAGCGTCTTGAGTAAAAAGTAGGGGTTTTGACGACGTAGCTTCAAAATTATCACTTTCTTCGCTAGTACAGGCTTGCCTATCTTCGGATGTACTACATTTTGTATCTGAAAGGTCAGACAGGCTACGAAAAGTTGGAACAGGGACATCTTCTGAATGAGATACAGGTCTTTTTGCAAATACCAGATCGAGTAGGTCATGTTTTTTTTTATTAATACCATGTACCTTGACTAAGCAAAAATAAGAGTCATCGGAGTGATTTTGTAGTTCCATCCAAATCATAGGCACACTAAACTTCAATTAACTTCTTTTACCATTTTGTAGATTTAAGTTTTCGAAGCTTTTTCACCGTATACTCGCCACAAATATAACAAAAAGTATTCAGGTCGGTTAAACACGACCGTTTTGAGGATGACATCTTACAGGTTTTATTTTCTAACTTTTTTAATTGAACAAACAACAAACAACAAAATAAACAAGTTAAATGGCTACCGGTTAATTCTACAGAAGAAAATATAATCGATGTGAGGAGAAACTGTACGTACTTTCAATAATTTAATGTTACTGAGTGTGTTGATAGACACTATACTTTAAAATTACGTTTAAGTCTCGGCGGCACCATTTTTTTTTATTTTATAGACCTGTGTAATGTAATAAAACGGTATTCATTTTTAAAATTAGATGACCGCAATACATCTTAAAAGTTATGATACTATGGTTTTATATTATTATTGGGTAAATCGAAATATTTGCGGAATAATATCGAAAACTAACCACTTATTTCCTAGGAAACACAGATTTAATTTAAATAACAAAATAAACATGTATTGTATACCATATTCAAACAGCTTACAGAAGATTAAATGCGGATTATCTGCTGTGTTCGATATTCCACAATTGTCAATGATGGGGAATGGTGCCACATAACTTGACAGTCATTAAATTGAGGTCCCAGCTTGATATCAAAAGTGGTTTCAAAATTTGTAAAAATGTTCGATCCGGTTCGAAGGACCAAAAGATCCACAATCCGTTTCGAATGAACCGCAAAATATGTAAGATCCATTTCGAAAAGACCCAGAAAAAATGTTGGCTGTTTGCCTGGGTGTGGACTGTATTTAAACTGAAACACAATATCCTTTCTAACTGATTTATTCTGACTCTTGATGTAATGGACAAATAATTGTCAGTCAAGGTGGCGGACATCGTAATTTTCCGAAAGGAGCCTTTCCATCACGTAAATTCTGTCATCTATCGATTCAATACTCCTATCGAACCCCCATGCCCTTTCGGCCTTGGGGGTATATTGTGACTAGACTACCGGAATTGCTCATCGGTATAACTGGTTGCCGTATTAGCAGCGATCACTTTTATTTACAATCATACTTCATATGATGTAAATATTTGACAAATACTGACTTCAAAATAATCTCCTATAAGTAATCTAAACGAAAACACACCTTGTTACTCTTAGGTAGATTCTTTCCCAGAGCA
Source organism: Cosmopolites sordidus (assembly GCA_031761425.1). Lineage (NCBI taxonomy): Eukaryota > Metazoa > Arthropoda > Insecta > Coleoptera > Curculionidae > Cosmopolites > Cosmopolites sordidus. Next base: position 534,599 of record JARFXV010001288.1, read on the forward strand.
AAACAAATCAAAGTTTACATTTTATCTCTTGTCTTTTCGTAATTAAATTCGTAATGAGCGCACGTCATGAATAAATTCTTAATTATGAGTCGTTTTCTTGACGTTTTCGCAACAAATTTCAGATAGTAATGTGACTGGCTAACGATAATCAATACATTGTTTTTTTTTCGCCCGTATAGGATATATTTAGAATGTTTTTTCGTCTATTTCTTCTTGTAAAAAACTGAAAGCTTATGAATAAGCACAGCTGCTAGGTACTTGGTCGAATACAGTGTATTTAGCAAATTATATGATTGCAATGTTTCGATTTTTTTGAATGTTAAATGATTGATATTTTTTGATACTGTGCAGTTTATATGTAATGAATATTGAAAGACCTTTTTTCCTACCGACTCGGGGGTAACTAGAAATGTAATATAAAAATATTTTAACTTACTACAAATGGAGAGAAAATAAAACAATAATAGTATAATCAGAAAGTAACGTGACTTTTTTGAAATTAGCGCACATTACGTATCGATAAAACCATTTGTTTTTTAAGTTTATAGGTGATCGGTTAATAATGTTGATTTTCTTTCCCACATTTGAGCATTTATTTCCATAATAAAATAAATTACCTTAATAATCAAAGTATTAGCTATTAGTTTTTCCCATCTTTCTGTCGAAGAATGGATTCCGCGCCAAAAGAACTTTTGATTTTTTGAGGCCACCCATTGATCAAGCCAAATTTTCACTATTTTGTAAGCATGTAAGTGTTGTTCTAAAAGTTCGTGTGCATCGATCGAAATAAGGGGTAGTCCGAAGCGGCTAAGTCCGGTGAATACGGCGGGTGTGGTAGGACCTCCATTTTAACGCATTCCAAATAGTTTTTATACATTTTGCAACATGGGGCCGACCATTGTCATGTTGAAAAATTATTTTATCTTTGGGTTCAATTTTATCAATTGTTGTCGGTATCGATCGCCAATAATCCTTTCACCATGTTTCAGCAGTTCGTAATACACAGCTTCCGTACTAACCCGTCAAATACACAGCAAAAGCTTCTTTCCATGTATATGCGTGGATCAACCCATAATTTTTTGCGCTTTGGATTGTTAAAATAGATCACTTTTCATCACCTGTCACAACTCGATACAAAAACCCTTTTCTTTTCTGTCTGGCAAACAAAATTTCACAAGTAGTATTTCGCCTTTCAAAATCTCTTTCCGTCAATTCATATGGAAGCCATTTTCCTTGTTTCTGAATCTTTCCCAATGCGTATAGATGTTCGAAAATAATGGATTGGGCAATATTCAATGCTTCTTTCAATTGTTTCAACGTATGGGTTGAGTCTTCATCCAATAATGCTTGCATATCTGCATCTTCAAACTGTTTCAGCTGTCCTGGACGCACTTTTAAAGCGTTTAAATCATCGTTCACAAGTTTTTTGGGTTAGAGCATCTTCACCATAAGCTTTAACCAACAATCGATAACTTCCAGCAGTCGTTTTCTGCAAATGAAAGAAGGTTATTAAACTTCCCCGCAAAAAGTCTTCTTCTGGTACGTATCTAGTACATTAACTGGCTTTTGATGGCGTATGTTTACCCTCCAAAACGTCATAAATGTCATTACCTTATACCAACAAATATATTAGTAACGCCATCTCTTATCAAAATCGACATTATTAACCGAAACACCTATTAGTATGACTGTCTTTGACATCTGACATAGTTTTGCTTGTTACGTTAGATATTATACTATCTAATTAATAAAAATGATAATTGGAATGTCTCAAGCGTGTTCAATGACATTCATGTTAGGGGAATTTGTTAGCCACAGTAACTTGGTTATTCCCTCCTCCTAGAAAATTTTGCAATGCTGCTGTTCGATGGGGAGGTGCGTTGTCATCCACAAAAACAAATTCGTCTCCCACTGCGCCTCGTACCAGACGCACAACAGGATTTAAAACTTCCTCTATGTACACAGCACCAGTGACTCTTCTTTCCAGGACCAGTAGAGGTGTCGGTATAACCGTCATAATACCACCCCAAAACATCACGCTCCCACTTTCAAATGGGATATGCGGATGAGCTGTTTCTAGTCGGGTTTGTCGACATGGAGCTCTCCAAACTAATGTTCTTCGTGAATCAGAAACCAAACCTCATCGTCTCGTCGAAGAACATCACGTTATTTCAGTTAGAACTATGATCCACCATTTCTCGAGCCCATTACAATATTTAATTTTTTTGTTGAAGGGTTAGTTTCGGAACACGTTAAGGTCTTCTGTAATGCAAACTGCGATGCGAAATTGTGATGCAAACTCGCTCTCTTGATATACCACTTGTAGATTCCAGACGATTTCTTCGAGCTATCATTGATATTTGCCGGTCTTGTGCAGCTGTGTCATTTTCTACCACTTCTGGGGCGATCTCCTTTACGCCATTTGTCTCTTGGATTTTTTTATGAATTTTTTACAGCACTTTGGGAAACACTTACAATTTCACCAATATTACTTTAATTAACGCCCTGTTGTAATAAATGTAAATACCAGTATCAACGGGATGAGCAAAATCTATTACCCAATGTTAATTCATATGCCACATCTTCCTAATTTTGATATTTCTAATGTATTTGTTATGAATAACTGTCGATTATCCTATGAGTTTTGTAAATTAAAATAGTTGCACAAAAAATACGCACTTAAACTTTTTTAATAAATGTTTCAAAGCACAGTTCATTTGTAGCATGTCTTCCTCTTATGGATCATCAAATATATTATTTAACTTTAAAGAAATAAAACAACTTTAAAAACACGCTATACTTTAACTCTAATATCTAATACCAAGCTAAATAATTGCGTGAATGAAAAATGTTTGAACTTGAAGGAATAAAATATGCAACAATTTGGGAAATCACGCAATCAAACTAACTTTACCAAAACCACATTACATACAAAAATGTACAGTGGAAATAATTTTAATTGCATTTATAGCATTCACTCGTAACTAATAAACTATAATAACTATAAAAGAAATATAAAAGATAATAAATATAAAAGAAAACTCTAAGCTCAATAAATATGTATTTACCTGTCAAAAATTGATTTGAAATCGATTTAAATAAATTTGTTGTGAAGAAATGCGCACAGACTATGGGAAGGTAACTAATCAAATAAATTTTACCAAAACTGATTAAGACGATACTGAGCAATTAACGTCTACCAGAAAATAAATGAAGAGAATGACCTTTACCACAAAATGTAATACATTCCAATAAATTTTATAATGACAACATTAAAATACCATTTCTCCTGCTCGTGATTTCGATGCAGCTATACACATAAAGCTTAAGTTGACCTTAGAAAAAACGTTTTTAATACGTTATTGTCAAAGTTATTTAATAGACTTCAAAAATAAAGATAATCACCGTACCACTCGTATCAAAAAGTATTGTGTCTGGTCCTATAAAATATAAACTATATCATTTTTGCATTTATCGATTCAAAACGCTGTAAAGTGGAAATTTTCATAAAGGAATAGGGAAAAGTTACAAGGTGACCTATTCAGAAACTGAGCTTGTGCAAAATGAAGAAGTAAGGGGAACATACGAAAAATTATTTGGTAACGTTCAAATAATATTCCAATACGTTTGTCTGCGTTTATATTTATTAATAATTACAAAGTGTGGCGGTAAATAATTCTTAATTTTTTTCTTAAAAAACAGCACATTTAATTTGGAAGAAAGGTAAAAAATTATTTATTCAAAGTATGCGCCATCTTTATGCATCATTTTATGCGCGATAGCTGCATATTTTTCCCATCTCTCTGGCAATTTGTGGATGCTCTCTCTTTTAAGGTGGTTTAGACATCAAGCGGAAAGCGCCAATTCACGTGAGTACGGTGGGTTGGGCAAGAGTTCTCAGCCAAGTGCACAAACGGTGTCTCTGACCGCTTTGGGTGTGTGTGATGGAGCGGATCAGGTGATCCTGATTGCTTTTCGATCACTGCATGGTTAAATTCACCATTTCTTGAGGGTAATAAATGGTAATAACTGTTTCACCTGGTTTCAAAAGTTCATGATACACGACACCCTTCTGATCCCTCCAAATTCACAGCATTGCATTCTTTCCAAAGCCATTCGGCCTTGCTGTCGATATTTATGTCTCATCACCATCCGATGCAAAAAAGTGTTTCTTTCATGCCGAGAAAGCAAAATTTCGCACACCGTGTTTCACCTTTCCTTCTGTCTGTCGTTTAGCTGATGTGGTACCTATTTTTCTACATTTAACCTCTCTGCCATTTGTTGTTGAGTTTGCATATTTTTTTCGTTGACCTAGGCGTTCTTAAACGAAATCACCACTTTTGATTCGTCTTAACCGACGCCCACAAGCATCTTGCTGTGGGAGATTGTCATCGTAAGTTTCCACAAGTATATGACGGTTTTAACTAATTTTTTTCTTTTGATTGAGCAAGAAACGCAGTACGTGTCACAAAAGTATTTAGCTCGAAACTCGACATGTTTACCATACGAAAAAAAATATGACGCTAACTCGAAATCGTTTAAACATCAACGGCTTTTTGAAAGGTAGTGTATTAGCAACAAAATGACGTAAGAGATTAGACTATGAACTGACCCTAGTTTCCAACGCCATCTCTTAAAAGTAATAAGAACAATTAAGCGCCATACCTGGTATTTACGAATGCACATCTAATTACATGGATGAGCTTTTAGGGAGATTTTCATTTTCAACCCATTCTCTACCTTCTTTAAACATTTTATATAATTCAAAAATCATTTTTACAAGAAAATACATGCAAATTGGCGAAAAAAGTCGAATGTTAACAATTATTAGAAACCATTTATTTTCTCTAATCACAAATTAACAGTTTATTTCTTAGGCAATAATTGTAATAAAAATGGTTATTTTTACATAAGTCAGTAACAGTCCCAGCAACTAAATTCAACAAAATATTGGGTTGTCCTGAAAGTTCGTAGGTATTATTTTAAGAGAAAGAGAAACGCGAATAGATAGTGTAAATATTTATTTAGTCTATTAAGTAATTACCATCAGTATTTATAACTTTTTGCCAACGTAGTAGGCCCTTAATGGCTTTTAACCAAAACTAGCATTTGTATTGTCAAAAAAGGTCAACAGGTTGTTTTTCACCTCTTCTTTCATTTTCAAGTGGAGTGGAATAGATGGTAATTCGACGGTGCGATTTGTCATAAATCAGCTACATAACCCACTTTTCATCACTAGTTACCAGCTCGTTCAGAATTTCTTTTCGGAAAAAGATCGCACTAAACGATTAGGGAGGTGTACCCATTTATTTTCAGATGATCAAAAATGGTCGATTTGTCAATATTTAACTTATTTGCTATCTCACAGGTCGTGGTGTGAAGATCTTTAACTATTATGATCTTTATTTCCTCGAAATCAATGCTTCAAGAACGACAAGAGCGATGCCAGTCTTCCATGTCAAAATCTCCATCTTTGAACCGACCAAACCACTTTTGCACTGTGGTCTTTCCAACGGAACCCCCTCTGTAGACGTAACAAATCTTGTTTTTTTTTATTTAGACAACGTTCTTGCCCTTTTTGAAACATAAAAGAATTTTCACTTTCACTTTGAATCAGTTAACTGAAGGCAATCAAAACGAATCAGAACGTAAACATTGTAAATACCACAGGAATTAATAATATGTAAATAAATATTGTTAATCCAACACAGATTTTTGTTTAGAAGCGTTAAAACAACAACTAATAGAAAATCCGTACGAATTCTCCGATACTTATTAATTTGCACAACAAGCCTATTTTAATAAGCACTACAAGCCTATAAATAACTGCCAATGTTTCATTTTATGAATTGAGAGAGCAGGATCCTCTATAAAACAATTACGCAAAGAAACAAATCAAAATCAATTCAATTGAAAATGAAAAATGATGAACCAGACAAGGAAATCGTAATAGCACAAGCAAATAGTATTGTATATATATTTGAATATTAATAATCCTGACCTATCTTTACGTACTTTAAATTATTTGTATTTTATAGGAATCTTATAATAATTTATTATTATTTAACTTGAAATAGTATTTATCACAATTATGTTTGCAATAATTATTGTATAAACTCATCACCAAGCAAATAATTACATATATGTTCTGATGAAATGGTTACAAAATTTTCAGAACTGCTAATTAAGAAGAAAAACCACAGAAAAATTTCAATAAGTACATTTTATACAGGGTTAAATTTCAAACTAAAAAATTATTTATATATGTGCAAACTGATACGCAGATTTCATGATTACTACTTATGTTTAATTTGTAATTATACCAAATGTACAAGCATGGGACCAAACCATGAACATTCAGTAACAATAGACCTCGGTGAGTCAGGTTATCAAACATTGATTTGAACTTAATCTTTAGCCCATCGGAAAGTCTTTCGATTAAAGAATTACTTAGCTATAGGCCTCTAGGAAACTAATTGACCTTACACAATTTAAGTACTAGAAGCACTGAGGAGTTTTTTAATGCACATTGTTTTCTAGGAAGCTTTGGTAGCCTTCTCGCGAACACTCCCAATACTAATGATTGGCATAGTATAAATTATCCACAACCAGTTACACCAACAAAAATCAAAACTATTTAAATACTTTCAAGCAGTACAACTCAAATTTTTTGGCAAGGGTTCTTAAAAATTTAAATCGTATTACAGCTTGTTAAAAAACATTAGCTGAATTAATGTTTCGTTATGCAACCCAACAAACAAGCATGGTATTTTATGGTGTTGACGAAAATAACATTTAGTAAAATAGAAAATTCATCCTTTTTATAACAAGCATGTAAAAGTGGACGACATAGTTGTTGCTTTGTTAGGTCAAGACTACAAAAGTGATACATAATACATATTTATCGATGTTGATCCATCGTTTTTTGTAGACAATAATATTTAATTTTGTGATATTTCAATTTTATTGCTTTAGTTTCAAACTTGTCTTTTTTTAGCGCTTTTATTTGTATTCTATTCGCTAATTTACTGTGCGGTGTATAAGAGGAGTTAGAAATATTACTCAACTTAGTGACTTTGAGCACTAAGATAACATCTAAGTGGATACTAAGATCCCTTTTATGTTACCTCTCACAACTTAGTACCGATGCTAACCCCTTGTATGGCTATAATGAACGAGTTATATTTAGGAAGGAATCGCCATTTTTGCACTAGCGGCGTGAAAGTCGGTCATGGGTTTCTCTAGAACCCCTAATTTAGGCAAGATAATCCGCCCCCACATCTACATACGGTGAGGATAACATTAGATTTTGGTTGGTATAGACATTATTATAGTTTATATTTAACCTTGCTCTCTGATAGCTCCAGATTCGCTTTAATGTGTGTGAGGTGAACTAATTCATGGTGTTTCCATTCCTGTTAGCATAGTTGCATAACAAAATCCACAGCTAACATAACTGGTTGTATAGAAACAAACTAGAATGATATTTCATGTTAGGTGTCAATATAAACGCAAACTACAAATTTCACTTCCGCTTAGTTTTTCATGGTGTTCACGTCGTGTGAAACGAGGCGAGAGTCATCCGCCGTTGTAAATCCACGTGCATCTTGAAATAGCTTAATAATTTTACTTTGTTTGGATCGATTTCATCGAGAGAAAGTAGTGACGCGAGTCAGTGAAGTAGTATTTCGGTGTACCGACTTTGATTCTTAGTTTAATAGTCGGTGGCCTGGATATGGCCTAAGAGCCAGACAACCTCTGGGCTGCTAATAAACTGAGCGGGCAATTGCCCCACAGCAAAGCCAAAAGGTCGACTTCAGGTGACCCCAAGCAAGCAACTACAAATTTTAAAACATTTTAATAAGACATACAAAATGCCTGGAAAAAATATTTATATTCATTCATTCAATGTCAAACTATTAGACACACCGTAGACATTTTACAAAATTTAAATATAAAGTTTTATTATTTTTTAGTGTATTTTTATTTGTAAAAGTTAAAATATTAGGAAAGGGGAAAATTTAATTGATCTTGATCAGGATATAAGGCAATTTTTAGAAAATATTTCCTATTTTTAGGCGTCAAAATATTAGACACACTTCCTTATATTTAGGATTTCTTAATCCTTTATTGGTTTTATCACAATTTATCAGTTTGGTTCCGTTATTCATCAATCTAATCTTAAAGATTTGTATAGAAAAAAATTACAAATTGCGATTAATTATGGAAAAAATAAGTGTTTTTCAGAAGAAGAAAGACGATTAATTTTCTCGTTACATGCACACCGACTGAGTTGTAGGGACAAGATGATTCGGTTCCGCGAGATATATGGAACTCATCGTTCCACTGGGAGGACACCTGCTCTGTCAGTAAGACAAAAAAGACTCATTCTAAGAATTGCATCGAATTTCTGTAGGACAACAAGACCTGCTGCTAAAATGCAAACAAGAGTTAAGAATGTCTAAAGGTTATTAGTATATTGTAAGAAAAAAATTAAAAACGAAACCAGCATTAAATACTCGCCATAAATTAGCTCGAATGGCTTTCGCTGAAAAGGTCATTTATCGAAGCGGTAAATGAGGGGAGTATTATATTGGCCACAAAAATAAGGTAACTAAAAAAATGGTTTTTTTCTCATCGGGTTAACTATTAAGAGTAAAAAAACGTATTGGAACAACAAAAGTTATCTTTTAATGATACGAGTGAAGCTTCGCCAGTTATTTAATAAGATAACGCCCCCATTTATTCGGCAAAAATAACGGATTGGTTCGAGTAAAATAATATTTAAAAAGTAAACTGGCCTGTTTTTTCTCCAGATTTGAATATCATTGAAAAATGTCTGGAGGTAGACAAGATAATTTACAAATATGGAAGATTTGAAAAGTGCTATTCAGGTTTCATGGAAAGAAATTCCGCAATAAACGATAAAACAGTTGTATGATTTATCACCAAAAATAATTTTGGATTTAAAAAAATGTGGTGACAAGACTACAAAATATTAAAATGCTGTTTCTTCATGTTTTCCCCGTGATAATTTTCCTCTTTTCTATAAAACTGAGGATGTGTCTAACATTTTGAAGCATCTAACATCCATTAAAAAAATTAAATTATTAAGTTTTGTTTTCTTCACATATTCCATTTTCTTCAACATTTTGAGAAACGTATTCATTTCAACTTGAAACTGGGTTTACATCAATAAAAAAAATGCGTTATGCAGGCTGTATGTTTTGTATGTGCCTGTATCTATGCGTGGCAATGTAGACACTCTGACACATAAGATCATAACAAATATTTTTGCCGCACAGTACGTATACGACTCATCTATTGTCGGTTTTCTCGCGAACGTCAAAGAACGAGTTGTTGAAGTGAAATTAATGTTTTAGTTTCAAAAAGATACCTACGTGACGTGGCTATATTGAAATTTATTATTTATTGAGTAACTGATTGAAGTCAAAGCATGTTCCAGTACAGTGGCGGCTCGTGAGGGAGGATGTTGGGACGCCACCCCTCCAGCATTTATCACAGTAAACAATTTTTCAGAGCAAAACACCATCTTTTATTTCCGTTCAGTTTTTTCCTTTAACCCATTTTCCTGGTTCACCTCCTGTATAGGGTTTGAATAGCACGAAAAGTAAAAAGGAGAAAGGGGAAAGTAAATAAAGATCTTCAGCAGCACTATTTTCTTCTATGCCCTTCCACTTTAAAAACCCACCACTGTCCCAGTATATTAGTACGTTGAAGGAGTGTGCCACATTCATAATAATGAACAATTTAATAAAGAAAAATGAAAGAAATCATCGCATGAAGCATTTTTACCAAAACAGAAAAGTATAAACTACAGAAAATAAGTATAAACGCTGAAAAATATAAACAACTTTATTTTTCACGCTTGTTGGAATAACCTAACCAAACATAACCTACTAACATCCTACTGCACACACAGACGGAGCGGGGCGTACAGTGCGCACAACACAAATATTTCTTGACTGTATGTGGAAAGTTAGCGTCGTAAATATTTTCGCCGCATAGTAAATTCAACACACGCAAATTTTTATTGGTGTGGAACTAACTTTCGATGAGTAAAAATAAATTTGACAGTAGTTTTCATATTAATATGTTATTCTAAAGAGTCGAAAAAATAATTGTTCAGAAATATCTATCTTAATGGTCTCTGTGGACCCAGCCCACACCAATAAAATTTTGTTTCATTTATCTGGTGGACAACAGATGGTTCTGCTGTGCGGCGACAATATTTGTGTGCAACTTTGTGTATCAGAACGTCTACATTGCCGCGCAGGCACATAACATACAACACATACAGCCCGCACAACGCAAATTTTTATTGATGTGGACCCAGCTTAAGGGGTTATCAAATAAGAGATATATAAAAACAAAACGGTTTAAGGTATCAATGTGATTTTTGTTTGTCATTTTTATTCAAAAATATTTTCATGTAAATTACCGCCCTCGGATTTTTTCAAAAATCCTATTCTGGAATACCAATTTTTGATTTATTTGCCACATAAATTGGCATTTATATCACCAACGATACGAATAATGTTGGTTTTAAGGTCATTGAGTGTTTGTGGTTTATTGGTGTGAACCAATGATTTCACATAACCCCAGGGAAACAAATCCAGTAGAGTTATTTCGCATGATCTTGGTGGTCAGGTAACATCAGCATTTCTTGAGATTACACGGTCATTAAACTTTTCTCTCAGTAAATTGATTGTGTCACAAGATGTATGACATATTGTACCATCTTGTTGAAATGACAACGACAATGTGGTGTGGACATGTAATTTCAACACTTTGGTTCACAGCATCGATGTTGCCATTTGATTTGAATTTTTGAATTAAATTACGTATAGTAAGCTTTATAGGTTGATTACGTTGACCATAAATTTCACGTAAGGTGCGAAACGTAGCCCGAATAGATTCATTATTTTTGTAATAAATTTGAACAATTTCTATACGCTATGTAACTGTATCTCTTTTCATGATGATTTGCCAAACAATACTAAACAGAAATCAAGATTGTCAATTTTGGCGGGTACTAGTTTGATAACCCTTTAGAATCTAAAAGGACACATGCCAAGGGAATATATCCAGAAGGATACATATAAAAGACATTAATATTTATACTATAGTATAAATATGCTACCTATAGTGCGGTATAAGTAGCGGACATTTGGGGGTATATAAATCTTGGTCACTATCCCAATTTGGATATTAACTCGTGTGCTTAACCTTCTAGTTTCTCAAGAAGCCTATCGAAGAGTGGCGAGGGACCGACGTAGAAAAGCTCTCAGAAAGTATACTGCCATAACTAGTCTAGTTATTGGCGTGATTGATAATTGATTATTTTGTCAGATCTTAGATTCTTGCATATTAACATAATGCTATACAAAATTGGTCTCCATTGGTCTCCATTGGACAGCCGCCGATCCAATTGCTAACCGCAACAAATAACGCTGTATTTTAATCTACGGGTGGCTAAATATCAGAAGATGCCACATCTTGGTCAATTCTATAGTAGACTAAAAATAATTTCAATAAAAATTTTAACGTAAAAGGTCCGACAAAATCATCGTTCATTTTCACACAAGAAAAAACATGCAAAATTTCATACAAGAAACAATTATTTTTCGAAGTCTCATTAAAAACTAATTAATATTATAAGGAGTTAACTAATAGTGTAAAAAAATCGTTAAGTTAGCTAAGCTACTAATTACTTTACCAACAATAATTAAAAAATAGTTTCCCAATTTATTTTACATATATATTTTGGGGTCTCGCGGGTCAATCTGTTCATTTTTAATTCCTATCATTCAAAGTCCTTTGTGATAATTCCTTGCAATATTTACTAAAAGTTTATGCAGCAAAGTTCGTGTTGTTTTGTACTTTTGATAACAGCGGTACTCTGTTACAACTAGAACTATTTAGACATATTTTCATAAATAGGTCTGTTCATAAATAAAACCTTAGTAAAAGCATCGAAGCAATAACTGATTGTTAAACTAACAGTTTATTAGATGTTAATGATATACAAGGGGTGCCATAAGTTATCCGCCATAGAGCAACTGATGATAGTAGAGATCAAAATAAGAGGATTTAGTCAATAAATGTGTCAAAAATGTCAGTCATTAAAAGATACAGGGTGTTGAAAGGGAAACTAAATTTTCGAAAAATTGAGATAATTTACAAACGGTTGAAGATATCAGGTTCAAAATCGGGATAGTTGGGTTTTCAAAGGCGACAAATCCGAATTTGGTACTAGCTTGAGCCTAGTTCCTAGAGGGCGTTTGCTACCTACTTTACTACTATAAACTGGGAATTTTTTTACTTCAAAATAGAGAAGTCATAATTTCTACGTAAAAAAGGTACCCTTGCTCAATATCGATATCTCACGCCGTTTGCGAGATATTCGTGTTCGAATATTTCATTGCACATCTTGTCGATGGCTGAAAAATATGCAATTCACAAAGTGTGCCTTAAATAAAAGGAAAACAAACATTAAGATGTCAAAAATACAACGGACTTTATTTAAAATAACAATTTTTTGAAAGTTACTTCAATAGATGTTTAAAGAATCTACCGTTTACCTCAATACACTTTCGCAGGCTCTTTGTTAAGTGAATTGACATAACACTGACATTTTGACGCGTACAGTTTGAAAAGTGGGGGTGGGCAGCGAACGCAATGAACCTGCTTCTTCACCATCAAGCTATCACACCACTGGTTAGTCACAAGCCAGCTGCCAACGTGAGAATGTATTGGTGTTGGTATTTAGTAGTAAATCTCTCAGTATTGGTGTTTAGTGGTAAATCTCTTCAAGTTTAGTGTTTCACACCAAAGGTTCCATTAGAAGGATTGATCTACCAACAACAGTCTATTCTTGGTGAGTCATTTTGACATATTTGGACCTTCACTGTGTTCCAAAAAGAACTATATAGGTAAATAAATAAAAGAGTTTATTTATTTATAATAATATTACGTGATTACAAAAATTCCATTATTTTTACTTCCTTTATTTTTGGACATGAAAATAAATAAATGATAGTTTATTGTGAAGTAGACTCTAAAAGCATATTTTTTGGAGTTATTATTATAGGAAAAATGGAAAAACTCTACCCCTCTGAGGATGCAATGGCCATTTTAGAGGAAGTTCACCTAGAACATGAAGACCACATCAGTAAAAATGCGATTTCGACAGAGCGATTTGGATTTTGACTCTGATGACGTCTATAACGACCCTAACTACGAACCTGCCGCCACAATAAACTTTAGTCAGCTAAATGCCTTAAGAAGCGATGAATTTCTAAAAACCTTCAAACAAGGGTCCGAGAAAATAATTAAACAAATTCTCCAGTAATACATTTTGAGAATGATAATGTGTTTGGAAAAGATTCTTTATGTGGAAATCTAAGAGTGCTCTCCATGACAAATCCAAAATTGCAAAACGAAACATTGTTTACTCCCAACCTGGACCTACAATTAATTGTAGAAATGTTATAGAACCTTCGAAGTGTTTCGACTTGTTTTTCACTGACGAAATTTGGAACGTTATTTTAAAACATACACATGAAGAAATTTCAGTCCAGCCCGAAAGATACTCTTCAACAAGTCAAAACAAATCAACTTACTCAGACGTCACTCTGGAGGAGCTTCAAGCGCTAATAGGTGTTTTAATTTTAGCTGCGGCTTTGCAGTTAAACCACTTATCAACAGAGACTCTTTTCAATGCATCACTCAGAGGCACTATTTGGAAGCACCATGTCCGAACGTCGTTTTAGTTTTTTGATTAATTGTTTGCGATTTGATGACAGCCGGACCAGAGAAGAGCAGAAGGTAATTACAAAGTTTGCCCCAATTTCTGAATTATAGGAGTTGTTTGTAAGCAAATGCCGTACAAATTACAAACCTGGGATGTATGTTACTATTGATGAACAGCTAATTGGATTCAGAGGCAACTGCCCTTTTGCATGTACATACCTTACAAACTTGACGGTATAAAGCTTGTAATGCTATGCGGCAATTTGGTGAAATACATAACTGACCCTGCCCCATATTTGGGGAAAGGTAAAGTTCCTACTAATACACCAGCTGCAACATTTGTCATATAAGACTAAACCTAACGTGATTTTGCTCATTTCATCTACTCTTCTTGCAAGTTCCTGCAATCATAAGCGATTACAACTGAACAAAAGGAGCTGTGGACACATTCGATCAGATGTGTCACCACATGAATTATGAAAGAGGTGGCCTTTTTATTTTTTTTATAATATGCTGAATATCGCCAGTGTCAACTCCTATGTTATACAGGTTCACGACTGCTGTAGGCAAGCAGTTAAGCCAATGACAAGACATAATTACATGATTTCTCTCCATTCTGAATTGGACCGTGACTCTCAGTTTAGAAGACTATCAATACCAACACTGCCAATCTCCCTGAGAAAGAAAATAAATTGAAAAATATATTGGCCTGAAACGTCAGCCAGATTCCATGAACGATGAAACTTCGACTTCAGTGAAGCTTACCTCGTCTACCTCCAGAGTATACTGCAACCTTTGTTCCTATAAAAAGAGAAGAAAAACCTCCACAGCTTCCAAGAAGTGTAATTGTCTCATATGTGGAGAGCACTCTGTAAAATTGTGTCTAAACTGTGATTGTTAACTCTATAATACATAATATTATTTTACTATTTTTCCCAATTTTAGTTTGTTCGTAAGATTTTGACAAACTTAGAAATTTAGAGTTCAAGTGATAATTTTAATTTTAACCTTTGATCTTTTTATGGCTGTACAAAACTTATCTACCACATATTTTTTGTATTTTGAAACCACAAAAAATGTTCAAAAATATCATGTTTATGTATTATTTAAAAATATGCGCCAATTTGACTCATGGTTACCGATAAAGGGGTAAATAGAATGGTTACCGTTCTAAAGTTAAAAGGAAAATCTTTTAAAATTTAGAAGACGACGCGAAAACAAGCTTTTGATATTTGTTTGGCAAAAAGTTGTAAATAACAATGGTAATTACATAATATACTAAATAAATATTTAAATAAACTATTTGCGTTTTTCTTTGTCTTAAAAAAATTCCCTACGAACTTTCCAGACAACCCGATACTAACCAAATTAAAACGTATCTAGGCTAAGTCGGTAAAATTATGAATTTATTCATGAAAAATATTTCTCTTCCATCACAATGTAATATATTTATACGAACATCTTTTTGTAACCTTGAAGCGAGTATTGTTGTCGCTTTCAGACAAATATTTCAATAATCGCAATCGATATCTTTTTATTTTATTTATCGATTCAAAAACATAACAAGAAAAAATCACATAATACCATATCAGGCAAATATGTCGCTTGTAAAATCTTTATACTAGTGCAAAATTCATGTTCGAGGGTGATTTGTAAATTATTGTCTCTAACATAGTCGCTTTTGATTGTATGAGGGTAGTATGAACATTTTCCAGCCTCTACAAAAAGATGGTGTTACTCGCCAAAAGTATTCTGGTAATATAACTGCGCATGCGTTGAAAGATAATCTTGAAAAGTTCAGCCAATACGGCTATGCAAACTCGTAATTTGCGTAGGCGTATTGCCTTTCAAATGCAAGAATTTAATGACGGCTCGATATTCGATTTTTTTCGACTTTTCAGAAACAATAACATCGACTGATATACATGACTGTTAAAGGACAACTGAGCATCTTCTTCCTTTTAAATTTGGCTTCTGCACCAGACAGAGGGCAATTAGGAGGGGAAAAGGTTAATCTGGCTCGAAGCCATCACTGAATTATACCTTTAAAACGTATTAAAAATTGCGATCGATTACCATTGGAAGCACCCGACTTCATCCGGCCTGGTTACCGACGTGACAATGGGTCAAAAAGAATCCGATAATAATTCAAATTCCAAATACAACCACTAATATTCCTCATAGTACTTTGCACCACTTTTTTCTTACGATAAAAACCCGACCTAACAAAATAAAACTATTAAAATAATTCAAATGCATGTGGTTAATACTTGGCAAATGACACCCGTCTCGCTTCACACAATTTGAACACCATGAAAAGAGAGGCGGAAGTGAACTAACTGAGCATCTAATATGGCTGACATTTTCAAGGTAATCTTTCAACGCATGCGCAATTATATTACCTGAATATTTTTGACGAGCACCGCCATCTTCAGGTTGCGGCTGGAAACTTTTCCAACCACCCTCGTACATTGATAGTACTGATTAGTGCAAAAGGTGAAGAATCCGTATATTTAATTTTGCATTTAACTTAACATTGATGATTTAAAGAGAAGGTATTCAAATAATAAAACTGATTTGTTTTAGATGGTTAATAAACATAAAAGAAAAGCCGCCATGTAGTCTTTAAACGAAAAAAGCTCTTAAAAAGCTATCAACTCACGAGGTGAGTCTCAACAAAGATGCTGTTGTCTATAATGAGCCAAAAAGTGACTATTTACTAAATATGAATTACTGAAATATAAATATCAAAGACCTTAACCAAGCTGCAGAAAATAATATAGAATGAATTTAAATGAACAGATATTTAATTTGAAACAAGAGAAATAATTAGCTTCTTATGTCAAACAGATGGAAAACATTTCTTTAGCTGTAGCTTAACTTTACGGTTTTGCGAAATCATTTTGTGAATTTTTCTGATGTCTGGTGGAACCACCTCATTTGGACATCCAAAGCATTTAGCGTCGTCGGTACTTGTACGGCCGCGTTTGAATTCAGCATAACAATCAGTTATGATTAATTTTTCTAGGGCAGAGCGCGGGTAATATTTATCAAGCCATTGTTATGCTTCAACGGTATTTTTCTTGGTCAAAAAGCAATGCTTAATCAATACACGAAATTATTTTTTTCCATTGTTGTGAAAATAACTACGCTAAAAACACATTGTCAAGAAATGTTGACAAATGACATGTGAACGTTGGAACAATCGACCACTGCTAAGGATTTTTCGTAACTTCCATCTATATGTCAGACCAGAGACTTATTGATCGATGTGTTATCTTTAATAGTGATATGAAAAAGGTTAGTTGAAAAAAGTTATTAGGCGAGACTCACAGTTAAGTCAACGTAAGCTTGGGTCCACTTCAGCAGCTCTAGCAACAAGCTTTAACCAAGTTGCAGTAAGAAATATAAGTAATTTAGAGTAAGTTTGAGGGTTAATTTACTAATTCTTAATTTTTTACGTTTTTATTTAATTATACCCATTTTCTAATGATTAATGCAAAGGGGGGAGCGAAAAATTTAACATAATTGTAATTTTCATAACATATATAAATACAATATATATATATATATATATATATATATATATATATATATATATATATATATATATATATATATATATATATATATAAATAAACTTTCATATCATTATATTTTATAACCTATTTTTTAAAGCGTTTTGCCACCTAAGTCACTCTAATTTCGACATAAATATGAGATAACATGTTCCTAAATCATTCCGGGTATCGATCCGTTCGTTCTGGTTACGACTTTTCGCCAATCTCATCTCATTTGGCATTTTCATTTGTCTCATTTGGCATTTTCATCAAGTGTTAGCTTCGAGTGAAGACTCCATCATAAGTGCACCGGCGGTTACGCAGATTGTATCGGGGTAGTTCGGGACTGTTGGCGGCGCTCGGCTCGACCTCCGGAGGCCCGTTATTAATATTAGGCCTTCAAACCTAAACTTTTGAAAACACATATATATGATATTTTTATAACATGGCCCCATGGCACTAAACTTCTGAATAACTTTCTAACCCAATTGAACGAAATCCACCCCAGAATACAATTTACCTTGGAAGTCGAACAGGATAGGAAACTATATATCCTAATAAGTAGTTTGAGTACCTATTCTAATAGATAGTTAGTGATGGGGCGACCTAAAAACTACCATTTTTAGATCTCTTCTTCACAAGACAATCTTCTGAAAGACTCGAACACACCGATTGATACCTTAACGCCTAGTCCTATCATTATCCGTCTCAAATCCCAGCAGTAGCGAACATCTTAATTTCCAGATCATTCTGACTGATACTACCAGATACATGAAGTAGGGAACTACCAAAAAATTTCCACAGCCCTTAAACAAAATTGACAGGACGGCCATTCACCACCAAGAAACCCAAACACGAAGAACTGTAAATGATCCAGAATCAAATGCACTAAAGATCCTGCTACCATACGTAAAATGTAAAATGTAAAATGAAAATATCAAATAAAATTTTGACAAAACGTCATGACCCTTCAAGCATCAGTTAAACAGGCAGCACCGGAAATTGTATGAAAGTACTGTGCTCGAAAGAGGTGTCAAAATATATGAGCGAGGAACGTAACATTGTTCCAAAAGTTATTAAAGTCATAAAGTACATAAAAACAGTCCTTTAAAAGTTAGGTTGTTTGCAAACCTGTATGAAGACATGGTAGCTAATTATACCTCACTTACTATACTAATGTGAAATGCGTTGGCTATCTCATGCAAAAGTGAATCAAAGGGTGTTTGAACTCACATACAATATTTCTTGATAAAAATCATAATGAAGAGGTAAATTTGTTTAGGAATGATAGCTTATTATATTATTAAACTTGTCTATTTGGTTGACAATTTGGGAAAATTGAATGTTAAATAAATCAAGGACCATAAAAAAAATGAGCTACGAAAATCCAATTTATAAAAATAAGTTCGACATGTTTCCACTTTTTTTCCGCCAAACTTAAGATTGAAGCAAACAAAACTCTAGTTACTGAACACTTGGATGGTTTGCTTTTTACATTATTTCGAAGATCTTGATTTTACAAAGTTCGCATGAACACAGAATCCATTTGTAGATGAACAAGATGATGAATTTGGATTGACAGATATTGAAAAATTCGTAGAATTATCATGCAATACTTTATTGAAACAGAAATATTTCACAATAAAACGCTTGTTCAATTTTGGTTGAATCGAAGTGAAGAATAATGCGGAGGCATAGTAACAGAAACCACTGCCTTAAAGCGTGGTCCATTTTATCATTATGTGTAGGCAAAACCAGAGTGGCCACAAACCGGGAATTATCAGGGAATTTAATGCAATCGAGAAATATCAAGGAATTATAAAAATATGAAAAAATATCAGGGAATTTAAACGAAATGTTTTAATAATATCGTGAATTTATTTTAATCATAAAACTTCTCATTAAATATTTTAACTTATATATATATTCAACATAGAATAATCAATAGTAGGGCATAAATAATTTATTTTATTAATTATTAACTGTTGTTTTTTTTTGTCAATCCGCAATCGTGAGTAAAGCTGTTAAAGATCATGATTTTATCTCATGGCAACACTAATGTTGAGAGAGGTTTTTCTAAAAGTTTAGTCAGTCAATTCTAAATCTTTAGTTGAGGATATGAAAAATGAAACTTTAATTGCTCAACGATTAATATATGACTCTATCCTAAGTGAAATGAATGGAGACGTTGCAACTCTTGATGTTCCAAAATCCTTAGTTCATTCTTACCGGAACTCTCGTTCAAAATTGTCAGAAGAAAATGAACGTCGAAAAAACGAAGCTATAATAACTGTATCAGAAGATTTGCAAGGAAAACGTGTAGCAAGTGAAAAAAAAATAGTAAACTTTTAGCTGAGATCATATTATTCTTAATCAATTTTAAAATATTCAATAATGTTATTTAGATATATTAATAGTTTCATTTGTTCTAGTTCATGCTAGTCATTAGCTTATTTTTATCTTACTAATTTTAATTAATTTTTATTAAAAGATTATATTTTATATTAAAGATTATATTTTATAATTTATATTAAAGATTATTTAACTAATTATAAAATACCATCTAAGGCAATTTACTAAAAAATGAATTAAATAAAAAATAAGTTATTCAAATAAACATAGTTAAACATGTTAATAAACATGTCTTTTTAATTTTTGTGAGTTTTATACCAGATTTAATTATTGACATTTAAAATATAACCAAAACTTT
This sequence comes from Cosmopolites sordidus, assembly GCA_031761425.1. Taxonomy (NCBI): domain Eukaryota; kingdom Metazoa; phylum Arthropoda; class Insecta; order Coleoptera; family Curculionidae; genus Cosmopolites; species Cosmopolites sordidus. The sequence continues at coordinate 554,645 of JARFXV010001288.1, forward strand.
AGATATCTTAATAATTCGAATAACATTTCTAAATCTAGGAAAAGTATGACTAACTTTACTGGAAAACCGGGAATTATCAGGGAGTTTTTAAATCATTTCTTTGTAGCCACCCTGCAATACAGATCAAACGAAATTATTAGATGTGATTCGATTAAAGTCTGATTAATAAATATAATAAAAAATTATCATCTTATGTGTTTTGTAATAAATCAATTATTTTTTTGTAAACTGAGTGTTTCCATAAGTATTCCACCTATATTTACCTTCAGTTCCCCTTTTGTATTAACCATTTCAACAATATCAGCATCACTAGTGATTACTTCACAATCCACTTGTCAACATATATTTGTAAATCGTGTCAACAAATATACTGACCCACACTTGAAATCACTGATTCTAATAATTTGAAATTGTTTTCGACCTCGTTATTTTCGGAATTTTTCAATAACTATCCCATAATCTTCGAATCATTTTCCTTTTTAAACCTGTCATTATTCTTTAAATACTCGTTTTGGAAACAGTTTCTGAGCGACTTTTCAGATATTCCAATATCAAGCAGCACTGATCTTTGTAATTGTACTATGATTCAAACCGTAAAATCTCTCTTCGGTCACTGATAACTCTTATTTCTTCTATTATTTATTTTCATTTGATTCGTTATATATGAGATTTCGTTATAAACATTGTTCAAAGCTAAAAATTCAGTTCGTATATCTAATCTGGTAATATATTTATTTAACTAAATAAAAATCTATTTATAAACAACAATATCAGGAATGTTATTCTATTTGGTCTTATAATTAATGTAAAACCATGATATTTAGACAACTTCTTTATGTACAGATTGGATCCTTATCGTATTATCTGTAACCTTTATTTGTCTTTTAAGCATGCCGTACAGACGCTGTATCGTGTGAGGAATTTTAAGCAGTTTAATTATCAATTTTACATAATTGTAATTATATTTGTAATAGTATTTGCCTTATTACAAAGGGTCTCATTTATCATGCACATGAAAAAAAAATTGGCAACTAGTCTAAGAAATAGTCGCAATTTTCGGCTAAAAATACATTTTTGGACTACTCAATGCCCAACATAATTCTACACTATGATAATTTTAGTAACATTTTGATTTTTTTTCGTTAAAACTTTAATAGATAAGAAATTATTGTTGCCTAATTATTACACAAACAAATAAATAGGTCTTTTGAACCCCAAAAAACAACAAATATAAACAAAAACATGTAACTATTTCATAATAGGCATGTGTTTTTACTGTTTACAGTAAAAAAGAAATATTGCCTTGAGCTCAATACATGTTAATTCATTTTAGATATTACAAAATATAACAGTTATTTTTCCTGTCTCCTATTAAATTTGTTATTTTTGTTGTATTATTGTTTTTTACAATATTTTGAATTATCTACAATACAACAAAATACAATCTTCAATACTTATGTCAATTATGTCAAACATCCAGTAGATGATAAAAAAAATCATCCATTTTACTTCAAAATTGATTGATTTAATAAAATAAAACCTAGTATGTTTTTAATTAATTTTTGAAATTAAAACACACCACCCCTAATTGAAAAAAATCAAAATACCTAATTAAAATACAATAAAAAAACTATAATTAACACGAAATAACAAGTATCAATTATTAATAACAATTTCCTAATAACCTGCCGAAAAGCGCACAATTAATTTCCAATATATATGGTAACATATTATTGACTTGTAAAGGCGGCCTTGAAGCCTTTGACGTCTTTTTTTCCTCACGAGTTTGAGCAAAAATCGTCCGTGCCATCGTTTTACTTACGCGAAATAAATGGTTCTCTCAAGTTTTCCTGTCTGGCCGGAACCAACATACCACTACTGAAAATCCCACCGAACTGAACAAGAAAATCGAAATTTTATTTTTAAATCAAAATTTCGTGTCGACGCTTGCGTCGATGAAATAGCGAGTCTGCCGACTGCGATCGGGATCCGACCGCTACGTAATAATTACGATATACAAATATGGCCTAGACAGGTTGTTTTTGTTCTTAATTACATTTAATGAGCGTTAGGTAAAATGGTAGGTAAGCTAATATGTTTTGCTGAAGAAATGAACTTTGTTTGTTATCCGTAAATACTCGGATAAACTCGGTTAAACGATCTTTACCGATTTTTTCATTTCATGTAAATGCTTTACGAATGTTACTACAAAAGTTTCTGTCAAGAATAAGAACCACAAATAAATGGAAACACTGGTTTTTAAATACGAGGGTCGTCCAAAAAGTGTTCGGTTTGGCAGAAAAACTAAAATTTTTGAGATTTTTTAAATTTTCATCTGTAAGAAATATATTTATTTAGTATATATTTTCCCGGCCCCGGTTTCATCTCAAATAAAACGATAGGTCTATCGTTTGTTTAGAATGTATTTTAAAATACAATTGTAAGAAATATGTCTGTTTAATTTACAGTTTCCGGTATTTTGTTCCATCTCAGGCAAAACGATAGTTTGTCACTTTTTTTGGTAAAGATGGTTTTTATAACATTGGACCAGGTGCCGCTCCAGTCTTTTCATTTTTCGCTTTATTGACACTGTGTGTTGATTTATACTCAATATGAGTTCGCTTATCATATCTAAAAGCTTCGGCAACATTTAAGGGTAGTTATCGCCTGATTTGCGATAATGGTGGGGCATCTTTAGAGATTGCTTCATTTCAGTAATTTGAATCCAACATTTTCATTTATACTGTGAACAAGTGTCGTGTCGTTCCCGAATAATTCCAAGGGTGAGTGTGTCATTGAACACTTTGTTTTCTATTAACTTTAATTAGTTGTGAGTTTGTCACTGAACATTTTGTTTTCTATTAACTTTAATTAGTTATGAGTGTATCACTGAACACTTTCCTTTCTATTAACTTTTATTAGTGGTGAGTTTGTGAATAAACACTTTGGTTTCTATCTATTTATATTAGTTTTGAGATGTATTTAAAGCTCTATTATCTCTATTATTTCTATTTAATGTTTTCATTAATATTAAATGATTTCTATTTAAGTGAGTTTGTCCCCGAACACTTTGTTTTATATTAACTTTAATTGGTTGTAAGTTTGACATTGAACACTTTGGTTTTTATCGATTTGATCAATAATATTAAAAAGAGTCTTTCTAATTTAATGATTTCATTAATATGAATGAAATGATTTCCATTTAAGTGACTATCCAAATATTTGGTGAATAGTGACATCAGCATATTCATATGATTTTATAATTTAATTAATTAACTAATTTAATTGAGAGAGATATCCACGGTATTGTCACGCGGCTTTCCCTTCAGTACCATGAAGAGGGGAAATGCTGTTTTGCTTTTCTAGTATCTGGAGCGGGTACATCGCGCGTTTTTTCCTTTGTGCAACTCAGTACTAGAGCTTACACCGTAGGGTGTGATTGGATAGCTTTTGTTAGCTCTTTGGGTAGATATCTCGTGCGTTTTCCCTTGATACTCCGTTCAGACCTGAAACTGACACTATTGTGCATTTTTCCTCTCAGTGCCAGGAACAGTACCCAGTTTGATATTGATTATTGGGCGATAATATTATCATTGTAGAAGTTATGTAGACCATCTCTATTTTAATGTATGTTGATTGCTATCATGGCTATTATAACTAAGGTTATAACGAGTATCTCTCTATTTTTTTTTCTTTTTTTGGATTTTTCGCCACGATCTAAAATTCAAAAAATATCAAAAATATCTGTTCTTATATATTTTTTATATCTGTTCTTTTGATATTTTTTTGAGTTTTAGATCGTGGCAAAAAATCCAAAAAAAGAAAAAAATATATATGAACACGCCACAATCATTCAGACAAGGGGGAGAGAGAGAGAGAATTTTCAAGTTTAGGTCGCATCGATATCAAGATCATTTAGCGACCAGGAACTTTAACTTATGAATATGGAACTCACTTAAAAGACAGACATTCAGACAATACGAGTATCTCTCGTTGAGTATGTGAACAGCCTAGTATTATAATACGATTTGTATCGATCTGATAAATTTAAAGTAACAGATAGTAAACAGAGAATAGTTTGATGGATTCAGAATGTTCAAGATAACATTTATTTCCAGATAGTTTCCAATCTGCCATTGGAAGTCGCCACCATGCTTCGTCAAACTCATGTACCCAACTAGCCGCCCAGTTAGAGCAATAGCCGTTAAGCATCTCAGTTATTATTAGGGATATGTATATATGTCTCTTTATTATATACATGTAAAAAAAAATCCTTTCATTTTATGTCACGTGATTTTTTTCACTACCTTACACATCGTAGTCACCTTATAAATCAATACATTTGGATTAACCACATTCCAACTTTTGAATAAAAATAAAAAGTTGTCTTAACTTTAACCTGAATCTTGGTCCTGCGAGCCATTTCCATAGGTTTCAAAAAATGAAGGAACCGCTGGGAGACAAATCTGGCGTCAGTATCCTGAACAGTGCTCTTCACTTGATCCAGTGGGGAAGCATAATACTCCCCGGTGGTGGTCCTATCTTTTATGAAGTAGATTCTACGAGCACCACACTATGAAAATCCCAAAAAACCACAGCCATGATATTTCCTGCAAATGAAACCGTCTTTGTTTTCTTTGACGCCCTTTCACTTGCACCTATTCATTATTTAGTCTTGTGCTTCATCTCTGGTGTGAAATGATGGATCCAGGCTTCATCTACTATTATCAAACCTCCAACAAACTCAACGCCTTTTAAGTATAATCACGTGTATTCAAATGCCTTTTTGATCGACTGATAGCAAACGTGGCACCCAGCAAGCGGAAAACTTTTTAAAACCGAAAACATCGTGTAAAATATAGTGGGCATAATTTAATGAGATGGTTACAATATCAGCATACTCCCGTACATTTAATCATTTAATACGACATTGTGGATTTTTGTGATGATTTTGTCGGTTATCGAGTTTTGGTCGTCTCGAGTATGCATTATCTTTAATGGATGTACGATCACGTTTAAATTCAGCAGCCCACTTTCTAACAGACGAAAACGAAATGTTATAAATAATCCTTTAAACAGAATTTTTTTTTTTTGTATATCCGTCAGGGTTAACCCCGTAGCTCGAATTTCAATTTTATTCATTTTTCAGAAAATATCAAAACTTGTTTGCTTTACTGTGCAGTAAAGCAAACGAGTTTGAAATGTCGCAGTACGCCATCTAACGAATCATACTTGACCAATATCATGATCATTTAGTTACATTTGCGTCATCTCTATATCAGTTCTAGAACTTTTCGTGTGACCCTTGTAGAAGTAATTATAATTTTTTTAATTTAGAAATATGAATAAGTATATATAATAATAGAAATATTGGGGTGCCCTTTATATTTATATAGTGCCCTTTAATGCATAGTAATGTATGGTACATATGACATATGTTGACATGCATATGACATTGTGACGTTCGGGATACTTTCACCCCTATATATATATATATATATATATATATATATATATATATATATATATATATATATATATATATATATATATATATATATATATATATATATATATATATATATAATACTACTATATTGCTAATATCTGTAAGTGGAGGTATCACGGAGTAAGTGAGATAGCAAACGTCTGCTATGTCTTTTTTTGCTACTCGACCAGTTGTGCGCAAATGTCACGGTAAATATACGTGACATAAAAACATAAAAATATGCTAATTGACGTACGTCTATAAGCATACTCAATTCTCGGACATGCGCATAAGACTCAAAGTAGTAGTGAGAGAAACAGACGCATATATGTTTGTCCAGGACTTGCTAGCAATATAGTATTATATATATGCTTTCACCATACCTACCCCTAGCCCAACCTTGGCCTCTAATGCACCGTTCTTTCGTGCATGCCGAGACCATAACAGATATGTCATTGGCGGCAACGTTTCTGTGTCCTTGATGGATATTTTTCCGTTCCTGCTTAGTCAGTATAAATCAACTTTTGAGAGGGTACTGAAAGCTCGTGCGGTGGTTTGGAAATAAGTTTTGTAACGATCTTAGAATTAATTTTTAATTTTTATATAAATATTTTTGTTTTTTATAATATTACCTCATTTTATATAATATTACCTAATTATGTTTTGAATTGTATTTTAATTGGGCGGTAGCCTGTTAGAGAATAAAGCATAAAACATCGTTCAATCATTCATTCTTTGTATCATTCATCCATTGTAGAAAAGTTATATATGATAACAGATGTAAAGGGTACCAGCTTATGCTGGTGTGGCTTCCCTTCCCCGTGGTACTATGTTAAATAAGTTTTCAAATTAATATTGATGGGTAACTGTCCAGATAGCTGTAGCAAACTATACTTTTCTAATGTCTGATGTCATCAGAAAAGGGTAGTTGAACATCAGTTGTATGGGTGTCTTAAAGAGGTCACACACCCCAACATATGACAATGGATAATTCACACAGGTTGTAAAAATAACTAGGACATACTTAATGGAAAACAAACAAATCATCAAATTAATGGAAAACTTGAAATTAAATGGAAACTAAAATGAAAAAAATAAAATGGAAAACCTAAATCCCTAAAACCCAATCAAAAATAAAATCCCATAAATTCAATATTAATCCAGCACTACATAAAATAAGTCTAAAATTTACACAAATGTTTTGAAAGATTTGACAGTGTCTTCCAAATAAGTTATCAGTCTTTTTTAGAAACAAAACATATTTATTTTAATTTAAAAAATATCTTTTATACATTAACTAATTAATATCTTCATTTCTGGCTTCTCTGGCTACTATAAATATATGACCACAACCCAAAGAACTAAAAAGAGGCAAGAACCAAAGATACCACTTATCACCGAATACTTCAAGGACATTTTGATAAGTCCCCAAATCGAAAGTTAGATCGTCTTCTATGAAATTGGGATTGTGGACGTTTTCTAACGTTGTTTCGTTCTTGGATACTAGATACATATGGTACCAGAAGAAAATGAATGTGATTAAACCAATAAATACAGCTAAACTATACCTAGAATAATAACAACAGTAGGCGATTAACTTACGGTTACATTTAACTTACGCTGCAGCTATAGGTACATGTAATTGGTATTCTAGGTTTTCCAAACTATATATTAAATGAGCGGTAGTTGAAGCAACATAATAAAAACAATACAAAAATGTATATAGTATAAGCAGTAAAAAGCTTTTATAATTTAAGAATCCAATACAATTATTAACCCATGGGCAGTGGTGATCCATTTTCAGATAACACATTTTACATGTCCCACAATGATGTGCTCTATCAGGTTTTATAAGCATGCAATTGACGCAATACCTGAAGAGAAGTTAATTTAAAAATATGACAAAAAACTAATAGTTTTACCTAATGCTTCCAGTAGGAGTAGAGGTGTATAACAACAAGTTATTTTCTTCAGAAAATGTTTCTAAAATATTATCTTTTTCATCCTCCGTTTTTGATTTGAATAATGTTTTATGTTGAGTCTTGCTGAATTTGTATTCAGTGGGCACTTCTCCAACTGTCGAGCACATTGTCGCTACAAAAGACCACAAAAACATAGCAGAGAAAATGTTCAAGAAAATAACAAACAATATTCTATTTTTTAGCATCTTTACGGCCACAAAACAGTAGAAATACATATAAATATAATAAGAACAGGCAAATACAAGTAATATAAATATAGGTGGTAAATAATTTAAAAACGCATAACTTGACATTTAGTAAAATGACATTATTTTGGTGGAAAACAAAGAATATATCAAGACATAAATAAAAATATATAAAAAATAAATAAACGTATATTTATCTATATCAAGACTGCTAAAAAATAACTTAAGATGGGATTCTATTAAAGACAGCTTTTCAAATAAACTATCTGACGTCTACGGAAAGAAATAACTTAAGAAGTGGCGGGAAAACATTTAATAACTAACCTAACTTTTATTATAATAAATAAACAAATCAGTATTTTGAGAATAGTTAAAAAAATGGTTGAGGTTCTTAAAGATAAGATTGCATATTTATATAGTCAAACATTGATAGACCATTGTAATAAACTACCGTCAATGAGAAATAGAGTATGTTTATTACTGGAAAATAATTTTATATTAATTGTTGATTGTATTTTAAGGCTTCAATCGTGCATGATTTGATAATGAGTTACAATTTATTGTTACAAAACAATATAATAGCAGTAAAACCTGAAAATGCTAGTGATGAGGAATTAAAGTCTTTTCATTCATCTGATTATATTGATCTCTTAAAATCCTTAAATTCATTCGATCCTGATTTAGATGAACTTGGAGGTAACTAAATAGTAAGTTATATATGTTTTGAAATACATTTTAATTTTCTTGAAGAAAATCATTTGGAATATGGATTAGGTTATGACAATGAACTTGTTGAACATATATATGATTTTGTGTCATGTCTAGCAGGAAGTACAGTTTCAGGTGCAAAGTTATTGGCAAGTAAAAAATGCAAAACTGTGATAAATTGGTTTGGAGGTTGGCATCATGCGCAGAGGTACAGGTTTTACTGTATCATTAAACAGCTTAGCTTATATTTTTCTCTGATGGTTTTTTTAGAGATCACGCTGCTGGTTTTTGCTATGTAAATGATATAGTTATAGGTATACAGCTTTTATCAAAGATTTTTGAGAAAATAATTTATATTGACTTAGACATTCATCACGGTGAGATTTTAACAATTGAATTTGGTGTTGTAAACAATTTTATTACTATTAAAGGTGATGGAGTGCAAAATGCATTTGAATATAGTAACAAAATATTAACCTTATCATTTCATAAATACAGTCCAGGATTTTTTCCTAATACTGGCAGTATCGAAGATATTGGTTGTTCAAAAGGGAAATTCTACTCAATTAATGTACCTTTTAAAGATGGTATTTGTGATAAGACATATATAGATACTTTTATGGAACTATTTCCTGTGTAAGTCTACAAAAACTACTTCCTTAAATTATGTGAAGTAATCCTAGATTTTTTTTCAGTATCGTACAAAATTTTAATCCTAAAGCCTTTGTTATTCAATGTGGGGCTGATGGTTTAAATGGCGACCCTTTAGGTCAGTGCAATCTAACTCTTAAAGGGATTGGTACATGTGTTAGTTGTATTTTGGAATATGACCTACCAACAATGATATTAGGAGGTGGTAAGTAAAAATTATATTCTACTATTCAAAAAATAATATCGGTTATTTAGGAGGGTACAACTTTGTTAATACTGCAAGGTTATGGACTTACCTTACATCTTTAATTACAAAAACTGACCTAGAAAATGACATTCCAGATACAAGCGAAGTATTCCTTTGGTATTAAATAACTTATAACAGATGATGTTAGATATGTTAAATTTCAGTATTTTGCCCAGTATAAACCCAGCTATGAATTACATATAGATCAGGGTAGGATGAGAGATAATAATGCAGCAGAATACTTGAATGAAATTGTGGAGAAGGTTAAAATATATTGTACAAATTTTTCATGAAATTCACAATACGAGACTTAAAAATATTTTTTATTGAAGTCGAATTTTGTTAAGAATATTGCTGTAAGCATGTATAATTTAAATAAAAATTTTCATCAAAAATACATAAACTTATTCTGCTTTATATTATCTTTTTGTTGTTGGATGTATTCTGAACAAATTGAATTAAAATAATAAATAAACATGCATGCTAACAAAGGAAGATACTTGTATTATTTGTAATAATAAAATTTTTCTATAGATATGTAGTAGTCTAGATCTGATTTAAAGTTGAAACTCAAATAGAATTTCTAGAAAGATTCCAATCAACAATTCTTCATAAGCACCATGATATATACCCAATGACATTATTAATTGTGTTAATTGCATATGAAGACCAAATCAAAAAATATATTGTCAGCTATTCCCAAAACTACTAGTCACAATCAAATGAGAAATCATCCCAACAGATTAATGAAAAACCCTTTGTATTTAAAACTAACATATTCAAAGAAAAAATCTGATGAGGCCTACACTAACCAAAGTTTAAAACGTCATCTTCCAAGTGACCTACCAACAAGGTTTTAACTTTAATGTAATTCAGATCGTCGTATTCACAAATTAATTTTATTTTTGAAGCTATATTCTCAGTGGCGGCTCGTAAGGGAGCGCGTTGAGGTGCCGCCCCTCCAACATTTATCAGAAACAATTTTTCAGAGCAAAACACCATATTTTATTTCCGTTCAGTTTCTTTCCTTTAACTCATTTTAAGATATTATTAAAAATTTAAATGTCCAAATGTAGATGAACGTCTGTCGACCCATCACACCAAATAATGCGGATAAAAATTCCATTCTCTCATCACAATTTTTACATCGTTGGTCGGACGTTTACTAACAGCGACCGTACGCTACGTCATATTATCTCGTCGTTGGCGTTACATGTTTTGTTGGTTGCCAAAATTCGGAGGTTTAACTGCTTTCTAAAACATGCGATTTGGGCGTAGATTCCCTGCGACCAAGCATATCGGTAATTAGTTTTAAATGCTGATTTGACGGGTACGGTGTGTTTGATATGTCTCGTGTCGTGCATTTTGTTCGCCATGCGAATACTTGTTTTGATTTGGGATTTGCTATGTGTGTACTCACTGAGTAGTACTTTTTAAATATAAATATTCAACTTTTAATTGCAAACATTTAAAACAGTTAATATTGACTAATTTAAGTTTGGAGGAGAAAGTTGAATTAAAGACTAACTGACACTATACAATAGTAGTTTATGTGGTTTGTTTGAATGGTTTACTTTTCGGGAAACGGTAAGTACCTACTTATTCATTCCTTTATTTGCGCAACAAGCAACAACCCATCTTACAATGCCCTTGTAAGTAGTAACAATGCAAAATTTCAATGTTTTCCTGGTTCACCTCCCGTTAGAGTTTCAGTAGCACGAAAAGTAAAAGGGAGGAAGGGGAAAGCAAAAAAAATCTTCTGCAGCACTATTTTCTTCTACGCCCTCCCACGAGCCGCCCCTGTATATTCTACATAATTAAACCATCCACTTATTGTAATTGCATTACAGATCGTAAATATATTGAAAAGTTTTCAAAAAATGTGATTTACCTAAATATATTCTTTATAAAGGGTAATTTTGTAGCGTGCCTCTGTAAATCTGTCTCAGTAGTCTGGCAAATCATCATAGAACGTTTAAGATCAGGGCAATGATTGCAAATTGTCGAAATTTATTAACAAAATCAGTGTTCTGTGCGCCAAACTTTCGTGAATTTGAACTTCCGGATCTATTCGCCGAATTATCCACAAATTTCGAACGCATTTCAGGCTGCTCGATATTAAAATAAAAACAAGACAAAAACTGTGCGTTCCGAAGAAAATATCGCTGCTGTTGTTAGCAGTGCTGATGAAGATCCAAATTTTGTCAATTCGTCACCGTTAGCAGGTAGTTGGGCTTTGTTAATTCCGAATTTGAATTGTAATAATCTGGAGAGAGATGTCGTTCCAACGCCTTTAGATGGTTATGTTAAATCATTGGTTTATGCCGATAAAGCAGCAACTAGCGATGCTTTGGAAGCCAACATAATTTGTACAATTGCGGATATAATACCACAATTGCCTGAAAAAGTGGTCGGAAATTGGATTGACAGAATGCGCTTTGTCAGAAGTAGCCGCAGCGGATGTTTGTCCGAAATTGTTTTCAAACATTAATTCAATTGAATGTTGTCACATAAAATTAATAGTTTTAAGGCATCTAATTTGGTTGTTATTTTATTTGTGTTTACAGTTCGGACGCACAAAAAAAATCAATCTATACTTACCTTAGGACTTTACTCCAAAATGGTTGGTGATGGATCTCGGAGACAGTCTAGCATGCCGACATCTAGACTTTAATGAAATTCTGAGCAAAGTACACAGTCTAATAAAGACGCACCAACAAATCTTATCTCAGGTTCTCGTCGTGTGCCCTGTGCCCTGCGGTACGTACATTATGATATGCGTAATGCAACTAACGGGGGAGGGTAATGGCGCCCCCGGCGCTTAAAATCCAGAACTCCTACAGAAGAGACCCCGTTCTTTAATGATTAGTAGGTTCGACGAGAACTTAACAGCCCCACTCCGAAAAACAATTGTTGCTACGAAACCTGATGCGAGGTATGTAAACAGAGTAATGAGACGGATTTTTTTATTCTATTAAATGTATAATTCTACGATGTCTCCTTTAAGTAGTTGTTGCCATGGAGACCATTTGTCTACACTTCATAATAGGGCTGGAACTCGGACACTGGAATTCATGGGCGCCGGTAGGATTTCTTGAGGTGCGCCTTCATCTACATATTATACCATTAACTAATAAGATATAATTTATAATAATGCATCTTTATAATTATAGGTAAACCTAAGTTTTTATTTAGTGGCTTTAATAATACAAATTTTATCTCTTAATCTTTTTCTGTATATTTCCTTGGCAGGGAGATGCAAGTGCACCTCCTTGCACCCTCCTCTCGGCGCCCATGCTGGATCGCCTTCAACTGGTCGGTTACGGCCTTATCAATGTTCTCCAATGTCCCAAAACGGTCTCTTTTGAAGTCAATTTTCAATTCTGGGAAAAGGAAAAAGTCGGAAGGATTCAAGTTTGGTGAATGGGGTGGGGGGCTGTGAAGCCATAGTGATGTTTTGACAAAACCTCCATCGTATTCAAAAGTTCAAGACACGTTCCAGAAAATGAGGATCATTGTTAATACCCAATCATTGTCATATCATATCATACCCAATTCATTGGTCAAAATCAGATGAACGGTTTGAGTTAAAATTAACTCTTCTCCAATCATTTTGACTGGTCAACCGACATTTTGGACATTTTCATCACTTCTTGCAGGGGAAGACCTTTTACTGCGAGGTTCGTATTCAGTTTCGGCGTTCTGAACATGCGTTAAACCATCTGAAAACGAGGTCCCCAGACAAAACACCGTTTTTATAGGTCCGTTGAAGTTTGCAAAACTAGCTCAAACTAGTACTGAAGATGCATTGGATGATTCAATAAATTGATCCGGTTGGAGGCGAAGGTTGAAGGAGATCAAGGCTCATTATCGGCCTATATATAACGGCACAAGAAGAAGAACCTTAGATTTGAACTACAAAGCAAAGCAAAAGCTAAACTGAAATGATCATTCCAGTTGGAAGTGAAATAATTTAGTTACTTTTGGATTGTGTTGGCCTCTACTGGATGAAAATTAACCACAAATGTTTAATGAAAGAATGTTTAATGAAAGGAAATTTCCATTTCCTTTATATGTATTGCAGATTGACGCGTTTCGCTAAGACTATAGCTTCGTTGGAACGCGTCAATCTGTAATAAATATAAATATAATAAAGTGGAAATGAGATAAGAAAAGTTTCATTAAACATTTAATTCGCTTATATTTTTTGATAAAAACCTACACTTGAATTATTAAGGTGTATCGGAAAGTATTTTTGTTTTTGTAAATTGACAAAATATATTTTGTTCTTAGTTAGTTATATGACCATCCTCCTTATCAGAATCCATTTGACTAGATTTAGTGGGCAGATTTTCAATTCCAGATCTGCGAAACGAACTTACTGAGTTTTAATAAAAGAAAATTGAAATTCCATTTTGATCTTCTGTATTTTGGAACTTTTTTCGCTCAAAAAGTGCTGCAAAAATCTGAAAAATGGTAATCCGAAGATTTTATTTGAATTTATCCCGAGTCTTTATTTGCAGAGTTTCGTATAATGTTGTAGAATCACGCCTTTTCTCTTTGCTAACATCGGCTTGAACTTAACGGTTAAATTCAACTGAAACTTATCTTATGAATTTTAACCCTCAAGAGAAGCACTGGATAATCTTATCATACCCAGGGGTGAATTAAAAGTGTTTTTCCCTTATAAATGGTCACGTTAAGGGGATGACTTTGAGTGGAGGAAACATTTTTACTATCCCCACCATAGCCATGATAAGATGTGAATCCTAACAAAAATATAAGCATATGCAGTCTATGGGTATACTCTACCCAGTGCTGTTGTATGTGTTTTTTAAGTTTTTATTTTTTTAAATAACCTTTTTGTACCAATAGTGTTTTTTTCGATCTTGATACATTTAGTGGTAAGTAAATCGAAAATATTATATTTTCTATATTTTTTATTGAAAACTTTGATTTTTTTTTAACATTTATTTATCGGTTTCCTTCATTTTCTGTTTAACTCAAAATGAACACGCGTTCTGGTACTCGCTGTGCCTCTGAAGTTGATTTGGCCTAGTTCGCTAGCTTCAAAATAGATTATGCCCTGAATATTCCACTAAATAAGCACCTATTTTTTAGGATGTAAACCTGGTCTTGGGATATGTCTTGGAAAGACATTGTTTTTAGTGTGTTGGCTTTATCATAAAGTACCTTTTTCTTCTCTGAATGTTATCACATAATCATGATATGGATATAGCCGTTGCAACAATGATTTATATGTGATTGGATCTAGATTTTTTTATTCCTAATATTTAATTAGAGCCTCTTCGGTTTCTCTGTATGTTTGGCGTCTTTTTGAAGTTGAACCCGTTACCACGCCAACTACCGGTAACATCAGGCCATCGCCTTAGGCACCACGGTCACCTTCTGTGAGGTGTAGAACCTATTCAACTTTTATGTTTACCAATTACCTTTAAGTATTTCTGAACTAGTGCTCAAAGTGAATTAAATGTATGTGCTCTTCTGTAAACAAAAATAAAAGTCAACTTCGATTACAAAAATACTGTATATAACTGAAGCATACGATATCGGTCTTTCAATGCGAATATTCAAATTTCGTTGTCAAATATTCCATCTGACATTAAAACCAGATTTTTCTTTATTGTAAAAATACAAAAACCAAAAAACGGCGAGTGGAAATCTATTCTACAGCTCGTTGCGTGGAAGATTTTCTTGGATAATTTTTAGATTTTGATGCACCTTATGCAAGTATAGTGCAACATATCTACTTTTATCGGTTGAAGAGTTCCATGAACGTGGGGCTGTTACATGTAAACCTGGTAGTTGTGTCAAATGAAAATGAACGGCTAACGTTTCGAAGGATATCCTGGCAAGAATGTAATAGGATTCTGAGACCTCTATTTCTAGGAGTTTCCCAGGAGACTGAATTATCACATGGAACTTGTCAGAAAATCCTTAAAAATGATCTAATAATGAAAGCTTATATAATAATAGTTATCCAGGGACTTTTTCGTAGAGATTTTATAATTCGTGTCGAATAATGTAATTTTTGATTGTTTTTTGTATTTGGTATTGGTATTTGTTTTTTTTTTCTATTTGGGTACGTAAATAAGCAAAATTATCATATTTAGAGTGTTCTGAAAAGTCCAATGAATCTGTGAAAATTCCTCAGATTCTATTCCGATGCCTGGATAGCTATTTCACGGACGCGAATAATTTCTGTGACTTTTTGAAAGTACAACTTATGCTGAGAAAATATTTTACAGCCTGCATGACGATGAATTCTTAAATGGTTACTTCCAAAAAGACAGCGTTACAACGCACCAAACCAGGAAACTAATGGCCCTTATACAACAATTTTTTGATGATCAGTCTGTGAATCTTCTTCCTCGGAATCTGGAATAAACACCCTAGATTATTTTATGTTTTAAAAAACTTTGATGAACTAAGAGATTATATAAGCATGTGAGATCTCTCAAATTTTACACATTTCTTTGACACTACGAATAGACGACGTTTTAAATTATACTGAGGTGGAAAGGACCACTTTGAAGGTCTTAAAGATATGTACTTGTAATGTATATAAAATAAAAATAAAAAATTGCTTTATTTCATTATAAATTCAAATGATCACTTGGTACTTATTGAGAAGAGTAAAAATACAGGTACATTTGCACTTCAGTTAAAGTAAACTACATAAGTTTTTCATAAATATTTGACGAATAGAAAAAAAGACGCATGTTTGTATATATTCAAAAAATGTTTTATTGAAGTTGAAATTTGTCAAGAAGCGCAGAGAACATTGTCATAAGCATGTCAATTAAATTATTATAATGTTCACCAAAAATATATAATTTTGTATTGTATTCTACGACTACATTTTTAATTTAAAACCTACTGTAGAATTATCAATAACATTTTTCTGAAAATATTTTACTTATTAAACAGATGGAGTCATTTTGTTTGACAGCTTTGTTATCGTTAAAAATAGGATATTTTAATATGTTATAGTTAGAGGTATTGTGAACAGTGTTAGGAGAGATACCAATTCTATTCTAATTTCAGTGAAATGTTTGAAAAATAATAATTTCGACTGAATATTTTACAGTGTGCCACCATTATATTAATGAAGTTTAAACAAATACAGAACATTATATAAGAAAACCATCATATATTCTGATAATTCTACTCAAGTCAATATAACCTTCTTTGCTTATTTAACACGTAATAATTATATTGGAATATTGCACTTACATCCATTAAACAAGCTTATAATCAGTATCCACCTAATCGTCGTCATACTTAATAAAAATTAAGGATAAATAAAAAAACAGTTGTAGAGAAAAATATTTAGTTTCTGCTGTACTTATTTTTCTTTGCGGCAGATATTCTGAAAAATAGAGTTAAATTTATAAATAAAAATAAATGTGAACAAAAATAAAATACAAATTGAGAATTGTAGAATAAATTTCATCTATGAAGATATAGTAGTATGGATTCTGGTAGATTAAACACTAAATGTGTTAATAAAATAAGAATTACCATATACAAATAAGAACCCTGACCTGGCGTTATCTATACTTTTGAAAGTATTATTCGAACAAGAAAAACACGTTTTTTACAGGTGATATTGATTTATTATTCCGAATATTTCAATCATACGTGTGTAAATCAAGTAATGAGACTGGTGGCGATGGTTCAATCGCGCAATACTGTTGGCTTCCCTTTTGGAAGGGACATCCCAACATCTGATGCTTCTTCAGCAGGGGTTTGACCCGTTCTAGTCATTGGGTAGTCCGTAGCAATTCTTTTCGTAAACCTGATTTTTTAGTGCGTTCTGAACTATCTAGTTTTGTTTCAGACTTGGACACAGTGTGACAAAAAATTTTGCAAAACTTCAACAGAGGGACCTAGCAGCTTAACGCCTTCAACTTCAACAAGTAATGAAAATGTCCGCAGAAATCTTGTTCTTTTCAGGTGATCGTTCATAAAGAATTTGTGCGTGAAGGCAAAACGGTAAACCAGTAATTTTGCGGAGGGGCTTTTGAAAAATTTCGAAAAATAGTCATTCGGGTGAGAAAGAAACGCCAGATGCCTGCTGCATCACGATAATGCGCCTTACTACACAGATATTTCAATTAATGATTTTTCGGCAAATAAAAACAACACTGTGGCTCCGCAGCCCCCTTATTCACCAGACCTGAGTCCTTATGACTTTTTCCTTTTCTCAAGATTGTAAATTCATCATTTGAGTTCCACTGCTATGAAGAGTAGACAATATAAAAATGTAATTTGAACTGAATAAAAAATCACTGTCTTTACTATATTTACACACCTCGTATATTGAAAGCAGTGATTCCTTAAAATATATAATTTAGCAGTTGAGTTGAATCGTTAAAAATTCTTGACTGAAAACCATTTTTAAATTTATTCTATCGTTTTCCTTGTTCGACGTTTAGTTATTATTATGAAAGAAATTACGCTATCTAGTAATACATTCACAAATTGAAAATCAAATTTAAAAGTGCTAGAGTCTTTTAGTAATAACTCCTAGAGCTGTTACTTTTTTTATGTTATTGTTATTTTTTTATAATGGTTTTAGTCAGGTTTTTGGGAATCTTTGCTTTTGATAATGTGCTTCATGATTTTTATATCTTTTGCCATCGCCGAAAAGTTATGGATTTGGTCTGAACCAAATTTATAAAGTATTATGGCTAAAAACACTAGTATCGCTATTTTATGGAAATCGCTTCATAGAAGTTTTCATCTGAAAAACAAAGATTAGAATGTGAACTGCTGACCCTCAACCGGTGATAATACTGTTAACTAAACTAAAAAAAAAACATACCAAACAATTTGTATAAACATCATTGCAAATAGTATATAAATAATAGAAATGCGAGCCAGTAAAGTTACAGCAAAATTAAAAAAAAATACATGTGTTGGAATTACTGTGCAATCAACACATTATAATCAACTCCATAATTTTTCGGAATTCTTGGCAACAAGGCTAAACAACAGTCCATGCAATAGTGAGGGATGAAAACAAATAACTGAATAAAATCTGTTTATTACCTCTTTTAATATATATAAACAAATTTGACAAACGATAGTATACAACACACTCTATAATGTACAATAAAAAAAAGTCACTACGGGAAAATTAATAAAGATTAAAAAAAATTGCACTAACTAAAATATAAAAAATATACGTAAATGGGGAAGACAACAGATTTTTTTTCCGAAAGCGCTTGAAAATTTAACAATTGTGAATACAAAACACAAAGGCGTGCTCAATAAAAAATAAGCGTGTTTATATTTTTTTTGTTAATAATAACTAAATTAAATTAAGACAATAGTCGAAAATGTAAAAAATAAATAATACCGCATAGAAGTAATTTCTCTAAATTTAATACTCTATCTACAATAATGTTGGCTAAAAATAGCGGAACAGGTAATATAACCAAAAACTTAAACTGTTCTTATATCATTCCTGGATTCTGGTTAATTACCCCTTCAAAACAGTTATCTATAAGTTCAAATGTTCTTTTTGCGTCTATTAGAATGTTTATTATATTTATAACTAAAATGATTCGATTCAATTTTAACAATGCATAACTTTTTAGCAGATATATTCTAATACTCTTCGCGTAAACATTATTAAAAGCTTATCGTGAATTTTTATGATATATTAGTTTTAAAAAACATGCCAATTAAAAACAGGCGTTTACACCAGCGCTACTGCTAAGAAGTGGGTATAAATGTTCATTGCGATAAGTTGATCCACCTACGGCTTGTGGACGATTCACTGCTGATACCAGATCACTTCGACGAGGCAAGTATGATGTTTCTGGTCTGAACACAATACCACGTAGGATAGGTTTAAAATTAAAATTCTTCAAGATCAAAATAATAACAAACGTTATTCTTAGTCATGGCAGTATATTTGGATAATACATTTGTCCAGTGAGTTAATTCAATACTTAATTCACTATATTTATATAGGGCCCGACGACCAAACTATTTGAACTTAAAAGTAGAATTATTCTTAGTTGGGCGATTTTTGGACTAACTCTTACAAGGAGAGTAATAACCAACATTCAGTCCACACAACGAACCATGAAACGCTCAATGTTAGAAATAACATTGAGATACAAGAAAAAATCAGGTGTTGTAGATACTTTGGGGAGTATGTACTTTAGCTGGAAGGATGGTGGATTAAGCATATCCTTGGCATCCAAGATCTGATGCTTTCAGAAATAGAGGACAACCACAAACCTTGTGGAGCGATGGTATCAAGCGCATATGAACAAAATAGATAAGGATAACAGATCATTGCTGTTACACTTGGTTTACATAAAGTACCATATTAAATTTGTACTGAAACTACTACATAGGTTGTTCTACCATTTTCTACTACCAAAACATGGATTCATTAATTCAGAAGATGGTTAGGACATGATGAATATTTCCAGGATTTCTGCATACAAAATTATAATCCCTGTTGTTTAGTCGTGAAGGGCAAGAAATGATGATCATATTAAAAGTTACTCTTCAGGAAGTGTAGACGAACCTAGAACACAGAAGTCTGCTTTTCCCCGAAATATAATAATAGATACCACTGACATTGTTAAATGGCCTTTTGTTTTAACTAAACTCGAAGAGATTTACCACTAACCACTAAATAATTTTATTTAAATTTCTCGACACACGTTTCGCTATGATGTTTCAAACAGGAGATGATTCAATCTGTCTCAGATTAATGAAACATATTAAGATTTCTCTTAAGTTCCAATCCTTCTCAGATTGAATCATCTCCTAATGATGCATGATTAACGAAACGGGCGTCTAGAAGTTAAATATATTGATAAATATAATGGTAAATTTCTTTGAATTTAGTGTTTCACACTGGAGGTTTCAATAGAAGATTTGATCTACTTTTTGTTTTACTTATTTACTCCAAACAGAAAGAAAAAAATATATCATAAAATACTCACAAATTCTACAAATAATTTATACGGAAGAGACTATATCGTTTAAAAGGTGGAATGTTGCTAATATCAGAAAACAAAAAATTCACCATATATACTATTGCGGCCAAAAAGAATATTCAGGTCAGCTTGTGATATATTGCTTAAATGCAATAGGCAAAAGCTGTATTCGTTTCTCTAATATTTTATCACATCAAATCACCAGCATTTATGTTTAAGTTTATGCGTAAAAGTTTTATCAGTTGTACAATATTTTAAAAAGCGTTGTCTGTGAGTTATTTTAGCTAATTGACAAGATCCTCGTTTAGAAAAGATAATGACATCATCAACAGATCAGGAGATATCCATTTAAAACCAAATTATTAAATATTAAAATTATTTCTTTTCCTCTTATTTCAAATATTAACTGATTGAATTGAAAAAAGATATGTATGTTCATACAACTGTTGATGCTTGCCTTAGACATGTCATAGACAAACATCGCCATGTTTTTTAAGAAAATATAAGAATGAAATTCATAAGAAAATTAGAATCTCAAAATCCGAATCGATTTTTTTTGTATTTTTTTTCTGGCTAAATAAAACAGTGAGACCTCTACGAACTGGGCTTGCTAACCGGTGAATTAATTCCCAAGGCGTTAAACAACTTTGTTTTCAGGCCGCTCTTCTCTGTGTCTGGGGTTCTGGCTGGATTGTTCTGTCAAAAAAATAAAAGGGAGTGGTATAAAGGAGACAGGTTGCATCTCATGATCTATCCACGTCTTTTCAATTATAACTTTGCATGTCCAAATTTAATACAAAATATGAATAAAAAGACGTGAATATTACACCTACAATACGTTTTTCCTTTCTAACAAATTTATTCACCATTAAGAATTGACATTTAACTAACATGGTAATGGCAAAATAACAAATTCATATGAAAATATTGAATCTAAAACTGAATAAATATTTGACCTAATTAATGTCACATCTTTAAAATGACGTAATTTAAGAAGAGAGAAGCTTTTCTACAGGATTTAAAAGTTTTTTTGTTTGTCTTGTGTGAAGGTGAAGATAATGTATCGACCATGTTTTAACATCTTTCGCTAGATAACGGCATCACATATTTCTTCTTTGCCACCTTATAAATTTCTCAACAGTGGGATTAGCAAATATGGTAATGGTTTTATCCCAAGGTCCAGTGTTTTCACTCGGTGGCACATTACTTTTTCAAACTATAGTAAAGCAGATATAACCTTTATTTTAAAATTGGTCAATACCATAGCACATAACGGATACTATGCAAAGCGAAAGAAGACCTGGAGTTTTAGTGACAATTTCCGGAGTGGGAAAAATTGAGACATTGGTCCCATCATGTCTACAGGCGTATCAAATATTGTCGAATTACACGCTAAACACGTAAGTGTTTCTTTTGGACAATAGTGAGGTTGTGAGGGTGAGAAGCATACAGAGCACCCTGCAAACCCAGTCCGCTGGATATATATGAACAAATCAGAGATATTCTAATGCATCCAGCATATAGCCCTAGACAGACAAACTGCTTCAAATCCCGTAAAACTCTCTCAATGGTGTACATTTATCAGATTTAAAGTCCTGCTAAAATCACTTAGATGAGATGATTTTTTCGTTAAGAAGTCCTAAAAATTCCTACACAGAACAGAAAGACGAAATAAAGTCATGGAAGGCATGTGGATATAAAGAGAGGCTGAAAAGCGTGTGGAATGGAAATATAAAACAATATTTTGTGACTAGAAATTGTTTATATTTCAATATAATCCAACATTCAGCAAAATCCAAAGCATATATGCCTTGATAAAATTCGGAAAAGTTTTTCAAAATAAAGAATTCACAGTAACTTTCTGATATTGTGGTCTGTTGAAAATGTTTAAGCTGGTAGACAGTAAATCGAAGTCTGATTGGATAATTCTACCATAACAATCCTATAGGATCATGCATTCTCTAGGAGAAAAATTATTTTGTTTTTTTTTGCTTGCTGAAATGTCATCGAAAAATGTACGCTTTTTATCCCTGTTCGAGTGCGATTTTAGGCATTTTCTATGGATTTTTGAGACTTATCAGGTATTGCCCAGAAGATATGTTTGTCCTAGAATATGTATAGCACTTGGAGATGTGTTCTCACAAAAATCAGCATACATTTTCCTGCTGCCTGACTGATATTATATAAACAAGTCAACTGAACTTGGGTTTACTTGTGATATCTAAAGGCTTATACTACCAGTGTATCTTTGTGTACTGTACTGGTATTACAGCTAATATATTCTGTGCGGAATTGGAATACAAATAGAATCCTTCACTACAATTTTATACTTGCAAAATAATATGAGAGAAATGAAAATATTGCTGTATTGGTCCACGTTGTTCAAGCATTCCCCTAATCTAGCGTTCATCTTTTTTGGTACGACAGAAATGTATGAAGGATATAAAAGAGGTTGAAACGTCACTGGCCTCTAAGGATGCGACTTTTTATAAAAATGGCATCTTAAAACTTTAAAGAGTCGCTGATACTGTTTCATGGTATTTTGTTTGCGTTTTAATATTATCTATAGCACAATAATTACCAGTACATATTATAAATAGCTTTCCAATAACAGTGTCAGAACTTTGAAACATAATAACGGTAACATTGCAATGTAAATGACACTCGTAGACTGTTGTGTACAGTACATTGTGTCAATTTACCATGGAAAGAGACATTGAATTATCATTTGTAGTTATTAATGTGCCTCATTTTGAAGTTCTGACATTTGTATTGGAAAACCCTTTATTTGTTACTTTATATAACCTCGTGTGAAAACGTGACATTTAATATAAGTATTCATAAAAACGTTTAAAAATTGAAAATAAAAACAAAAAAGGATCACAACCATTTGTTACTTTACCAAGTCTTATTAAGTATAATATAATTATTAATAAGTTAGTATATTTAGAAAAACATTGAAACCATAGAGGAATACCACAGGGGATTAAATGGAGTTGATAATAATGTCCAAGTTATGAGAGATATGTGTGTGAATCAAATTCT